>OY282560.1:9984362-10584362 GCA_958295665.1 Tipula vernalis | reverse complement strand
CGCGATTATTGAATTATCCCATGGTTTTTAAATCATTTTGATTCTTTATATGTTTATGTACTTTAGGAATTAAATCTTGTTATAACTGTATAAAATGTTATTCTTTATATGTAAATCTCAAAAAATAAATAAAACAACAGACGTACCTAAATTTATAGATTACCACACTACTCGTGTACACAGTTCTTAAGAACAGATCGTAACACATCATATTTTCAAACGGAAAGGTATTTTACAAAAAAAAAAATAAAAAATAAAAAAATTTGTTTATTAACATCTTAAAGAAATGAAGAAGATGATGATGATGGTGTGATGCTCCGTGATGATGTTAAACAAGAAAAAGTTGTAATAAAATATGTTCGATTTTATGTTTTGCATCCAAAATCTATATTACATATGCGTATATATATGTAGGTAGATCTAGATGTAAAATAATTTACCTCTATATACAAAAAAATATTCTTTAGATATTATATGTTGTGTATACTATACTATATCTGTATATTCATTTTGACCTGAAATAAAAAAAATGTTTTTACAAATCTTTGAGAAGAATTCCGTTATACGCGCGAGAATGAATTTCTTATTTTACTTTTACTATATCATATACATATATATACCTATATGAATAAATAAAACACAAAAACATTTTCTAAAGAAAAATTCTATCGGAAATAGATTTATTTCAGGTTATGCGATGGTCTAATTTGTTTTATTGTTTATATGTATATTGTATATACACGAGGAATTAGGTTTATTGGAACAAGTGGAAGTTTTAACCTAATTTGTGTTTTATAAGAATTTGGGTACATTTCAATGTTATATTTTGTGGGTCTGCAAAGAAATCATATACATCCGCTATACTATATAATAATTAGTCATACATAAAAATATGCTAGTTATCTCTATGCTTGGTATAACCCCTATATGTATCATATTAGGGTCATCTGATCTATCTTTACATGAGTCATTTAGTAATTTGCTGCATCCTTATAGAAAGAAAGAAAAAAGAAATTAAACCACAAAAACAATATAATTTTAAAATCAAATCACCGGCAATTTAACATAAATCTCTCCAAAAAGTTTGTCATCACACATTATGTATACTTAAAAAAATAAAAATACACAAAAAACCAAAACAAACAACCCGAATAAATGTATATATTATAGGTGAAATAGTTTCATGCTATTTTATACGTCTTGGATTACTAATCTTAAGAGCAATCATACGAATTTACCTAGAATTTTGGAAGAAATCTCAATTATAAAGTTATCATCGCGCGCACACACAGTTATAATAGGTTTACAGTAGAGTATAACAGTCAGTCATACACACAACAATTGTATACGATACAATAGAGTATTCCCAACAATAGAATTAGAATTTTGAAACCTAATTTTTGTAGTACGTGAGAGAGAGAGAGCGAACCCATTCGATAATCTTTACTGTTAGTTAATTTCTTACATAAATTTAAGAACCTATATTTAAGATTTTTGTTGACATTTTTTTTTTTTTACAAAATTTTTGGTGATACGGGTTTATGATAATTTTAAGTATATACATATACTTAACTGTTGATTATTTGATTAAAACTGTTTTTAGCAGACAAAAGTAATATTTTAACATTATTTTCCATGTTCATGTTTTAAGAACTTTGATTTTTTCTTTTTGCTGCACTTCTTGGAAACATTTTAAAATGTATAGCAGCAGCATACAAACCTGTTAATTAAATACAAAATTGTATGTTTTGTATCTAGATAATACGTTTAAGTGCAGAGATAAGTATAATAAGATGTAGCAGTTTTTTTGTTTTGAAAATAATTGGGTGTTTTGCATGTTGCGGTCCTTAATTTTTTTTTTTTTTATATGGTCAAATATTTTTAAGTTACCTTACCGTGCCGTGGTTTAACGATTTTTTCTACGAATATCAAAGTATTTGATTGAATTATTGTAAACAATACAGCAGCCGAAATATTTGGCAAAAGAATAAAAAGTCGGACAATTTTGTTTCAGAATTTGTGAAACTGAGCTACAGTAGAATTGTTAGATATACTACAAATGTTGCAAGTTGTCTTTTGGTTAACTTATTTCGTTGTTGCACGTTAAAATTTACTCGATCCGGTTCAAATCGTATTTTGTACAAGTATTTACTTTCAACGTTTTTTAAGTAATTTTTGCTAATTTCTTTTGAGTAAGTAGGGGAAATTGAAATAATACCAGAAAATGTGATGCAAAATTTCAATTTCTATGTCCATTTATCCAAGACATTTTTCACAATTTTTAGTCGCAAAATTTAATAAATATATAAAAAAAATCAAACGTTTAAGGTTATTCATAAAAATTTTAAGTTTTATATAAATTTGAGAGGAAAAAATCGTTTGATAGATTTCAAAGTTTCTTTTCAAATTAAATTGCTAATTTAAATTATTTAAAATTCGTTCAAATTGCGGTCACCATATGCGTAAATTATTAAAGCAAGGAAATTATGGTTTTTTGGAAATCCGCGAGACCTTTTGGACTGTGCTTATAAAATATTGGCGAACGTTGTATGTTGTATCAGCCCAACGAACACGGTTGAAACGTGGAACTCACGGCCTAGTAATAAACTATTTTAACCACTGTAAGTGAAACACATTTAATTACCCGTGTGAAGTACTTAGCATTAACAGAAATGTGTAGCTACACAAATTTTGAGGAAAGTGGCGTTTACACAAAAAAGTGGAAAACGAGTACGTTTTAATGCAATTATCGTTATATTTTTACTCGTATTAAATAAATGACAGAAAATGAGTAAATATGAAAAGTTATTTGATAGGGATCCCCCCTTTATATCGACTAAAATAAAGTCGATGGACAAAATGTCGAACTTTTTTTAATTAAAATTTGTTTTTTTGGTAATATGTCGACTAGCTAAAATGTCGATTTAGGAAATGTTGAATTCAAAAAATCAGCAAAAATATCGACTTCGTATTTATTATTTTGCTGATACAAGATATGTATATGTATTATGCAAATTGAGACATTATGATTTTTAATTACTGTCTTGTATTGAAATAAAAATTCTTTTGAATTGAGTATTCTAACAAAAAAAAACAATTAACATGAAAATTTCAATTTTCTTTATCAGAATAAAACTGAAACTTGTAGTATCGTAAGTATAAGGAGTTTGTCATACTAATAAAATCTTTTCAACAAAATATAAATATTTGGTTACTCTTGAAAGGTCGATGAACAAAAATGAATATTAAAACAGTAATTAGCAACAAAGGAGGTGTTAAGCTTGTCGTTGATGGGTTTATATATATGTATATAGAAAAGAAAAAGTTTCATATGATGTTTACCACTGGCGTTGTGAAGAGACTAATATTTGTAAGGCACGTGTTAGTTCTAAGCTGGAAAAATATAAAACGAATCATGCCGTTAAAACAATGGCTAAAACTTCAATAAATAAGCCATCTCAAATTATAATTGAATCTGTTACCCTTTGCAAAGAAAATTGCAAGGTTTATTTACCGAAAGCGGAAGCCCAAAAAAAGAAAAATTCAAGGGTAAGATCTGCTGCTGGAGAACAAGAACCGACCAACCTAGATGGAATTGATATTCCTAATAGATTGAAAAATATTGAAGGTGAAAATTTTGTGCTAGCTGAAAAATCGTTCAAAAACCAAAAAATAATTATTTTGGGAACTTTAAAAAACTTGAAATTACTTGGTAATTCAAGAGTTTGGCTGATGGATGGCACATTTGCCGTAGTACCATCTATAATGAGGCAAATTTTTACCATTCACTGTAAAGTGGATGATTCATGCGATAAAAATATAAATCTGACACCAGAATACATTATCTCAGATTTTGAAAAGGCGAGTGTGAGTGCTGCAAAAGTTTTCTTGCCAACCACCCACTTCAAAGGTTGTTTTTTCCATTTCGGCCAAATAATATCGCGAAAAATACAGGCAGAAGGATTGGCAGCAAAATATGGCAAAGAAGAAGGATTTAGTATTCAAATGCGAATGCTTAAATGTTTGGCATACTTGGGTGAGGACGAAATCCCGGAATATTACGAGAAATTAAAAAAATCATTGTCGACTAAATGCCACAATTTATTATTATTAAGTATGGTAAAATACAAACCACACTAATCAAACACAACTAAAAGAAAGTTTTGTTCGTTATCCGCCACAATTTTGGTCTATACTCGACCTTATAAATGAACAACTTCCAAAAACTCAGAATAGTGTGGAGAGTTGGCATCGAAGGCTTAAAATCCTCGTAGGAAAACTACATGTAGGTGTTTATAAATTAATTGAAATTTTAGGCAAAGAACATATTTATGTAAAATGGAAACTGCAGAGGATTCAAATTGGAGAAAAAATAAAAATTACAAATGTATATATTGAACGTGACAGAAGATTAAGAAAGATTTTAGTAGAAAAGCAGAGGAGAACTAAAATAAATTTTTTAAAAGAATTAGCTTTTAATACATTTTTATCTTAATACATATATTTCTACGTATGTACCTTTGCTTACTTATATTTTATATATTAATATATAATTAAATTATAAACCATTAATAAAAAGAAAAATCAAATATATGTACATAGTTTCAATTATATTTTTAAAATTTGTCGACTTGGAGAAATTGTCGATGTTAAAATAAATTTTGCGCAAAATTTATTTTAACATCGACAATTTCTCCAAGTCGATATTTTAGAATCGACATTTTGTCCAAGTCGACATTTTCGAATCGACATTTTATAAAGCGACATTTTGTCCAATTCGACATTTTTCTAGTCGACGTTTTTGTAGTCGACATTTGTGGAACCGACATTTTAAAATTCGACATTACATACCCAACCCTATTTGATAGCTTCAATTTTAGTTGTATAGATCTAGATAGAATAGAATCGATTTGATGAAGCACTATGTTTCTATATTGTGACTATACAGAATATATAGAGAATAAATAAGGCTTGATGTGGCTTAATGTGTTTGAAACATTTAAAATACAGGGTTGGGTTCTGGCGAAAAATTTTCGAAAAACAGGCTTGTTCACTGGCGAAAATTTGCAATTTCATAGAAAACCTAATAGCTAATTTTTGAACCCAAAGCCTGCTATTTTTAAATAACACAAACATATTAAGAAAACTTTACTTATCGTCTGTCGCAATATGGGACCATCTATGAGATTCTAGTTAATTGGCACAGTGCTTCACTGTGTCGATTCTGTTCTATATAAATTTTTGGTCAAAAAATGGCCGTTTTTACAACTAAAATTGAAGTTATTAGTTTAAATTTACCCATTTTCTGTCATTTTTTATACGAGTAAAAATATAACCATAATTACATTAAGACGTTCTGATTTTCCACTTTTTTGTGTAAACGGCTTTTCCTGTTAACGTTACGCAACGGTAATTTAACCCTATAAAATTCAGTTTTCCGCTTATGGGAGACGATTTGCGTTGATCTACCAAAATTTCTCAAAAATTACGTATTACAGGACAAAAAGTTTTAGGAAATATGGTGACCTTTACAATACATATCAGGCTCTAATTCGATTTTTGAATGGAAACCTATCTACATATTATACATTTTTTCGACTTGGGTGGGGGGATTTATTTTTTCATAGTTATAGGCTTATCAGCTCCAAACTGGATTAATTCTCCTAAAAAATTTTCTTTATAAAATGTTTCGATTTTTATTTAAAAGCTTATCAAAAAAGCTTTAAGTATTTCCAAAATAATTTAGTTATGATTCCCCTGAAAACTTTTTTACTGAAACATTTTCTTCTGCAATACTCTACTATTTTTTCGACATATGGACGTGTCACAAACCAAACCATTTAACTCCAATTTTTGAAAATTTCCTCGAAAATTGATTTTTTTTATGATTTTTATGGAGCCACATGTGTGGTCGGGGCATCTTGAACGGTTCTGAACAATTTAAATATAATGTCTCTCAAATTATCCGTTCGCAAGGCATCATTAACATTTTACAGTTTTTTTTTGGTTTTACTGATTTGACAGTAATTTACAGATAATTAAAGGTATCTGTAGACAGTTTTAATACGAGTTTTTGATGGCCATTTATAAGAAGTTTCGATGTGGCGCTTACGAATATATACCAATTCAACCATCAAAATCAAGATTTGTTTTAAATTTTATTCTAACAAGAACTTTACTTGTGATGATTTTTTTTGTTTTTTTAAAATCTAGGATCTATAATAAAATGAATCGTTACCACAGAAAGCTCCGACTCTTGTAAATTTCGAAAAAAACTACAAATAAACTTAGAATCAATCGTTCTGTAAAAAATCCTTAAGAATCAGAAAATTAAATTGATTGAGCCGATTGAATACGAATTTCGATAACGTAACTCAATGATATAACTCGATAATATAAATCCGTGTTCTGTTAAAACTGGGGTCGAAAATCTTAAATAAACCTAAAAAAAAAGCAATAAACACCAAACAAATCACAAATAAGCTTAATTTTCCATAAAATCGAAAATATCGATATACCTATCACCAATTCTGTAACATCAAGTAATTACAACGCTTTGCAAATTCAGAGTAATAGACTAATATGGAAAAGCTCGCATATAGACTCGAATAATCTCAAATTATTTTAAAATTCCAAGAATAATCTTAACATTCTCAAAAAATTTCGAATCTTTCCGAAAATCTCGAATAAACTTAGAATTCTAGAATAATTTTGAAAATCTTCAATGCTAATTGCAAAGCAAATCAAGAGCAAAAGAAAAATAACTGGAAAACCTCATCTAATTCAACCCAAGCTAAACTCGAATAATAAAGAAAATCTTGAATAATCTCGCATGTACATAGATAACATTCTGGTACATATGCAACATTCTTATTGGCAAAAACTCGATAATTTAGCAAATCGCAATTCGAAAGTCGAAAAATATGACTAGACTACTCAAGCAAATGTTATGCTGAGTTATGCCGAACTCTTCGTATAGTAGAAATTGAGCTCAGTTCAGTTTTTTTTATCTAGATTAGTTTTTTACGTCAATAGAACACGACATTAATTTCAATTTTTAATTTTTCCCAGATTATGTTTGTTCTCCAAAAGATAAAAGCTAACCATTCTTCAGGTCCGTAAATAAAATGAGGAAGTTTTATTGTTAATGATTATTAACGATAAAAGTTGGCTCGCAAATATTTTGTTTTTTTCTAATGAAAATTGTTTTATGGCTAAACTATTTGCCCTATACCTCAAACAAATTTCGAGTACGTTTAAAAACTTCGAAAATCCCGATTTACCTGTAATTCGGTAACATATGACGCAACTCCCTAAAGCTACAGTAGCCGCCACTGGTAATAATTCCCAAAAGGAGAAATGATTTAGTTTATTGAGTATTTTAAAATGAATCCTCCTTTTTCCACAATACTTTAGTCGATTCTATTCTAACACAACGAATTAAGCCAGCCAAAAATCGACTTGAAACATCCAACGCTAAGCGGCTTTGAGGAGTTCTCTTTTTTAATATATCAATAACTATTAAAAAACATAATTTTTTGAAATATATTACTACAAAATATTGGATTAAGGGTGCAACGTATAACATGCAGTGAATTAAGACGAAGAAAAGTTGTTGTTTTGAAAAATTATTGTAATTTGTTTTGGAAAAACCTAACATTTTTGAAATTTTGATTTTAAACAGAAATGAAATAACCCCCAACAACCAATTTTTGGGACTTAATTCATAATGAAATATTTCCCAAATTCAAAAATTCAAATAATTCCCAATTTTTATTATTTCGCCTGGAAAACATACAAAATTCGTTGGGGTTATATCATTTTTTCTTGAGAGTTGTTTCAGTTGAAGGTTTTTTCATGGTGGCATTAAATTATCATCTGCCTCGCCCTGAAATCCATTATAGTTAAATATAGTGAAATTATAAAGAGCTGTATTAGTTGAAATTGTTGAATTTTTATGTTAGTAGAATTGCCCAAAAATTGTCGTTTTTTTATGCCGAATCATTATGCGCCGCCCAAAAATGTAATCGTCCAAAAGAAGGCGGCCAAGAAATTCAAAAATCTCTCAAAACCTTAAATGAATAATCGCCCAACAATTTTGCGACGATTGTGCTTAGTTTAAAATGTTTGCGTTTATGTTTTTTAAAGAATCCCCCAAAATATTGAAAATGAATAAATAAAGTAAATTTTGGGCAATTATTAATTTTGGATTATTTAATAAAATACGTAACAACATTTTTAATTCTTTCACCAACTGTTGGTTTTATTGCATTTCTATAGTAAGCTTCATTTCCAAATAATAAAAGAAATAAACTCCATCGGCTTTATCTCCTTCACGCTCATGTGTAAATTCTGAAACGATGAAAAAACACTGAAGAATTGACCTTTGCAAGATTTGTCAGGTGAAAATGGCGAAAAGTGGTCCAGCCCTGAACTTTAAAAGTAGAATGGAATTCTCCCTTTCCGGGAATATTTTATGGAAGATTTATGCCCCTATTCACAAAATGTAAATTCGCTCTATAACCGTATATTGGCAAATTATGCTCTGTAAGCTTACAATGACAAATTGGTTGAAGTCCTGTAACACGGTAGGACTGGCAATTTTTTACCAAGATCGAAATCCGCGAATGAATTAATTTCCAAATGAATTTAACTCCGCCGATAAATATGAATTTATTCTGTCACAAAAATTAGAAGGTTAAAATACAAATAATGTCATCGAGAGTGAAAGGAATTTAACGTCATGAAATATACGTGAAGTAAAATGTCACTCAAACATTATAGCTTCTCCAAAAAGCACATATGTACTTAAACGTTTGACATACTTTACACCTTCATGAAAAAGTACTAAAAAACTTGTACTTCCACAATAGTTTGAAATAAATTTAACTTATTATTATTAATTAATTTCTCGACGTATTTGATTAATCATTAACAATGAATTAATTTCCTGCAAAAATGTGAATTAACTTCGCGCGGATTTAATTCAGATTTTTAAAAAATTGATGTCGCAGAATTAATTCATGGAAGTCATTTTTCAAGAAAGTAATTATTGGTTTGAACTTTTAGTTACCTTTTAGTTTCTTTTAAATTGTAATATTTAATTATTTGGAAATATTTTAACGTCTAATTCTTAACTTACATGTATGATTCTGTCAACAAAATTGGTTTCAACTAAATTTAAGCCAGCTTAAGGTATAATAATAAATAAACGTAACATAATAAATAATAAGCCATTTACCAAATTTTAAACTGCGAATAAGAATACCATCAAATCATTTATATACATAGAATCATTATTTGTAAAAGGCAAAGGAAATAGGAATCAAAATGAGTAGTTTATTAATCTAAATATCCCGGAGCAGGGCTAGATTCTATGAAATGACCACTTTTAGTGACAATTATAATTATTAATAAAAAGTTATTCTATTAAATCCTAGTTACAATTGCTTTTTAGTCAATTATTTTT
Organism: Tipula vernalis; assembly: GCA_958295665.1. NCBI lineage: Eukaryota > Metazoa > Arthropoda > Insecta > Diptera > Tipulidae > Tipula > Tipula vernalis. The sequence goes on along the minus strand of OY282560.1, from coordinate 10,574,893 downwards.
TAATGAATGGGATTCGATGGAGCTATTTTCGATTTGTTTTTGTATTTTGTACAAAATATGACACAGAACTCTGTATGTGAAACCATTGTCGAGTTTAATCTGTCATCTTTTGTATTCATTCAGTAGCGTCAACTTTCACACTCAAATAAAATAAATTGGATGTCCAACAACACCCTTTATACCTTTAGCTTGACAGCATGTGCAAGGTATAGACTTCAGCTGAGATCGTAGAGGATGCAAAGCACGCTTGTCCATTTACCATATCATTTTAGTACTTATCGGATTTTTTAAGATTATAGAACGAATTTACATTTTATGCAATATCTTTCTTTTCCAGAATATTTTACAATTAAATCTTCCATTACCCCATTTTCTGTATTTTCTTTCGTCTATACCATTCAATTTGGATATTGTGTCTCTTTTCTAAGTGAACATTATCGCCAAATTTTAGGACTTTACGCCCCTTTAAAAGAGACATAATCATATTCAAGGGGCTACGTCACGGCACCAAAAGAATAAACTGACACAAAATTTATAGGTTGGGAAATATTGAAGGTTAACCGACATTTTGGGAGATTATTCATTTTCAGTTGCTGGGTGATTTGGTTTTAGGTGATTTTGAATCCTTTGTTTGATAATTTGCGCAACCTTTCTGTGTCTTTTTTCATTTTTGTTACTTTGGTAAATTTAGAGTAGATATGTGCTAAAACTAGTTTACGTCGAGTACACCCAAACATAAAATAAAGAATCATCCAAAAATTGTTGATCAAATTTTTGGAATATTTTTGATTTTAAGGCTATTTAGTTTTGGGCGTTTTTACGTGTCGCCTTATGTTTAAACGAAAATTAGTCCAAAGTCGAGGATTTATCCAGCGATTACTATAAGACGAATTTTCTGGCGCCAGTGGGGCCGATTGCCGAAAAGCTGGCCAAAATTCGTAAAATCAAGTAACTGATCTGAAATTCTCTACTCGAGGTTTTTGGTGTCGCTGATCACAAATCTCTAGTCACACTTACAAAATTTCACCCTTTTCATCTCTTATTGATAACCGCTATGCATAAAATACCATATGGCATATGCATGCCATTTTCATGGTTTTTAGGTCACCGATTACGAATTTCTAGTCACATTTAAAAAATGTCATCCCCTTCATCCCATATTAACAACCCCATATTCGTCAAATAACCTAAATTTTAAAAAATTTTGATTTCTTTTCCGTTTTGTTCATTTAGTAAGGCCAACCGTTTTTATTTTAAAATGAGGATAAAAAATCGAGAACCAGCTAGGGGCAGCTGTAATACTATTAACTGCAACTACTTAAGCATTTTGTTTGATTAAAATTTGTTGTCTACGTACGTTGCACTACTGTCTTTTATTTAAGTAATCTAACACAATAACTGCAGCCTGAGCGAAGAATATTCCAAATATTATTCCAGAGCAGGTAAAAGTAGTTCAACCCTCTTTCGGTTTTAAAAAGCCTAAATAAAGATATTCCTTGGCAATCGGCCCCACTGTGCATCACTTTAAAAATGAATTTGAAAGTATGTTTTGGTTAGCGTATCATGCCCTTGATACATTGCGATTTAATGAAATGGATTTAGTCGGTTTTTCGAGTTCAGTCATAAAGTTGTGCTAAATCGCAGTCTGTCTAAGAATTAAACCAAATTTAAGGTACATATGTATATAGAATTTGACTATATATAGTCTCTAGACCAACTCCCGAATTCCGGTTCTAAAATATCAAGTCATTCCTCATTCTCATTTGTCATCGAACCAAAATTCGGGCGGTGTTTTTCAATATTTGTGCTCATTTTTGACTGGCGCTGTTTTCCATAATAATATTAACGACACTTTGAATATAATCGTTCGCAGTAAACATTCAATTTATCTTTTTATTAGCATTGAACTTGGACTTCTTGGAGACATTAAATAACACAAAAGTAATAAATTTCATTCACTTCTATTTAGTATTTACTATGGAATGTGTATGTTACTATTTTCAATAAGAAATCAAAATGAGAGCAAATTTTTGTGTGAAAGTCGTTTATCATCTTTTAATTAATTGTGTAAAGTTAAATAGAAAACCGTTACATGCCTAATTGTCTTGACGTGTCATTGTTTAATATTGATGTGAGGTAGTTCTAGTTTTTAATTATAAAAAATAGAAATTAATAGTCGACAGTTTTTTTTATAGTAATACGCTTGTTTAATAAAATTACTTTCTCTGCGTGTGCGTGTGTATATATGTGGAAGTTTTATTCTCATTCAATTTGCTTTCAATACAGGAAATATTCGAACACCTATCTTTGGATGTCGTAAAGAGACGCTACCTGAAAAAATTCGTGAGTGTAATAATTTTGGCTAAATTATTACCGGAAATTAAGTAATTTTTTGTTTTGTAAATTTTAAACCTTTTTATGTGTCTCTCTGTTTGTTTAACGATTTCCATCATCTTCTTAAAAATTTGATAAGTTTTTTTTTTCTTTCTTTCAGACATTAATCGTTTTACTAACAACAGTATTATTAATTAATACAAATTATGTGCGAGCCGCTAAATCACTATGGACAAATTTTAATGAGGAAAAATGTTCCAGCGGTACTGAACTGAAATATTTAGCCGGCGATGCACTTGTCGATTCACCAAATTGTATCGGACCAAATAATTTACCATACCCAAGTTCGACGGTGGCGCGAACATTTTCAAATTGGAATGGTGGTAGTTCGAGGAGGGGTCGAATGAGTCCATTACCCACACTTGACCCACATGTTACAAAGAGTGCATTACTAAAAGCATACGGTGATGTAAACAGTAATGTTGAAGAACTACATGGAATCAGAACAAGTAAGTTTAAAATATTTTTATTTTTATTGACTTTCTTTTACCAAAAAATTTCATTTTTATTGTCTAATGACCAAAACTGGTCGTAATGCGCGCGGGCATTATTACTATTAGGTTAATAATAAAAATAAATTTCATTATCACAAAAAATAATTTTTTTTTGTAATTTTGCATAATGTAAACCTACTTTGAATATTTTTTCGTGACGCTAAAAAAGAAATGTTGGTGTATTGATGTCAAACGACACGTTTTTTTTTAAATAAGTGAAAATAATTTTTATCACGTAAAATTTATTTTATTACAAAAATTGATTTTTTTTTTTTTTCATTTTAAATGATTGGAATGCTTAAGAGACTTACGAACAAAATAGCAAATGTGTTTGCAATATTTTTATCGAGATTTCATTGTTTCTAATTCACATATTGTAAATGTTATAAATTGTATTTCTAACGGGTTATTGCAACATTGCTGAGCCCGTGAAGCGTTTCGAGTGATAAAAGCTGGTACATATAGAACAGGTCAATTTGTGCGTAAAGAGTCCGCTGTCAGCAAAAACAATATTAAACGTTTTGCTGAAGAGAAAGCGGACTATCTAATTTACTACGTATATATAAAGGTAAACTGTTTGTTAACATCAGGGAACATGCCTATATAAATGAAGCCACTTTTGCAAAAGGACAAATCTTTACACCGAATTTTTTTTCGGATTAATGTCAATGTGAACCAGAGAGGATGCATTGGATCATATATTTTCCGAATTGTTGCATTCGAATATTTAATTAAAGTAGCCAAACAGTTTCAAATTCCAGCATCTTTTCATGCATCGAAATTATAAAAGACTATTGGTAGAAACACTACTTTATAAGGAATAAAAGACAAGTATTTCGCACATCATGCATTATTTCGCAAGTTGTCTCTATTTCTAATTTAGCTGCGAATCGGTAGGCTACACTAATTAAAAGAAAACAAATCTAGTACGAGTTTTCTACATTTTCATTTTTTCAGTACAATTTTTTGATTTTGTTGACTGAAAACAAACGTTTGCAGGCAATTGCCAAAATGGAGGATACAAATTAATTCGTTTGTGACAAAATACGGTAAAATTTATTTAGAAAAATTGTATGATAAAATTATACACGTGTAAAATAAACGTCAGAAATATGCAGTTATAAGCAGCACATGTGTTTTGGGTGCGGAAATGCGCACGTTGCTACAGACAAAAATCAGAAAAGACTGCAAGTCAGAAAGCTAAGAACACAAACGTAGTACAGAAAATAAACTTTTTGTGGCAAACGCCATAATGGAGGACGCTAAACTAATGTCGATTTCGATTGATTGTTTCTCCTCATTCGAGTACACTAAATATAGAGTACCCTATTTTTTAACGTCAATCGAATGAAAATATTTTATTGCACTAGTGTTTAATTGTGCGTGTGTTTGGTCGAAAAATATCAATAATAATAAAAAAATGGCGAAACTAAATGTAAATTTAGAAGATTACAATTTGGTGTTTGATATCGAGGGTTGTGTTATAGTTAGTGGGGCTTTGCGGTGTTGGAATAATTTAACGGCCAAATTCCAAATGACACCATTCAAATCAGAAAATGTCATGAATAATAGCCGCCTAAAATCAAAATGTCATCACGACAAATCAAAATGTCATTACGACCAAATATCACTGTCATATTCGTTGGTGTGTGTAAAAAGAGGGGTTACTCGACCAAAAAAGCTAGAGTAGCAAAAATTGCACTAGTGCAAAACTAGTACAAAAAAAAATTACTCTCAATGCATTTTTTTTTTAAAGTACTAGAGTACTATTTTTACCCTTCGAGTGAAAAGTTTTCTACAATCGAATTCAACATAAATATCACATGAATGTCAAAATATATAGAACTGCATGCAGCACATTTGTTTTGAATGCAGATCTGCATGGGTCATACACCAAGAAAAAAACGTTCTTTACCTTTAGTTTACCATCGCACATTATCATGGCGCACACTATATTTTCATTTCGTTTGCTCTTCTGCCATTTGTTGTTGAAGAAGGAATAAAGCAACGTTATATCGATGCAGAGTAGGTCATGTGAAGTAACGCTAGTTTGATTCAAATCAAATCAAGACTCAAGTTTTGTTCTTCATGAACATGCTGTTTCTAATTCTTCTTCTATATTGTAACGGAAACGAATTTGTTGTTGATAATTTATATATGCAGGAAGTCAGAGAACAGTGTGCAATCGATTGTACATTTTCCTATAAATATTGGCTTGTCACATAATTGGTGATTATTTCTAACTTTCATAAATTACCATATTGGCGCAATAGAATCGTTTGAAAATCAACTTATACTAGCTTCCCAGCAGTGCACATTGTACTTTAAAAATTGCAATGGATCTTATTGAACGTATACCAATTACGAACCGCAGCTGTAATTTCGAATTTCTCTGAAAATATTTTTTTTAGTATTTTAAAGACATGGATTTATTCTGACGTCGGGAATTACTGCTAGGACTGTTTTATCATTTTTTTCTTCATATTTTTGAATTTATCATCTTCGAGTAAAGTATGCAGGCATGAGGTATACGTCACTCTACTGCTTCTGGAACTCGATGTTTACCTCAAAATTGACAAAAAAGGCGTAAGCCTCTGCGTACATATTTCGCTAACTGCGCTTTCACATGATGTTTTTTCAAAAAGCATTTTGTGATAAATTTTTAGCACGTGATCATTGATAAGCCAGTTAATCTTATATTGGATTCAAAATATTATAATGTTGATGAATAGCTGTTGACTGTTGCCAGGATCTCTCATATGGCTCAACATATGGCAAGATATGAATGGCTGATCAAAATGACGAGCTCTCTTGCTGATCAGCCCGAAGAATTTAGCAGAACAATGTTTTGATTGAAGAAATTCAGATAGTTGTTTGTGCACTGTGTATCACGAAAAGCTTAGCATATTCTGTAACATTTCCTTTAATTGGTTGTAAAAGTGAAGTACAATGACCAAGTCCATATATCACAATTCTAAAATAATATATGAACCCCTTACTGGCGATAAATAACTTTTGTTCCGTTAATTTTTCTCAAGAACCTTTATTATTAAGTGTCGGAAATAAAATCTTAGCAAGATGTCCACTATCTAATTTTAATAATATCATAAAGATTCTCACTAACCGTGTGTGCTGGGTATTAAAACTTTCTTCAATCCAACTGTTGTGATTGACGCTTAAGTGTAGGGCTTAGTTTATTTCGTACAGATCGTTATCAACTAGCTGTGATGTGTATTAACTGTGTCATAAAAATGTTGAAACCATTGTAGGTTATGATTGGTGATTTAGGCGATTATATGTATGGCCCATTTTAGTTGATACAGATTTTAATTAAACATCATAGAGAACCGTGTTTACTTCGGAGGAAAAAGGAAATTTTCTCTGATTCTAAATGTTTCTAAATTGACTTCCATGTTGCTTAAGGCTGGCTTGCTGTGTTTATAACAAAACAGGGCTCTGGGCTTAAATTCCGTTACAAATGTTAGATTTTAAGGAATTCACGCAGTTCTACTCTTTTGTAAGGTAATTTTTATTTTTATTAATTAATTAGAAGATTTTTTCATAATCGTAGTCATTTATAATCAGGTCGAAACTGAATAAATTCTCTTACGATTTCCGGAAGTTAAAACGACTTATTTGTACTTTAACTTATTTTTTGGCCAAAAATCAAATTTAATACAAAGTTTAACTTTAGAAATAAGATTATTACAGATTTATTACAAATAGGATTATTCAATTTTGAGAATTTTGAATTTTTTTTATGTATACTTTCCAAAATAAGCCTTTTAGTAAGATTCTTTTTCTTATTCAAAATTGTCGCATCCTCGGTTTGAGATCGCGCTGTGTGATTGATTAAAGTTTTTTCGGAATCTAAAAAAATTAAATTGGAGCTTGAAAAATTAACGGCCGAAATTTAAAGAATTTTTCCTGAAAACATTTACAAGGATTTGTAAACAATTCAAAAATTCGTAAACATTGTATGGGCCGAACAGATTTCCAGTTCACCAGCTATGACAAATATGAACCTGTGGAAACGGTGATTTCTACGCAAGGTATTACAAGGTGTGCTATTTCGGACAAGGAATGGATGTCAATTTGACGGGTCAAGATCCTCTCGATGTGGCTAAAATTCTCCGTTTAGGTATACATTTTGTTTACGGTTTAGGAAGGATTCTGTTCCATATAATAAAATTGTTGCGGATATAGGGAGTCGCATTTCAAAATTAGAAGAGAAAACTCACAATATTATTTTAAAAAGGTTACAAATATTTTAAACAAACATTTTTTCAAAATTGAAGAAAAGCAAAAAAATCAGAATTCATTTAAGGCAAAAAGGTTTTTGAAATATATGGCTGAAATCATTTTCAGACTTTTATCTGTTTATAGGTTGTTGTTTCCCGAAAGACTGTTTCCCCAAATATTGTTTCACTAAAAATGGTTTCCCCAATAATGTGTTGCCTCGAAAAATTCCCAAAAATTGATAACCTGATTATTAATCAATCAACTTCCCTGGTCCAGATAATGTTCTATAAAGATTTAAAATCTTTGCTAACAATGATCGCGCTCGACTTCTTCGCAATTTTTAAACTAATTGAAGGTCACCTAAAAATAAAATACTAACGACCATAAACATAACACGCGATTTGAGGACATCAAATATTTTTTTTTTTTTTTGCAACACAGCAAGTAATTCTGTAAGTACCAGTTTATCCTTCAATCTAAATAACAAAATTGACATTTTCGAAAAATTCGATGCTCAAATGATTCATGTTACGGCAGTTAGTTTCTTAATTGTCATCACATAAAAAAACGTTCATTGTATGTCTTGCAATTTTCATTAGCCGCTAATTCAAAGAGTCGGCATAATGTAACGCTTAGGTACATATTTATTTTAATTTTGGATTCCGCAATAATGATATACGAGTATAATAACTCTTGTCGTCTATGTTGCTCGACTTTATGTACAAAGCACGATAATATATACATAGAAATATGTTTTCTTCTAATCATTTTACGGAAATTAAGAAAATCATGAATAACGAAAATAGGTCAATGCCAAGTGTATTACAAAAATACTTTCGTATCCAAATACGCGTGAGCCATCCATCCAGTACAAATTTACTCGAATCGATACACTACTGTATATAAAAATTTGATTCAACATTTTAAATAAAATTGACGTGTGTGTTTGTATAGAAACAGCGACATTTAAAATAATATGTGATGACCACCCTACTACTACATATATGTATACACATTATACAAATTTCGTGTATCAATAAACTCGTTGTATTCATATTTTTTTTATACAAAAATAATCGTTCGCGTATTTTCTACACTCGCAAAGGCAGAACATGTGCTCAGTCGTATACAAATCGTTAAATCGATAAGTCTAAAAATCTAAAATCGCGTTGAAAATTAATAAAACACAAATTAATTAATTTATGTATGTTATTTCCAAGTCTAAGTTCGTTAAGTGCGGTTATTATGTGCTTGTGAAATTTTGTATTCTCTTAGGAACATAACACAAAAAAAAGTCCAAATTAGCCGTTTTTTTTCTCATAACTCAAATTCCCAGATTGAGTACTGTATACAATAAATAACGATCAAGTACTGAATCTGGGCATTTGATCTTAAGAGAACCATTTATCATCTTCTGATTCAACAAATGCTTTATCTATGTTCATTAAGAAAACGTGTGTAAGCGTGTACATACATAAAAAAATAGTGATTCTTGTTTTGTCTTGATCTTTCTTATTAAATTTACCTAAGTCAAAAGTGTTTGTCTTTTGTCTTTTGATGACCTTGAAAACATACGTAACCACAATCAACATTTTTTTTAAAATGAAATTATTAAAAGGTATTTCACTTTGAACTCAAAATTAATATAATTTTGTTTGGTTAATTAGTAGGCCTACAAATTTTATCGGCCAATAAAACAATTTTTTGCTTTAATATAAGCGGTCATTGAACTTTACACGGTTGATCGTGTTTCTTTCTTTATACAGTGACACTGTATTAGTCATAAACGTTGTCGTTTAACAAACGATTGGTGTAATATTTTAAAAAAGGTTCGGCTCAATGGTTGTTTTAATTTTTTGTTGAATCCTGGTGTAAATTAATATAGTTGGTTACTTTTGATATGATAATTTGTGATACACACATTTCAAATTTGTGACAATGGAATAATTCCAAAAACAAATTTCTAAGAAATTTGATAACGAGCCAGTTATAAATTATTAAATTGAATCGATCATTATCAAATATTAAATATGTAACATGCATTTTATAATTGACTTACAAGCACCATTATGGTAGGTACCGACCGACATTTTATTGTCACATTTGATTGTAGATAATATATTATAATAATCAAAATTCGGTAAACACTTATACATAATAATTAAATCACTAAATTGATTACATCGTATTATCTAACACTATAGTGATAAGAAGCAGTGTGCGAAATGATAAGCCAAAATAAACAAAGAATAAAAAATTCAATACGGCATTTAAAAATTATAAGGTTTATCATTATAACGTTGCACACTTCAACCTAATGCCAAAAGTAACCGCAGATTAAATTCGTAATGTTCTAAATTAAATTTTTTGTAAATTTTAAGATAGACCGCAAGATTTGTTTAGTACATCGAAAACTTGTAACACGAATGATTCTCAAATTTTGGAAGTAGACATATAAAATTTAAGATTTTGAAAGATTTCGCAATTTCTTGAAATTGTTTCCACTGTAGAAAATTTGCTGATTTTCGATATTTTTGTACAATCCTTTTATCTTGTAACGCCGCATTCACAATGCAAAAACTTTTGCCTTTTACTTTTGCTTTAAAAAATGCATGCACAATGAATGAGGGAAAGTCAAATTAAAGCCAACTTCGTTATAATAAACTGATTTGTTTGTTGACTTGTCACCACACACCACAAAATTTTTAATACAAAATTTCAGTTTATCGTCTTAAATTAAAAGTTATCGACAGTAAATTGAAATTTTGTATTTACTGCTAAAATTTTATATTTAATTTAAAAATATGCCATTACTATCACTCTAGAGTCTAGTTAAATGACCCACAAAACGCTGAAAATGTATCTAATTGTTTTGTAATTGTGTAATTTTGTGGACCACTTACATTATATGTTTGGTACTAACATTGATAACCAAATATACATTACAGTAATAAATTAAACCGCTTATGTGGCTACCTACAAATATTCGGTAATTTCTATTGTATTACAAAAATTTAATAATTTAATCAAAAAAATCAAAAAATTGTTTTAACGAAAAGTTCTTATCACATTGTAACTTATCTCAACAACTTTGGGAAAAGCTCTCTTTTCAATGATATTTGCTTAAGTGGAGTAACGTAAATTTACAAAAAATAGTTTAATTTTTCAGACTACACAATCTTGGAAAAGAGGTTTTAAACGGTAGGCGGTAAAATAAAAATGTTCCATTTAGGCGGATGCCTAAAAATTTAACGTAGTATTGTGCCCTAATAGGTCACCAAATACAGTTTGCTAAATCCTTTATAAAAAATGTTAAAGAAGCAAGGTCAAGATGACATAGGAAGAGCACATACTCAATCTAAGTAAGTTTTGGGAATTTTTTGGCTATTTTATTAACTCCTTTGAAAACAGACCGGGAAATTTGGAATCTTTTAAAATATACATGTGGGCGACAACAATTCTCGTAGTGCTTTATTTTTCAACTCGTTGAGGTTGGAGTAAAACACTCAAAACACTCCCATCTGATGATTTTTCATTTACATCCAGCTTAGAAGAAGAAGGCTTACCGTTTCTTGTATTACGGCTACCGGTATATTTATAGCCATCGGTATTACCGACAAATAATATATACTATACATATACAACAATCTGCTCTAAAGAAATAGTCTGTTTGAATAAATTCAAGAGAAACCGACCAAACGGCACAGTGATTAAAGCTGCGGCGGTTGATCGGGAGTTACCGGGTTCGAATCCCTATAGGGGCAGGATGCAAAAGGGATTTTTCATCATCTGATTACGATGGGTGATGAAGATGAACACATCTATGACCCACTGTTGAAAGTGCAGAATCCACCTCTCATGTCAGCCCTATGACATGAAGCAATCGAATGTGCAGGTGGTTTGTACAAAACGTGTCTGTAGCCGTACGTCCTCGATTTGGCTACTACTCCATAAAGTAGGACGGTAAAAGTAAACTGCGAAATAGTTGGGAGTGCTTTGAGCCCCAGGATAGATGCATGCGACGGAATGTGAATTCGACTTGTGTGCATCGCCTCATGTTGGCAAAAATGTAAGGTATATTGTCGGTGTATTGTTGTTGCAACATATTGAGTAATATCATTTACTGCGCAACAGTTGAATATTTTTCGTTTTACATTTCGGTTTTCGATTTTCGTTTCGGTGCCGGTTTGAGTCTCTGGTTCCATGTGCTATTTTTTGTGTGTTGCCTAAAATAGTTTTTACTAAGGAAAAAGGTCGTAATTTTAATTAGAAAATATTTTTCGCTTACTTTGAGGTCTCAATATTTTGTTATGATGACATTTGTTGGACATCAAAAACTACACCGAAGAACAAATTCTGTATTATTTTGGAATTTCTATTGGAGGTTGTATAATTATTAACAGAATATATTTGCCCCAAATTATCGGCATCGACTTTAATAATTGTGTAAACCTTCTGTCTATTTTTGCTGCATAAATTGTCATGATCAATTACTGATTACTCCCTTATACTCTACGCTAGTATTTCTAATATTTTGTGTACGTTGCTAGATTTTTTTGTTTTCAGTTCAGCTTCATTGGTACATAGTTTAATTTCGTAATTTGTTCCAACTTATGTCTAGCAATTTGTTTTAACCTCTCCCTTGTGAATTTGTATCCTGATGCAAAAGATTTGTTTTTCTTTAATGTAAATTACCAAAAAAACTCTTTTCTTTTTAAAGATGATAAATGTTTAAATTAAAACTAAAGCAAAAATGTTTCACTTCTCTGATTAAATTGTACGCCTGGGTTTAACTTTAAACATTTTTGTTGTAAAAACGTCTGACGTGTTCGGACGTGTTAAATTTAATTTGATACTACTTTTCCGATTTTTTTTTTATTTCACTTTAATTGTTGTCGTTTAACATGTTTTATTCTGTTAATTGTTGTCACAATGTTTCTTTGTAGTTCCAGTTACAGTCACACGCCAGGAATGTGCTGACACTTCCTATTTTCACAAATTTTACCTTTAACTATTTCTCTAAAACAGAAATGTAGTTACGTTACCAATGTTTGAAATTAGAAACAACATGTTATATTACTGAACAGGTTGCCAACGGTTGCCGCGTCTGGAAGCGACCAACGCGTGGAGGGGTCGGTCAACACTGACCACATGAATAGCATTGTTATCCCACGTCTATTTCTGCTTGCCAAAGTTCGGTTTAGTGTTATCGGCCGACAATGCGATTACCTTATCTCTCAAATTAATCCGTTCAACGACATTCAATATTTCTTCTATCAAAAGATCCGATTTATCCCCAACGATACACTTCCACAAAATTAAGTAAAATTGTTTGGGAAATAACGTCAAAATCTTGCATCTATGATCGGCAGAAGTTTAGTAGACTTTTGGTTGGAACTTGGAACCACAATCTTCGTTTATTCAAGTTGTTATGACGTTCCTTTGTTCGTTAAGATTGGTATAGTCACGAAACACTTTTTTCAAATATATAAATTAAGAGACAATCTAATTTTAACGGGGACACTTGTTAAGGTAATTATCCTTGGAAGCAGCTCAGTAAAATCAGGGCTGCCTCCACAAATTGGGAAAGTCTGGTCACTTTAACCTTTCCTGTAGCATCTAAAATCCATATGATAATTCACACAATTTTCACATTTTTCCAGAAGATGCTCAGTGGTTCTCTAAGCAATAATTTTCAAAGAAAACTCTTTTTAAAATGTTGATTTCGTGATAATCTAGAACACTCCATATGTATACGAGTAGTAATACTCGTCAAGGAAGGGCTAAAGATTATTATTATGTGCTAGATAAGACGCCAATTTTTTACTACTTGGGCTTTGAAGCACTGGGCCATATTTCACATTAGCGAAAGTTAACGTCTAAGGTTGTCAATCATCTGATGTTGACAAACATGTATTTTATGATTTTCATCCGTCATCCGTCCAATATTAAAACAAATTGTTCCAACTCTTTTAATTTATCATTAAATTTAATGTTAATGTTAATAAGACATGCCGTGCCTAAATTGTGCCTTTCCGAACGTCAATCGAATGTCACCGAATAATTTGCTAATCAGCCTGTTCACACTTGATATCATAAAATCGATTTCATTTCTCGTTTCTTTCCCCTTTGCATATGAAACCGGGTTTGAGAAGGCCATATGTTTTGATTTTTTTTTTGGCAACATTTTTTCTGGATCTCGGGATTTCAAAATTAAATCAAACAAATTTCAAGAACATATTAAAACATTACTCGAAATAGCGTTGATTCATAAAAGTTAATGTACACGAGAGTTGATTTCGTGATATCAAAGAAATTGACTTTATGATATCATAGTGCACACAGTGATTTCAATAAAATAACCAGGCACATACCGACCAAACAGTACAGTGTTATTTATTGTGTTTGAATATGAAGATAATGGATTCGAATCTCGTTAGGGTGGGATGCAAAAGGAGTTTTTTGATGTTGATCGTCCACAAAGTGTTGGTAATTTGCATAAAATCAACTGCTATTGGGAACCGAGATGGAAATATCGAGGGCACTCTTAAAATTTTCTCTTCCCACAGTTTAAAGTTTAGAATTTTTCCGAATCATTTTTCGTGAATATGTTCAATTTTTTTAATAGCATATTACCAAAATTAGTGGGACTGGCTTATAAAACAGAAAATTCGATTCACCAAAAAAATTGGATAAAAAGAATCGATCTGCCCGAAATCGATTTACAAAAATAAGAACAATTTATAATTATGAAGCTACATTTTGAAAATTATCAAAAGCATCATAAGAAACATTTGTAAATTGCCATTTGTAAAGACACTTAACCGATTGTGGTTATCGTCAAAAATTTTTGGTCATTCCTCATTTGAATTTTTTACTTTTTTTTATTACTCTAGTAAAATAAAGTATAGTAATCATGTAAATTTTGAACCTTGAGATTTTTAGAGATTTATCTGTTTTGAGGTCCGTTGAGTCCGAAAAAGTGGGCTTCAAAATGGTGTCAGTCTGTTTCCTCTCTACAGGCCAGATGGTTTAACCAATCGAACTGAAACTTAAGCTTTTTTGATAAATTGGGAGGTCCCAGTGAATTTTACTCCAAATCGGCTAATCGGAAGTGGCCACTCCCTTGATAAGATTTACATAAAATTACTTATAATACAAAATGTTTCCAAAAATTTTAAAAAGAAAATAAAATTTCTCAAAATTCTCTGTTCGTAAACGAAAGTAGTGTGTTGGCCACACCTCCATTTTTTACAGTTTTTACTTGAAAAGAGACTTTCGAAAATTTTTGTTCGACTCTGCCAGTATTTCTGATTTTTTAAAATAAAAAATAAACGGTACAGAGTGTATATCAAGCGGGTTGCCATATTTGAGCGTGTCAGTTGGATGCTGATGAAGCCATTTGAAAAGCCAGTCATGAATGTGAAATTTGGCCCTAAACCCGATGATGATATAGCATATAAGATTTTATAAAATCGTGAAATCAGGAATTTAATTCGAATGATACTAGTACATGAAATATAAAATTAAAGGACAGCGCTAACGCTGCTCTGGTCATTCGTTTCTCTGAATTAGTTGTTTAAATGAATTTATTTTTTTAAGGTTTAATGCATTGGGCTAGAGCTAGATGAATACAGCCTACAAATTAATATTCTAAAAACGCTGTAAAAAAGGAATCTGGTTCTGCAATAAGCGCAATATTTTCATATACAAGATATAATTGTGCTAAAAATAATTTTCAATAATAACGTTGGACGAACTGCTTTCATTACCTACTCATTATCCTTAGCGAAATAAACACTCATGGTACGAATTTAAATTTTACATATTATCGCATAATCCAAGCAATTCACCCTTTTGGTTAACTCCCTGCTGGTGAATACCGTAACGTAGTTTTGAAATGAAAAATGGAAAATTTAGTCAAAAAACAGACCTGAGATTTATTTATTTTAAAAATTAATAATTAGCAAACGCCCAAATTTTGTTATTTCTGTAATATAATGAAGTTAACTATTTCAAAATTGGTAACATTAAGCTAAGATATGATATTTAAGTGTTGATTTTGAGGAACTAATCCGTTCATTATCATTGATAAACCGAAAATAATTTTTTTATTGAGTAAAATTAATTTTTGCGTGTAATAATTAAAAATAGCATGGTATACAGGTACAAAGTGGTAAAATCGTGAAAAAGTAGGTAACTTTGAACGACTATCTTCCTATTTTTGGAGACTAGTGAATATTTCATTTCACTTGAACAGCAAAATGGATACAACTGATAAACTAGGTATTAATAATATCATACATAATTATTTAAACAAATATTTATAAATAATTTATACTTATCATAGTAGTGACATCTAGTTTCAAGACTAATGACAACAAATGGCATCATCTGGAAGCTCATATTTTCCAACAGATGACACTTGTTTCTTGACAGTTTGATAATTTTACGTTCGAAATTGTTGTTAACAATTCCAATTTTGAACTGTAAATACAATTTTTACTTACCGGATTGCAAAATTTTCGTTCGTCGCATTTGTGAGAAGTGTCATTTTGTCAGTAGCCTCATTTTAACTTTTTTTCCTCGAGAGCCGCTTTCTCTACTTTTACAATTGTCAACTGACGATTGTAAAAGTAGAGAAAGCGCCTCTCGAGGAAAAAAATTAAAATGAGGCAACCGGCAAAATGACATTTCTCATAAATGCGACGAAAGAAATTTTTGCAATTCGATAATTAAAAATTGTTTTTATAATCCAAAATTGGAATTATTTACAACAATTTCGAACGTCAAATTAGCAGCTATCTCAGTTTAAAAATTTTCCACTAGGTGGAATCTGTGATGCTCCAATCGTCAATATTACTAACTTTTCAAAATAAATTAGAGAAGAGACATCTAGTGTAAAAGGCGATAACTATGAGTGTAAGAATATAGATTTAAATAAATTTAAAACTTTTTTGTAATTATTTAATCCATCTGCGAAATTATTTGGTGCAATCGTTGTTGTAACTTTCTCATATACCGCTATGTTCACAATATTAAGTGTTTGTAAAGCTACGAGATATGACAAAGTATAATCTTTATCAATTAGTGCGAATAAGTTAATCAAAGGAATTTGATATACCGTATACTATTATAGAATATCCAATTTTGACTTCAAATGATAGCCTTTCTTTGAGTTCCGTTATACTTTTAGATTAGATAATAAATCAATATATGTATAGCTAGTTACCTACTGACACTATTCCAACAATGGATGCATATTATTATTGCGTATAAATTGTTTATATGAAAATAACCGTCAATCCAGTTGCTTTATTCCTTTCCAGCCATTTAATTTGATCTCCAAACACATATCGATTATAACAGGTCAATATTTATTCAAAACATCGCATTCCATAATCAATTCTGATTTTTTTTTTTTTTTTATATTCTTTAACTAAACTACTACTATCTACCTAATTCAGTAGTATTTGTATATAAGAAAAAGAAGGTGAGATTATTTTGTTGATTTTACCGTTGCTACTTCTTCTTCAATTATATCGTCATTTTTAGATATTTAAAAAACATCAAAAAAATGCGTTAAGATCTAGAATTAGGTTGATACGGCAGCTAGTTAAATAAATAAATATGAAATCATAGTCTCAATTATTAATAGATTAAGAGATTGTGATGTGTCGCGATTCGTCATATCTTAATCATTTTATAATTTGTTTAGATACCTGGATTTGTGGGAATGAGTATGAGTATATTTACTAAATTTTGATTTTTTATTTTTTTTTTTAAATGAAAGACATAACGGTATAACAATGTTTACTTCGCACAATTTTTTTACATTTTTCTCGTTCGCGTCACTACAAACTTGTAATTTTTATTGAATGTTACGTATTCTTACGTAAATACTGCCTTTTATCAGCGTAATTATAATAATAATCGATTAATAAATAATTCTATGGTTCCACCCGGGGTCGTCTAAAAATAATTTTTGTTAATTATATCTTTCTAATTTGTTTTAATTATGATGCATGTTATAGTTTTTTCCAAGAATTTAAAATGTTCCAGTTTAGTAGATTAACAAAGCAATAATGATGCGTTGCCCTTAATAGTACGTGGTAAATTTCGTGCGGCTTTTTTTTGAAAATTACTCACTGTCGATAGGTTTCATGTCAGCCCCATCAAATGAATAATTCCATGCAAAAACGCTTATTATAAATTATTCTTATAAATGGGTCATGTTTAATCGTGTTTTCTCGCCATATTTGCACAGTTTCGGAAAGAGATATTTTTACCATTTCGTTACATTTTACATCAAATTTTAAACTTAAATGTATCGTTCTACCCTTGTATCAGCGCCGAAAGAACCACGCTGAGACCGTCGCGTCGTTTTACAAAATTCTCTGCTCGACTGCTAAGTCGTAGTGTTTTGTAACGCAGTTGCTTTAGTGGTAGCAATACAAATGATAGCATACAAATGGTTTTGTGAGGAACTATCTAAAATGGAAGTCAGTGAAGTTAGCCCGAAATATCAACCCGAATTTTTGGTTCATTTCTCGGATAAAATGTATAGCTAGCCTGAAAAAGTGTAAATTTTGTAAAAAGTACACCAGAAGCCTATATATCACCTGAATTTGGCCTTGTGGTGGTTCCTTAGTATATCAAGACCTATCTGGTGTATATACCGCTAGTGGTATTTATTTCTAGTATCGCCCCACACAATTTTAATTTCAGCTGAACGCAGTATACGAAAAAGCGTGTATATGTGTACTGAAAATTAAATATCTTATCTCCATGATATGAATATGGCCATTAGGGGTATTTATCTTTAATCTAGTTTAAATTTCAGCTAGTATTTACAAGGTCAATATTAATATCATTACCGATGACATCATTACCTCCAAAACCTTTCCGTATTGTAACATTAAAATGTATGTGGACTTTTGAAAAACAGAAGGAGTGGGTCCTTCCTGGGAAACTGGTAATTTTTTATAATCCCAATTCCTGGGAATTTTAATTAAAATCCCGCGATATAGCGAAAACCCTTTTTTGCACAATATTAAAACTTTTAAAGAATTGAAAACCATCACTGGATATTTGTTAATGAATACCATATAAATTCCCTATAGTAATACTTGTCAAAATGGACTTCTAATAAATAATTGCTCCACATTTTAAAATGTTTGGAAAACCAGTTAAAGCTTTGAGGAAAAGGAGCGTTGTACACTGTACTACTTATTTCAGAGGGAATTATTCAATTTCTCTTAGATTTACTTTATATGGAATATTTGGTCTTGGGTAATTTTAAACCTTGCAAACAGCTGCAAGGACATCGCCAAATTTTCGAAACAACTTTGACAGATTTGTAGTTTTTCGAAAGAAATCTGTAGTAAGACGTTTTACATTTGAATAGGGGTAAGGATTTTATAAAACGAAAGCGGTTTCGAAGAACAAATCATATGGGTTTCAGATAAAAGCGTGGTCTTCCTCAGCATTGATTGAATTTATACTTGATTTGATTTGTAGCATTTCCAAAGTCGTTTTTTTTTTGGTTTATTTGATGTACTTCTGCATTGAAAAATGATTTTTTTTTTAAATTGCTTTGTATGTCCTGTACAAGTAGCATTGCAATTGTAACACTTTGGGCTTATTAAACCACATTTGACTATTTTTTTAAATACATGTTATGTGAAACTTGAACGATACAGGCCACGAAGTTGATCTAGATAGCATGAAAATTCTCGATAAACATAATAATTTTGGAGGGGGATCAATTTTGGCTACAGACTGGATCGAGTACAGGTTCAATCAGTGTTGTTGAAAATTGAGCTTGGGGTTTCAACTCATATGATTTTATCGTCCAAATTGTTTTTGTCTCAAATATCGAATTTTTGTCCAAATCTACAAACTTTTTTACGTGAGGTTTGGTGTGGAAAGTCGGTTATAGTACCCGAGTAGGGTCCGAAAGCTGACGCTTTGGTTGGAGCAATTTAGGGATAAGGAGCCCTGAACCAATAAAAAATGTTTTATTAATAAATATTTCGTTAACGGTGTTAACAGTCGCAACTAACCATTCTATAAATTGTCTCGGAAAAGGCAATCACTACTACAGAAAGTAAAAGATGATCAATCAATATATCAACTTCAAAGAAGATAGAAATTTATAACCACTGGAACATTATCAAACGATTCAGTCAACTTGTTTTGCCTGTTTTTGGCAATTATCACGAAAAAATAGTGTTGCCATCTGACATTCGACGTCGACATTTTATGTTTCTTAAAAGGCATACTTTAAAACCCAACACAATTATATTTATAAATTTTACCTAAAGAGACCGGGAAAACCCGGCAAATCCCGGAATTGTGTAAAACTTAATCCCGATTCTCGGGATTAGAAAAACATCCGGGAACAGGACAAGGAGTAATGATGTAAGAGTTCTGGAGGTAATAATGTCATCGGTAATGACATTAATATTGCCCGTGTAAATGCCGCTAATGAGAAGTCAACAATTCAACCACTAATCCTATTTAAATCCTAGGATTTTTAAAAGTTAAAAATATTTCAACTCAATAATAGAAAATGAGTTGATTGGCTTAAAACGGGTGAATGTAAAATCTTAGGTTTTAAATTCAAACTCGTGCATCAACCTTAAGTGTTAAATATCTAGAAAAAACACACTCATGCTGATAATGCCTACATCCAAATTTATGTTTTATTAATATCCATTAATATTTTATTTATAGCGAATCCGATATACTTAGATAAATAAAATAAAAATAAAATTCTAAATTCAAGCATCAATGAAATTGTTATTCATTCAATTTCGAAAATAAATTTATTAATTTTGAGGGCTTATCTATTCGTCTGTAGCTACTCAATATAATCATGGAATGACGCAATCGGCAAATGAATTTAATTTGTATCATTTATTTATCATATTTTCATTTGGGAAATCCTATTTTGCAACAGGTTTTGGGAAATTCTGTATATCTTCCAATACGAGTATAGACTTAGTTTCAATTTTAAGGTTAACAAAACAATAAAAGTGTTATGTTGATTTAAATGACATTTTCCAATGGTTCACGCTTGAAAAAAATCACAGTCAACCTAGTACCGCCTTTAACAGGAGCGTCATATTATATTTAATTCAAATAACAACAAGTTATTGAAATTATAATTTTTAAAATTTTTTAAAATTGATTAGTTTTTGAGAAACAGAGACTATTCGACACAATTCTATACAATCGATGCAGTCTTTCGGCAAACGTTTGACAAAAATGCTTTCACACTAGCATCTTGGCTATCTGCAGTATTTTCACATAAATCTTTTAGAAATTGAGTGTAAATCCCTCTTAATTCTGTTTTTGTTCTTAATATCATAATAATGCGGCTATTTTCCTACACAACTTCAAGCAAAACGAGAGTTCATAAAATGCCTCTATAATTGCTGCGTTCCATTTAATGTGGCAAAGTACACACAAGTACTTCTGACTGCACGCAGCTACTCTTGCTAAATTTTATGAGTAGTTTGCTTTCGAATTTATGGCGACTTCGTTACCAGAATATTTAGTACAACTAATCGGTAAGAAACGGCTGATCAGTTTTCAAATTAACAATTAATTTTCAAACTTTCCATGTTGCACGTAAATTTTTTTAAATTAAATTTTATTTTTGCAACTAATTTTCTGCGTTCCATTTACCATCTACTCCCAAGTACTTATTTGTACTTTGCCACGTCAAATGGAACGCAGCAAATATTGCTCAAAAACCATTAAAGTATTAAAGATTGTAAGCTCTTTTATACTTTACGGTTAATTTTTATTTGATCTACATTATAGAGGCATTTTATGAACTCTCATTTTGCTTGAAGTTGTTTAGGAAAATAGCTGCAGCACAGTTGAAAAACAATTAAACCCCAAATTTTAATTTAGCTTAAAAAACACAATAGCCTGCATATCTACAAGGTTGCTGGCTCAATGTCATTTACTCTGACTGCAGATGAAACTTCTATTCCCGAATATCAACATTTAGCTAGGAGGGAAGAAATTTTCATAATCAGTTAATCTTTTGTAGAGTTTGACAAAAGCTTATAAGCTAAACTTATCGAACTGCTCGATATCGAACTGCTGATTTAGTATTATACAGTTAGTTCTGATATATGAATCTTTGTACTATTTCCACAATTATTCGTAGCGAGCAATTCCACCAGTTTCATTGAGTAGTCGATTCCAACTGTGAAAGTTTCGTTTTGCCATTAGCCTTATGCCATATGTGTCTTTTAATCTTTACATCTGAGAAGGTAATTACCGTTTTCTCTCAGCCAGAATCGCACTGGGATGGAGAAGGAGTTTATGCAAAGTATATTATGAACTAAAGTTAAGGTCATTGTTAACATAAAAGTTAAATATAAAATTAATAGTGAAGCCTACCGATGTGAAGTTAGCCCAGACTTTCATCCCGTTACAACGTTATCGCAGCCCAACGTTATTTCGTACGATACTCTAGCCCAAAAAATATTTTTATGTTTTATTTTATAACATATTTTATTAAAGAAAATCGCAAAAATTAAAATCTTACCTTATACAGGAAGAAAATACTAAGTTTAAAATAAAAGGGCCTTTAAGTTATAATACTACCGAAATTTGGCCGAGATGTTTCTTTTCAGTTGATTTGGCATTACTTATCTAACACTATTTCATTTTTCTAAGCTTAAAGGCCCCTTTTCTTTAAAATATGTTATAAAATAAATAACGTTGAAATTTTAGTGTAGCCAGATGATATTTTTTTTCCTGGAATGAAAGTCTGGGCTAACTTCACCTATATTGAACTTCAAATTCACAGCAAGCTATACATTTATAGTAATCCACCCACATTTCTCCTACGAGTTTCGAGAATTCGCAATTTATAAAACGTGATTTTGTAAGATTCGAGGATTTGAAATATTTTGCGGCGTTTTGTCACCCTCTTATAGTTAGCAGAAAGTTTTCAGCCGAAAAATATTTCATATAAAATTAAAAATTATCAAAACAACCTATAAACGTGGTATTTATGTATAGGAATTTCATGGCTGGATTTCGGCTCATTTTGATTTACCACCGCTTACTACAGGAATTATACGTTCAATTTCGTGAGAGGAGCTCAATATAAAATGTAAAAAATTGTATAAATTCAACTTTTAAAGAATCATGTCTGGAAATTGGTTCAGTTAGTGTGCCTAGCCAATAGTTATCCCTATCAAAATTATCAAATTTTTAATTTTTATATGCGCCTTTCATTCAAAAGAATTTTCCCGGGCTTCCCACATCAAACTTCAAATATTTCAAATATTTTTTTTACTTTTGAATTGCTTATCATTAAGATTATTGAAATTTATTCTACGATTCTAAGTTTATTCAAGATTTTCGGTAATATTTGAAATATTTTGCGAATATTGAGATTAATCTAGATTTCTAAGATGTTGCGTGATAATTCAACCTGCCCGAGATCATTCGACTCTTTTCGAGTTTCTCAATATTACTTTAAATTTGCGAAGTAGTGTGGTTGCGTGATATTATAGATTTAGTGAAACGTCCAGATTTTCGGTATTTTATGGGATTTTCGAGGTTTTCAAGCTTATGAATAGAAAGTGTTAGAGATTTCATTATTTCGATATTACTCTAGTTCAGCTTGGAATTGAATTAAGTTACTTGAAGCGGTTGCCTTATAGGCGCAAAATTGTGTAAGGTGCTAAATCTGCGGTTAAATCTATGTTTTTCTAAAAAAAATAATTTGCAAAGGACTTGTTCGTCGAGCTCGAAGGCTGAAGCTTTTTCTAGGCATTTCCAAAATAATACAAAACCAGACGAGAAATTGGCAAGATAAGAAATGCAATGATAGAATTAGTGATACGTCGATATTTAGAGTAAAGTGTTTTTTTGATGCTATAAGATGAC
Source organism: Tipula vernalis (assembly GCA_958295665.1). Classification (NCBI taxonomy): domain Eukaryota; kingdom Metazoa; phylum Arthropoda; class Insecta; order Diptera; family Tipulidae; genus Tipula; species Tipula vernalis. Next base: position 10,551,836 of record OY282560.1, on the reverse strand, counting down.
CGTTCAGATATTTTGTCAGTCCCTTTTCCAAAATTCATTTCATTTTATTTACAACAATTTGGATGCCCCGAATGTAAAATTTTGATTCGTTTATCAAGTATCAAAGTTACGTTGGTTGGAACAAATTTAAAAAATAATCTGGATTTTAAATCATTGATTTAAATATTGATTTGTTTATTGTGTATTAAATCAAAGTCAAAAACACAAAAGGGAGCTTATGCAGTCTTTAAATATCGCTAAAACAAGCTTTGCATGCAAAATTCAAATTGCTTTTTATCCATTTAAACGGCGAATAGAAGTGTTTGCTTATGGTAGTGTGATATACATATCGCGATCTCAGAATAACAAGGTTCTATCTGAAATTTCAATTGTTTGGAAGTAACTTTCGATTTTCACATTTTTTGTGATCGTAGAATTAAAAAATGTCTTTGTAATTTAATTTAATCTAGAGATTAGTTCTAAACTAAAAGATTCAATGAATTTACAATGACATTTACGAATTTAAAGCCACGTAAAATGCAAAATTCGATACTAACTTCAAAAAAATGAAAATGTCAGATAGAACCTTGTTATTCTGAGGTCGCGATATGTAATGTACATATATACAAATGCAAACGATAACTGTATGTTGCCCAAAAGGTGTTGGGGATTATTATAATTGAATATTACATGAAAAGAAAGAGATGAGAACAATGAAGATTGCGTTTTGATTTTGTATGAAAAATCTGAATTTCTTTACGCATGCAATACTTTCATGTATTTTACATGAATTTTTGTAGTAAATTTGTGCAATTAGTAAATGCCTACTCTCGAATATTTGTAATTACTGAATTATTTTTATTCAATCTACAACTGCCAATCGACTTATCAACTTCGGCGTTTAACTAAATAAATAGAGCATCGTTCTCGATGAGGCTTGAATCCGCTATCCTCAATAAGCTATATTGCATACAAAGCATCCTTATGTACATTGAGTACATTGCTTTATTGGCTATTGCTGTTTTGGAGGTTATATGTTTTTGGAAGGTTAGGCGAGTATCTAGGGCACAACCAAGATACTTTATTCTTCCATGCGATTTGTAAATTGTTAAGGGTAAGGTGGGGGGAATTTGATTTTTCTCTTATGTGTTTGGAATGTGTAAATAGAACAGCTTCGCTTTTTAAAGTATTTACTTTGATTTTCCACAGTTTAAAGAACTGCAAGATTTGGGAGAGCCCGGAGGTTAAGCGTTCGGATAGTAAGTGGTAGCCTCCTTTCATGATGGAAGTGTATTGGGCCGTATCTTCAGCATAGACCGTGAAGTTGCACGAAGGCGGCGTTGGAAGATCGGCAGTGAATATACTGAAGAGGATATCAAGCGTCCCTGACAGTTCCCCTAAGATACTGACGTTAAACGAGCGGTTATGAAGGTCGGATTTTATGCTTTTTTGGATATGGCAGGGACAGCCTAGCTTACGGAGCTTATATAAAAGCCCTGCATGCTAGACAGAGTTAAAGCTTTCTCGATGTCTAACATGACAAGTCCAGTGGACTTATTTATGTTTGCCATCGTCGTAATACAGTGCTTTTCAAAGTTATAACCGCACCGCTCACAACTGTAGTTCAGAAAAAATAAGAGAGCACTAATGAAAATCACTGACATTAAAGATTGCCCTTTTAAATGCTATCAAAATATGCAAAATAGTTATTGCACTGATAACGGTAATTTTGTTGTAAAAATTGAAAATATCACAAAAGTGCGCAAAACCGACGTTTCATTATTATAACCGCATATGACTTTTTCAAAAAAAAAAAAAAACCACGAACATAACGGTATAATTAATAATTTATTTGTTCACCATTATTTTCTACTATTGCGAGAATTCGTCTTGGCATGGACTCCACGTATGGCATCAAAACCTCTTTTGTTAATAACGACCACGCATTTTTGATGGCGGCTTTTAATTCCTCCACATTATTAAATTGACGGTTGTCGGCGTAGACTTTTCGGACGAGCCAACCCCAAATGTTCTCAATTGGATTGGCATCTGGAGAACGAGCTGGCCAATCCATTAATTCAATGTTATGGTTTGAAAACCAAGCCTTTGTGGATGCACTCACATGAATTCGTGCGTTATCTTGTTGGAAAATAAGGCGTTTTTCATGAATTCGGCGGAGGTATGGCAATAGTTTTGCTTGGAGCACATCCTGGTACTCAATGCTGTTCATCCGGCATGAAGGAAATGCCAGATCAACAGTGCCGTGGCTACTAAAACCTCCCCAAACCATCACAGAACCACCGCCGAAATTCCTTTTTGAAAAATAGCGCGGTTCTTTCCGTAGATCTCTCCAGTATCCGTTTAAGCTATCTGGACCATCAAGGTTGAACTTTTTTTCGTCCGAAAAAATCACCTAATGCACGAAAAAAGTTTTAATTTATAGGGTGTGAATAATGATTTTCAATTAATTTTCATTTTACCTTGTTCCAGTCTTGGGTAATACGATCGCGAGCAAAGGTGAGCCGCGCAACCTTATGTTGAGGGACTAAACGTGGTGCCTTCTGCATATACTCTCGCATAATGTTAGGACTGTTCTTGATTGCACGCCAAATCGTTGGAACAGATGCAGAAAGATTACATTTTCGTTTGATCGAAGAAATCGAGATCGTTGAGTTGGACGCTGTTCTGCAAACTCTTCTCACATCTCTCTCTTGCAGGATTCTTTTTCTTCCAGGATATGATCTGGACCCGTAATTCTCCCGATCCGCTATGTAATTTCGGACAACTCTGTCGGATCTTCCAATTTGTCTAGCAATTTCCCGTTTTGATATTCCTTGGCTCCAAAAGGCGTCGATTTTACCTTTTTCCCTCTCGGAAAGAGCACTACCGCGTGGCATAATTAATAATACTTTCTGTAATTATTATTATTATTATTAAAATCCAAGAAAAGATAACAAAAAATATAATTTCACCTACCTCAATGACTGCGGTTATAACAATGAAACATCTGTTTTGTGCACATTTATGATATTTTTGATTTTTACAACAAAAGTACCGTTATCAGTACAATAACTCTTTTGTATATTTTGAGAGCATTTAAAAGCACAATCTTTAATGTCAGTCATTTTTATTAGTGCTCTCTTGTTTTTTTCTGAACTACAGTAGTGAACGGTGCGGTTATAACTTTGAAAAGCATTGTATGTTCACCCAGGCGAACTAGTGAAAACCAAATTGGTGGTCGTTCAGAATGTTGTGACTTTGGGTAAAGGAGAGCATTCTACTGTGGATGTTTTTTTCAAGCATTTTACCAGGAGCAGGAAGGAGACTGATAGGCTTGTAGCTTGATAATTCAGTGGAAGGTTTATTTGGTTTTTTGGATCGCTAATACCTTGCCGTGCTTCCATACCATTAGAAAGTATGAAATCCGCAAGCAGCCATTTAAGATGGCTAATAGGTACACGACCACTTTTTTAGAAAGGTTCTTGGTTAGGATGGGTGGAATGTTATCGTGACCTGGAGCTTTTTTATTACGGAGTTTTTTGAGTATAAATTTCAGCTCTGGTGGACGGATGATATCCTCTGCAACGATTTGCGTAATATCGGAATCGATCTGATCTAGAGCCGACTGAGCTCCATAGTCAATATTTCGGTCTGTAGGATAGAAGGAGATATTATGGGCTGTATATGGGTGGTAATTGGCTTCCTCGAAATTTCAGTTGTTTGACCAACTTCCAGACCGAGGTGTGGTTTGGTTTTATATCTTGGAATTTTTTTTCCCAAGCGTAATTAGGATTTCGGTTATTTTGGATTTGATTTGGGCAGGTAAGGCAATATTCCGCTTATTCAGTCAGTAATGCAGTGAATATTTTTGTCTATGGATTCAGGGGTGTTCAGGGTATTGGAGTGCCAAGTAATGGCTTTATCGATGAATTCTTGATAAGAGTTCCATTCGATTTGCCAATATTTGGTTTGGTACGATTTAGCACAGGGGGGTCTCCTAACTCGAACAGCATAGGGTAGTGCTGTGATAACAATGTGATTTTGGAATAGTCTTTTGAGGATTAGGTCAATGGTGGATGAAGTTGTACCCGGTTTGAAGTGAGTTGGCTGGTCTATACAAAGTTATTTTACACGTTGCGACAGCTGTTGGCTCTAGCGTAATTCCAGTTTTTTGTTATATTTTTTAACGATTTTTATTATATCTTGGGAGAATTTTTCATGCTTTGTACTTGTGTTGTAAATAGCTATTAGAATTAATATTTGGTTGTTTACGGTTAATTCTATTGCTATGTTTTCGATTTTTGTTAGAGGTAGGGGTGACAGGGGTTTAATTTCTGCTGGAATAGATGTTGGCGGCGTAACTGCATACGACGCAGCCCTTTCGGTCGGTAATGTGATTTTTGGCATTTGTTTTAATGGCGGAAACGCTTGCTTATACGCTGATTGACTTCACGAAACTCTTTGTGTATCCGCACGGTTTTCCCAAAAGTTCACGGGTGGTGGTTGTGCCGTTTGATATTGTGGCTTGAGCACTTTTTGGTATTGCTGGGTCAATTTGATTGCCCTGAACTCCTGGTATTTACGGCACCCTTTGTAGTTGGCTGCATGATCTCCTTCGCAATTCACGCACTTTGCAGTACCTTCCTTTGTCGTTCGGCGGCATTCCCCTTTTGGATGTAGTTATTTTAGAAGGTAGCCCCTCACGCAAACCTCAGCACATATATTATGACTTGGGTCTTTGTGTTCTGTTTGGACACAGCTTTGACTTCATTAATGCTGGCGTCCTTTATTCCGGTTTTGATGGTTTTCGGATCCATGTCATGTAGTCCTAGAACTATGGCACTATACTCCATAAAGTTTAGCGTGATACTCTTTTGTGCGTGGGTTGATTCTCACACGACCGGTACGGCTGAAGATCTTTGCCGTAAAGTTTCCCACACCGATATGGATAGCACATGAAGAGAGTATTGACTCTACCTTCGCCATCGGTGTATCCACGACTATTGGCGGAACTCGGCTGTTTTTTTTCACCAGGTAGAGAGCGAAATGGTTTTCGAGCAGCACACTGCTCTCGGATGATAATTTTTTGACTGGCGCTGGGTTTGTGGTAAGAGATTTTCGTTTTGTACTTACAGCACGAAACGCTCCATCTTGGCTTGAATTTTCCGTGGTATCCATACCACACTTGTACACGACTGGTCACTTTAATATTGTTTTGAGAAAAACAGTTTTGAATTTGCACTTACAAAAGCAACTAAACACGGAATGACGGTATGTTTTGAAAAAAAAAAACAACAGATTTGATTTACATTCACTTGTGAACACTATGAAATGCAAGACTAATTTTTATTACCCTGACACCATGCACTTGTGTACTAGCGAATTTTACAACTGCTTTAAAAAACTTTTAACAATTTTAATTTTATTGTATATTAACGCATACATGCGGATTCTATTTGAAACATTAGGTTATTTCGGAACTAGCGAAATAGATAATTATTTTACTAAGAGGAGAAGCCTGATGAGAAATGAATTATTTTTCACAATCCTCGTCAGATCGAAACTGAATTGCAGAACTCTTAACAATTTCTCTTCTTCGTAATATAATTATCTATCTGGCTAATTCCGGAATAACCTAATATTCCAAATTAACCTATAAAATATTATACACTTTGAGTATGCATTGGCTTTTTCCTGGATTTCAGTTAAACCAACAAACTGTTTTATCTTCTGTTTACACAAAACCTTAAACAAATATTTGTTTCTTGATAACATAAATTTTATGTAAACTGTATTAACAATATGTATCTCTAAATCAAAATGTCATTAACAAGTTACTTTACAAATAATCAAATTTAATTTAATTTTATTTACAGGTCGATCAGTATCACAACAATCAGGACAATGCGGTAGTACACCAGCACGCCTGTGTAAAACACGATATAATACAACAGCACCTATGTACGGTGTAAGTTTAACATCAGGCCAACCGGTGACAATAGTACAAAAATTCCCAGATCTATTGCAGCAGGTGGTTTTTGAAGTTTGCGAGTAAGTTAAAAAATGTTTTTGGTGCAACACATCGAATTCCCACAAGAAACTCTAGTCATCCAATTTATTTAGTGTTTCTTGATCAAATTATTCTTTATGTTATCGTATTTGTATCATAGCGTTTATCTTCATATTTTATAGTTTTAGTTTTAATGGTTTACTAAACCGGTTAGAAATAATAATGTGAAAATTACTTTGTGCAATGAAAACTAAAACAAAACGAAAGAACTCCTTTAACACAATAATAAACTGTGTAATGTTATATCCAAACCACTAGCTTTAGCATAAAAATCTTATATTCTTTACTAACAAACATAAATTGAGGATGTTCGTTAACAAATAAAAAAAAAAAATCGCGATAACAAAAAGCTAATAAGTATGCTATCTCAATATGTGTACTGTTTACTTATATTTTAACCACACGACACAAACACATACACCAAAATCAAATTATATATATTCTTACAAGATTATTATTTACTTTTAAGAAATTCGAGTTTATATTTACATGGAAGATAATAAATTTTGAAGCAAATGATGTAAATTTAACACAAAAACCTACTTTAGCGCAATATTCGTTAATGTCTTAAGTACATATTACACAGATAGATGAAAGTAGAAATTACAATTCTTATATGAGTAAAAAGACAGTTTTCCTTAAGTTCTCGTTTTAATTCAATTCTTAGTCCGGATACCGGATACTAATGCAAAATTATAATTAACTGGAAGATTAGAATTATTTTCCATTCTTTTGCATTTCATATTTTACCACTTGTTGGAAAATTGTGCAAAAAATAACAATGTCAATTTAGCTTGTTCCATTTAGTTACGAGGCCGCCAAAGAAAGTGAAAATTTTATAAGCACATATTTAAGATGATCGATAATTATTCATGTATGGCAGTTGATCTCACGATTACTGGATTCTTATATATCCTCGTAAATTCTGTGAAAGTTCATGTTAAATAAACGCAATATGTTCCAAACTTAGCTTAACGGAGATAATTTTAGATAACGAATGGTGATGTTGTCGTTGACATCCTAACAACATATCTTAAGACAAATCAACTTCCACAAATTTTAGGACAGTTGAACTTTCACTCATTTTATTCGAGTTTAGTCCAAAATCCAGAAAAACAAAATCTGAAATGTAAATTTGCCGACTATAAAATCCCTAAAAACAATATCTCGATACGATGAAAGCTCGGAAAATAAAGCTTCGAAAGAATCTTGAATTCAAAACTTCAAAATTATATCGAATCTCGAATAATTAACATAATTTTGTATAACAGACATGTTCATAAATCTTTATCTATTACCGAGATAATATTAAAAACCCATAAAAACAGCCTTTTTTCCACTTTCAGGTTATGATATCCCAAAATCATGACGTAACAGAGCAATTCTGCGGCCAAATTCGGATTAAGCAATTAAAGTTAAATTATCTTTCAGGATGTATATTTGAATTTTTCGAATTTTACTTTCATATAACGAACGTACCCAAAACGTAATCTTAAACGTTTTTTGAGTGAAGGGTAACTTGAATAATTTATTACCAACATAATTAAAATTTTAGGATCTTCGTCGAAAATGTCTAATGCTTAAAGATAGTGGTAAAATGTAACCAAATCAAATGGTGAAAACCCTAAATGCGATGTTTCTTTTCGTTTTCAGTGGTTTTGCCGCTTAAGAATTCTTTGGAATAGAAAACGGCATCTTCTAATCCCCCAAAAAATCCCAAAAAACCCAAATTTAATTGCCAGGAAACCCCATTAAATTTTTGTTAAATACGACCAACTACATTTGATAGCAAAAGTACCTAATTTGCGCAAAGGTTCCAATATGCTAGGAGCGGCAGCGGTCATTCTCAAGGTATACAATAAATTAAAATAACTTAGGGATACCATAATAGGCCCAAAAATAAAAATCCCCAAACAAAGCAAAGTATAGTGCCCCATTAAAAAGGAAAAATCAAAAGAATGCTAAATATTTTTTCGTTTGATGTTGAAATGTTGAAATGTCCGAATGGATCAGAAGTTCGAATGTCGGAAGGGCGAATGTCGAAAGGTGGAATGTCTAAGGGCCAAATGTGTCTAATGGCCGAATGTGTCCAAAGGCATTTGATTACTTATTAGTAACATCAAATGAGGCTAGTTTCGCACCATTTGGAATGTGTATACTGATTGGATCTTATCTATTAGTTCTAAATTGTTTACGGCAGAGGGATTTTTTTTGCAATATTATGTGTGTTGTTAACCATGCATTTAGATGTTTCGCTATTTTGAATGAAGGTGACGTAGTGAAATTAATTAAAGGTCGAATCGGCATGTTTTCCTTATGAATTTTCGGTAGTCCATATACAACAGGTGCTCTTGGTTTGATCATCTTACTGTTGTAAATTTGAAATTTGTGCTGTATATTTGTTGACTTGCTGATGGCGCGGCGTTGATTTCTTTATGGTATTTGTTGGGTGAGTTTGCTGACAATTGGCATGACGTTCTTTTGGTGATTTTGTTGTCTTTGTTTCATAGCTTTCAGTTTGTTCAATTTTAGTTTTATGTTTTTCCGTTTTTATCGGATGCACTTTTCTATTGTTGTATCCACTTGATTATTCAATATGAGATGGATTTTGACAACCATCATTTTTCAGCAGCATTTTTAGCCATTTTGGCAGTTGGTGTTTTGTTTTTCACTGATACGATTATGTAATTCGGAATTAACTTTAATCTTTGGCACATCGAGAAAATTCGATTTTTCCAATGTTTTTATATAATGATAAGATAGATGTAAAAAATGTATCATGATAACTTTCTAACGGAACTCACAAAAAGTGTTTTGTTTGTTTTTTTAATTTTTTGAAAACCAAATCTCAGATTATGAGCAGTTTTGTGCATTTTTAGGGCAGCAATTACAGGTCCCGAAACCTATTGATAGAAACCATCGTAATCGGACCATTTTAGATTTTTGCCGCCCAAAAACTTGTGGGCTATAGCACAGTTGATTTTCAATAAAATTGAATTTTCTAAGAAATGTTTAGAAATAATCGAGCAATCAAAATGAAAATTGTCACAGGAATTACAGGTCCCGAAACCTATTGATAGAGGTATCAACCATCGTAATCGGACCATTTTAGATTTTTGCCGCCTAAAAACTTGTGGGCTATAGCACAGTTGATTTTCAATAAAATTGAATTTTCTAAGAAATGTTTAGAAATAATCGAGCAATCAAAATGAAAATTGTCACAGCAATTACAGGTCCCGAAACCTATTGATAGAAACCATCGTAATCGGACCATTTTAGATTTTTGCCGCCCAAAAACTTGTGGGCTATAGCACAGTTGATTTTCAATAAAATTGAATTTTCTAAGAAATGTTTAGAAATAATCGAGCAATCAAAATGAAAATTGTCACAGCAATTACAGGTCCCGAAACCTATTGATAGAGGTATCAACCATCGTAATCGGACCATTTTAGATTTTTGCCGCCCAAAAACTTGTGGGCTATAGCACAGTTGATTTTCAATAAAATTGAATTTTCTAAGAAATGTTTAGAAATAATCGAGCAATCAAAATGAAAATTGTCACAGCAATTACAGGTCCCGAAACCTATTGATAGAGGTATCAACCATCGTAATCGGACCATTTTAGATTTTTGCCGCCCAAAAACTTGTGGGCTATAGCACAGTTGATTTTCAATAAAATTGAATTTTCTAAGAAATGTTTAGAAATAATCGAGCAATCAAAATGAAAATTGTCACAGCAATTACAGGTCCCGAAACCTATTGATAGAGGTATCAACCATCGTAATCGGACCATGTTAGATTTTTGCCGCCCAAAAACTTATGGGCTATAGCACAGTTGAATTTCAATAAAATTGAATTTTCTAAGAAATGTTTAGAAATAATCGAGCAATCAAAATGAAAATTGTCACAGCAATTACAGGTCCCGAAACCTATTGATAGAGGTATCAACCATCGTAATCGGACCATTTTAGATTTTTGCCGCCCAAAAACTTATGGGCTATAGCACAGTTGAATTTCAATAAAATTGAATTTTCTAAGAAATGTTTAGAAATAATCGAGCAATCAAAATGAAAATTGTCACAGCAATTACAGGTCCCGAAACCTATTGATAGAGGTATCAACCATCGTAATCGGACCATTTTAGATTTTTGCCGCCCAAAAACTTGTGGGCTATAGCACAGTTGATTTTCAATAAAATTGAATTTTCTAAGAAATGTTTAGAAATAATCGAGCAATCAAAATGAAAATTGTCACAGCAATTACAGGTCCCGAAACCTATTGATAGAGGTATCAACCATCGTAATCGGACCATGTTAGATTTTTGCCGCCCAAAAACTTGTGGGCTATAGCACAGTTGATTTTCAATAAAATTGAATTTTCTAAGAAATGTTTAGAAATAATCGAGCAATCAAAATGAAAATTGTCACAGCAATTACAGGTCCCGAAACCTATTGATAGAGGTATCAACCATCGTAATCGGACCATGTTAGATTTTTGCCGCCCAAAAACTTGTGGGCTATAGCACAGTTGATTTTCAATAAAATTGAATTTTCTAAGAAATGTTTAGAAATAATCGAGCAATCAAAATGAAAATTGTCACAGCAATTACAGGTCCCGAAACCTATTGATAGAGGTATCAACCATCGTAATCGGACCATTTTAGATTTTTGCCGCCCAAAAACTTATGGGCTATAGCACAGTTGAATTTCAATAAAATTGAATTTTCTAAGAAATGTTTAGAAATAATCGAGCAATCAAAATGAAAATTGTCACAGCAATTACAGGTCCCGAAACCTATTGATAGAGGTATCAACCATCGTAATCGGACCATTTTAGATTTTTGCCGCCCAAAAACTTGTGGGCTATAGCACAGTTGATTTTCAATAAAATTGAATTTTCTAAGAAATGTTTAGAAATAATCGAGCAATCAAAATGAAAATTGTCACAGCAATTACAGGTCCCGAAACCTATTGATAGAGGTATCAACCATCGTAATCGGACCATGTTAGATTTTTGCCGCCCAAAAACTTGTGGGCTATAGCACAGTTGATTTTCAATAAAATTGAATTTTCTAAGAAATGTTTAGAAATAATCGAGCAATCAAAATGAAAATTGTCACAGCAATTACAGGTCCCGAAACCTATTGATAGAGGTATCAACCATCGTAATCGGACCATGTTAGATTTTTGCCGCCCAAAAACTTGTGGGCTATAGCACAGTTGATTTTCAATAAAATTGAATTTTCTAAGAAATGTTTAGAAATAATCGAGCAATCAAAATGAAAATTGTCACAGCAATTACAGGTCCCGAAACCTATTGATAGAGGTATCAACCATCGTAATCGGACCATGTTAGATTTTTGCCGCCCAAAAACTTGTGGGCTATAGCACAGTTGATTTTCAATAAAATTGAATTTTCTAAGAAATGTTTAGAAATAATCGAGCAATAAAAATGAAAATTGTCACAGCAATTACAGGTCCCGAAACCTATTGATAGAGGTATCAACCATCGTAATCGGACCATGTTAGATTTTTGCCGCCCAAAAACTTGTGGGCTATAGCACAGTTGATTTTCAATAAAATTGAATTTTCTAAGAAATGTTTAGAAATAATCGAGCAATCAAAATGAAAATTGTCACAGCAATTACAGGTCCCGAAACCTATTGATAGAGGTATCAACCATCGTAATCGGACCATTTTAGATTTTTGCCGCCCAAAAACTTATGGGCTATAGCACAGTTGAATTTCAATAAAATTGAATTTTCTAAGAAATGTTTAGAAATAATCGAGCAATCAAAATGAAAATTGTCACAGCAATTACAGGTCCCGAAACCTATTGATAGAGGTATCAACCATCGTAATCGGACCATTTTAGATTTTTGCCGCCCAAAAACTTATGGGCTATAGCACAGTTGAATTTCAATAAAATTGAATTTTCTAAGAAATGTTTAGAAATAATCGAGCAATCAAAATGAAAATTGTCACAGCAATTACAGGTCCCGAAACCTATTGATAGAGGTATCAACCATCGTAATCGGACCATTTTAGATTTTTGCCGCCCAAAAACTTATGGGCTATAGCACAGTTGAATTTCAATAAAATTGAATTTTCTAAGAAATGTTTAGAAATAATCGAACAATCAAAATGAAAATTGTCACAGCAATTACAGGTCCCGAGTACGATATACTCGTACTGTGTATTTACGATATACAGATGAATGAAATTCTCCACAAATATGACTTAAAAAATATGACTAATTTTGTGTCGTACCTCGCTAATTCCGACCCCATAGATTTATATAACGTTGAGCCAACATCAAACGTGTAGTCTGAAGGCCAAACGTTCTTGAAGAATGATTCTTGCGAGTTAGGTGGTCGTGTCAGTTGATCACGATTGACGATTTCGGTATGCATACGGCTGGAATAATTACGTTTTATCAAGAAAAGTACATACGCTTCCGAACAATAAAAGGATAAGTCATCCCATGTAAAAACGTTTATTTAAAGTTGAAAAATTTATGCAGAAGGACCTGATGAAAAAAACTTATTAGATAGAACGATAGAGCACCTATCGTTTTATTGTTCGGATGGTGCAAGTATACATAAAAGATTCGATGTCTTACGAATGATCAACAGTCATTTCAGAATTCAGATTATAACTCAGTGTCTACTCCATCAGACTAAATTCCGGTCTAAAGAGACGAGTCAAAAAAACGATAAAAGACGAAAAAAATATGAAAAACGTCCGGTAATATATATTGTAAGCCGCGCAAGTCACGAGGCCTCACATTTGCTATGCCATCGAAAAGGGTATGAAGTACGTTTGAAGGAAATGTAAAATTTTAAACTATAGTTTTCAGCAAAGATGGTAATTTGAACAGAATGAATATTGCAACTCTGATTGGGCGGATGCGGGTTTTGATCAATGACAAATAACCACCGGTTGTACATGTTTACAAGGGTGAGCCAATCTCATGGATCTCACGACTGAGTCTATATAGAATGATGACGATTGAATTCAAGAATACAAATCGACAAAACAAATGGTCGCTAAGGTTCAAGTTGGCGTTTACTTAGATTTTCGAGATTCTTGAAGATTTACATGTATGGGCACTGATGTATGTATGGCTTTTCGAATATTCTTTGGCGTTGATTTGTATAGCGTTTAGTTTTAAGTTTTTTTGTTTTTATTTAGAGTTCCTCGAATTTTTTCGTTGAGCTACCAAATTTCAAGTAAATCGAGATTTTCGATTTTTCGAGGTTTTTAAGCTTATTCGAGATTCATTTCTTTGTTGTAGGGGCAAATACTTTTGCAAGCAAGCAATTTTCATAAGAAAAAAACAAAATATTTGCGTATCAATTTTTGTCCTTAGTATTGTTTTCCCAAATATCACAAAAAATTGTTAGCATTGTGTTTTTTTGGTGGCGGGGAGGGGGTGGGGGGAGGAGGGGAGGGGGGTAGACAAACAAAATCTGGGGAAAAATTAAAATTGAAATTAAAATTTCCTTAGTAAAATTGATCGAGTAGTTATATTTTTCGACTTGGTAATCGCGATTTGCCAGAGTATATAGAGTATTTGTCCGTAAGTGTGTTACGTCTATAGATATTATGCGAGATTTTTCGAGATTATTCGGTTTAGTTTGGATTGAATTGGGCATGGAGTTAAATGAGGTAGAATTTTTTTTGCTTCCTTTTTTTAAGGATGATTCAAGGATCCTAAGTTCGAAATATCGAAAATATTCTCGAAGATGATTTGAGATTTTTCGATCCTACGTGAATTTCCCGATATTACTCTCGATATTTTCGATATTTTATGGAATTCTTTAAATTATTTGAGGTTTCTTTGTTATTGTTGAATATTATGTAATAGATATTGTTCGAAATTTTATTATTTTTTCGAGATTATTTCTAGTCAATCCATGGATTAAATAGGGTTGGCACTTTGCACCGAAGGTATTCGAAATTTAATTTTATTCAAGATTATTTCGGAAGCTTTGAAGTTCATTCGTAGTTTTTACATATATTTTTCGACATTTCTGAGCTTTCCGTAACCGCAATACATTCTAAGTAGAGTAAAGTGAATTTTGTATGCCATATTCTATATAGTTAATATAGTTATACATAGTTTGCTAAACCATTTTTATGTATCAAGCAAAAAGTTCATTTATCCTAGATAAATCACTAAATAACCAAATAAATCACAAAAATAAAGTTGTTATTGGAACAAAAATTGAAAACCAATTAAAAAAATTTTAATCATTGGTTTATTGATTTTTTTATTTTTTATTTTTATTTTAAACCAAAGTCACAATCACAAAACAAGAAGAAACAAATAAAATTATTTTCCTTAGTTTAATCTTCTCGCTTGCATGCAAAATTCAAATTGCTTTTTATCCATTTAAACAGCGAATAGAAGTGTTTGCGTATGGTAGCGTGATGTATAAGAATGCAAACGAAAAATGAATGTTGCCTAATAGTTGTTGGCAATTATCTATCTGGAAATAATCCTAGAAATAGAAACAGATTTTTGCTTTGCATTTTACAGTAAATACCTTGTTGGTGATATATAATAAAGAAAATATTTTACTAAGTATTCATTTTTATTTTTATTTATTTGGATAAACAATATTTTTGAGTTTTCCATTCGGTGAAAGCAAGGTGCACTGGAAACCGTATAGTCGCTTGAATTCGAAGGACAAATGGGTGGAAATGCGGAATCAGCATGTCTTCCGTTTCTAACGAAAGTCAAGTTCCGTTTCTAAATGACGAAAAAGCATTCATGAGGAATCAACTTTAAAAAATAATATGTCCAGTGACATTCTAGATGGCTCCAAAGAAATAAGAAACTCTCTCAATTGTTGTGTCTCGCCATTCAGTTCTTCAAGCAGAAGCACTGTTTTGAAGTTGCCGAATGCGCAGTTCATGTTGCTCATTGTTGCTCTTAGCTCACCACGACGTCTCGAACGATATCCTTCAAGATGAATTTCCCGTTGATCATGTGTTTCAGCCTCTCTTGTGGCCTTCTTCGATTTTGCCGTTACTTGTCCAATAGATCTTTTTTTTTGTGCTATTTTTTAGGTAAAAATGAAACGTTGCCTACAAACAAACAGTAAACATACTGATTGACAAATTTTTAAACTAAAAACACAAATCTAAATGTTTCACCTGAAAAATATTCATCAATAATTATATTGTACTAACGGGCTATTTACACAAAACATGTCCACTTCGAGACATTTCACTGCGAACTGTATTTTAACAAGACATTGCGAAAAACAACAGAAAATATTAAAACTGAGCCGGTTTTATGCGTACAATATTTAGTAGCAAAGGATATTTCTTGTAGAAGAAGTTTTAAATAGTTATAGAAGGTCAGTCATTTTTCCCACCATTTATTACATATAGATTAAAAAATCCGAAATTCTTTACGCATACCATTGCCTTCATGGACGAGCTACGAAGATATAAAACACATTATTCGATATTTTTGAGATTATTCGTAGCTACAATCGTACAGATTCGAGATATCGTTAAAAATCTGTCTTCTTGTAGTCTAGTCTATATTATCAAGTAAACCTCCGCATCCGCTGTAAGGCTTAATTTAACAGAATTTGCTAATTTTTATAATAAATTTGCAATTTACATATATATGCAATAAATTGCCGATTTCTTAGCTTATAAAAATCCATTCTAATTTCACCTTTGTTCTGATTAACAATTCTATCATTCCCCTATACAAGCATAAAGAAAAAAAAATTGTCACTTCTCTATAATTTAGAAATTTTCCACTACAGATCATAAATAATACAAAATTTCACTCGATTTTGCAAATTTATTGCAAAAAAAAAAAGAAAAAAAATTCAACCATTTCTAATAATTTTTAATTTGCATTTCTTTCTCTTCTTTCAGATCAACAGAATGCGATGTGGTACGCGGTGAATGTACACAAACATATGTTCCATATCTATTTTTAGTAATACCACTAGGACCGGTCACGCTAACAGGGCAAGATTATGTACTCGTCGAAAGTGGTTGTGTTTGCAAGCCAAAATATTCAAAGGGTCCATCACAAAATCCAAATATAATACCATAAAAAATGTGTTATTTCATATTTAATATTTAATTAGAAATTATTAGGAGAGTACATAAATTACAATAAGAATAAAATCGAACAAAAAAAAAATGTAAAATAATTAATTAATTAATAATTACGCATAATTTATTACTCGTATATTGAACAACGAATATTTAAAATGACAACTTTTTGTTTTCAAATGATTTTCGCTTTCTGTTTAATCTTGTTTGGAAACATTAAGCTTTAAGCCCAAATATTGGTTAGACTTAAGCAATATAATACAAAACTGAATATATTTCCGATTTGGAACTCTTGCTAATTCAGAACTCTATGTATAACTGTAAAAGGTAGCAGTAGAAAGCCAAACGGTCTTTTCAAAAGTAACTCTGCATCTGCAGACAATAAAGTTAGCAAAAAGTATAGGATACATACATATTTCATTTTTAAAATTTTATTTATTTATTTTTTTTTTTTTTGTTTCAAATAATAGGTTTGTATTTTAATTATAAAACTTAAACAATAATATGTAAAATAAATTATTTATTTTTTAAAATATTAAAATATTGCGTTTCAATTTTAAATTTGTACTTTGTACTTATTGCTTATGGTAAGCAGATTCGCTTCTGGCCCAGCGCTATCCGGCGTCATTCATTGAGATCGCGGGTCTGACTAAACATAAATTATACCCATTCATGAGTAATTCGTCTGCTAAACACAAGGCAAAGAATCATATTGTCTCTCTTCTTTCTTCAAACAAATAATGATAGATAAACCTGTTTCAGCGAAGGCGCCAAGAAGTGAATTGCGGGACACTATTTCTGGTTCTATTTTTGTGATGTGTAATCTGTGTAACTTTTAATCATCTCGACTAATGAAGGGTAATAAGCCTAAAATGGTAAGCCTAATTACTGAGGACTGTGACTAAATTATGTCTTCTTTATTCATGATTTTAATTGAAATCAGAAACGAAAAAGAGTTTTACTTTATTAGGAAACATGAAACTTGTTTTAGAAATTGAAGTTTTTCTATTTCAAGATCCTATTTCTCACCTTCCAAATTCTAGCTAAAGAGGATTTTTATCCATTCAAATTCAATAATACTGAAAACGGTTTTGAAATAGTTCCGTCAAAGCCGAAAGAATTTATTCAATCTTATATTAGAAGTAGAGAATACAATGTTTGCAAGCAATCTTCTTTCAGAAACTTCTTCAAGCCAGACTATCAATACATAATAAAATACAGTAAAAGTTATCAAAGCCAGAATCTTAATCCGCAAGCGTTGCATTCTTAAGCGATCAAATATTAGTACAGAAATTTTGACATTACTCTCACTCACGTCGAGAATCATAATATCAAAATTTGATTTGGGTGACTTGAAGTCGCCAAGTGACTCTTAGGTGAGAACCATAATAGGGGCATAAATCGGAGTGTGTCAAGGATATTTATTTCCATAGTCTGAGTCTTGTATTTTTATAATTTACAATGGTTACAGGATGAGAATTTAATGCGGTATCGAAAAGAAAATGGTAGGTACATTTGAGGTAAGAATATATTTCGAAAACCAACATAGTTGCGTAATAGTAGTTGCATAGTTCTATAACAAGAAAACTGCATAAGAAACACTTTGTACTAAATGTAGTACGTATGCCCTAACAGAGACATTTATTTTGCTCTGCACGATTGCATAAAACAAACAAATTTATACTAACTTGTATATGATGTGATAGCGGAGGTAGTAAGGTGATGGATTGGACTGACGAAGGTCTGGAGTTCGAGTCCAAGCAAAGCCAACGAAAAAATATATTTTTAGATGAAAAAAATTGGAGATAATTCGAGAAGATTATCGGGCGGGGGATCTCGAGATCGCTGCAAAAAAAATTGGTTAAATAAAAAAGAAATCTAAGTTTTATTTTTGCTAAAAAAAAAAATAAAGTGGGAAGCTTCAAAAATCGAACTCCAAGCCTTTCGCACAACACTCCCTCATCTTACCACCCAACCACTCATCTATATATCATTTCCACTCATTGTTTCGTTTAAATACTGATAAATTCGGACTTCGTGAAAAATCGCATAAAATTTTTTGTTATTTTACCAGGCGAACAGAATTTAAAAAACAACATAATTGTCAGCAACGTGACATTATTATGTATCAAAGCGTGTCACTTCAAGTTATGTGACACTTGAACATACAAAATAAAGTCATATTGCTGACATTTCTACCTTCTTGTAATTTCTGTTCGCCTGTTAAAATGACAAAAATTTTTGCGATTTTTGATGAAAAAAAAATGCTTTTTTAAATTTCTGCTTACCTGGTAAATAAAAATTAACTTTTTTTAGTTAAAAAGGCAATCATAACTCAGTAGCAACCACCCAAATAGAAAATTTGGAGAATATTATTACAAAAAAAAATTCCATCAGGTGCGGGGATCGAACTCGAGACCTCTATGGTTTTAATCTGTTCTCTTATGGTAAGAGAGCAGATTAAAACCATAGAGGTTCGAGTTCGATCCTCGCACCTGAAGGAATTTTGGTTTTTGTAATAAAAATCTCCAAATTTTCTATTTGGGTGGTTGCTATTATTCCTTTTTAATTAAAAAAAGTTAATTTTTAGTTACCAAATGAGCAGAAATTAAAAAAAAAAAATTTTTTTTTTTCATCAAAAATCGCAAAAAATTTTTGTCATTTTAACAGGCGAACAGAAATTACAAGAAGGTAGAAATGTCAGCAATATGACTTTATTTTGTATGTTCAAGTGTCACATAACTTGAAGTGACACGCTTTGATACAAAATAATGTCACGTTGCTGACAATTATGTTGTTTTTTAAATTCTGTTCGCCTAGTAAAATAACAAAAAAATTTATGCGATTTTTCACCAAGTCC
Organism: Tipula vernalis; assembly: GCA_958295665.1. Taxonomy (NCBI): domain Eukaryota; kingdom Metazoa; phylum Arthropoda; class Insecta; order Diptera; family Tipulidae; genus Tipula; species Tipula vernalis. The sequence goes on along the minus strand of OY282560.1, from coordinate 10,532,833 downwards.
GAATTTATCAGTCAGTATTTTACACGAAAAATGAGTACGAATTATTTAGAGATGAGTGGTTAGATGGTAAGATGAAGGAGTGATGAGTGAAAGGTCTGGAGTTCGATTCTAGAAACTTCCGACTTTAATTTTTTTTTTTATAAGCAAAAATTTGATTTTTTTTTTTATTTACACGATTAATTTATTCGAATTTTACCAATTTTTTTTTGCAGCGATCTCGTTCCCGATGATAATCTTCTCGAATTATCTCCAATTTTTTTCATCTAAAAATAAATATTTACTTTTGGGCTTGGACTCGAACTCCAGACCTTCATCACTCCAATCCATCACCTTACTACCTCCGCTACCACATCATTTACAAGTTTATATAAATTTGTTTGTTTTATGATAAAAATAAAAAAAAGAACACTGGCTTTGTTTATTTTATCTCAGAAACGAACCCTCCTTTGTTAAAATCAGTTATAAGTTTTGATTCTGCTCGCCTGGTACAATTGACAAATTATTTTGGCGTAATTGGAAGAAATTTTTCAGTTTTTTTAAATTCTTTATGTCGAAGACAGGCGAACAAAATTAGTGATAACCTTGTATGTCCGTAATAATTCTTGTTTATGTGCCGGTGAAGTAAATAAAATAAGTTTTATATAATTTAATTTTATTTTATTTTTATAATATAATAAGTTACAAACTGTGGATCTTGATATGTTCATTGCTGCACCTACAATTCTATAACTAGTCCCACTTGCCAGCCACAGCAAAAATATCATTAGTTCCATTTCCGGTCCCCAACCATGGTTTTTATTGGGCAAGAATTTGCTAATAGCGATGAAAGTGTTAGACGATATCCTTAAATGCATTCTTATCACAGGATGATTATAACCAAGTATTGAATTAACAATACTGTTTGTTGAGGGAATTGTGTAGATTATTGGTCGCTGCAAAGAATGAATTTTGTTAATATTTGTAAATACTAGAGAGCAATACATAACATACATACATACTAATTTTACTATCCAACATCGATTAACACTTTATTGGTTATTTTAGTTTTTTTTTTTTTTTTTGTTGGTTTTAATCTCTGCAATCTGTTCTCGGGCTCAAGGCACTCCCGACTCTTTCGCAGTTTCACCTGCACATTGCATTGCTTCATGCCAACCTATTGTGCTGACATGAAAGGTGTGTCATAGATGTGTTCATCTTCATCAACGATCGCAATCACTTGATGAAAAATCCCTTTTGCATGATGCCCCTATCGGGATTCGAACCCGGTACCTCCCGTTATTTTAGTTAATACCCCTATTATGGTTCTCACGTCTCACTTCACCGACGAGTCGCCTTGACTCGAAAAGTCGTGTGAGTCCAATTTTGGTATTATGGTTCTCACATTTATTTTGGTGAGAGTTGTGCGCGGTTGATCTTATTGGTTTTGTTAATTATGACCATTTCCATTCGTTTTGAAGTTTGCTAGCACACTAGCACAGTAGTTTTATATTTTTTGACGTTAAGTTAGCAGTCTTTTGTACACATTTACATTTATTGTAATTTTATGAGATATAATTAGAAATTTTATCGGTTAAAAGTGTTAATAAATAGTGCAAATAGCAAAATACAATGTGGATTGGTTTTTCTGTGGCGAATGAAACTGGAGGAAACAAAAATGTTTGACAACTTACATACGTATTTTGTTGTTAACATGTACAATAAAAATATTTTAAAATGTTTTTTTTTTTTTTAAAAAAGAAAATTGATTTTTATTCAATATTTAATTAGGAAATATTAATTAAAATATGTATTTTGCCTGTAAAAAAAACTGTAGAGTTTTTTATTCCATTATTTCTTTATTCTTTACAAAAAATTGCACTAGTCACCGAGAAATATTAGGTGAGCAATTTTAACATTACTCTCTCACGGCGAGAACCATAATACCAAAATATGATTTGGGTGACAAGTCGCCAAGTGACTCTTAGGTGAGAACCATAATAGGGGCAATAATTGAGAAACGAAAGAATCTGATTCAATTCAAATAAGAATCCAATAACGAACTCTCAAATAGCCCCCCCGGATCGAGAATCATTCCTTAAATGAATGAGGTAAGTAATTTATCGTTTAATTATAAAATTCAAATACTCGGTATGTGTTATTCTATTGTGTTTTATTTCTCTAGAATTACATAAACAATTTATTTTATTAAAAGTAAAATCAAATAAATGCTATTTTTATTCGTAATATTAATTTTTATCATTACATTATTTCTAAAAAGGAAAATAATAATTAATCAATATATTTCACGAATACATTTTATAATTTTTTTTTTGTTGAATTTAAACAAAAGTAAAATGTAATTTGTGTAAGAAAAATATAACTTTTATGTAAGTAATTCCTTATAATTAATAATAATAGTTATGATTATATATAATATATAAACTAAATTTCATAAATCACTTTATACAAGAACATCTTTTTAATTAAAATTAGCACACGAAGGATTATTATTCAAATTTTATAGAATTAACCGAAGTATCGATGAAACCACCGCGATATGCACCACGTTTCTTCTTTGTTTTTTCGTGTTTGAATGATTTGCCACGGGTATGCTTTAAATCGCTATTTGCTTTTTCACCCCAAGATCCTCGTGCTCCTCTCTATAAAAAAAATAATTTTCCCATTAATTCTGTTATTTCATACAAGGAATTTTGATTTAGTATGTACCAATTAAAAAAATATATACAATATGTTTTAAACTAATAAAAACACACGCAACTCTAATCGTCAAATGTAATTTTTTTGTTTTCTGTGTTATTTTCAAATGATTTATTGCCAAACGATGGCCGGCCGCCAAATCCTCCTCGTCCACCTCGATCGCCAAATCCTCCTCGTCCACCTCGATCGCCAAATCCTCCTCGTCCACCTCGATCGCCAAATCCACCTCGTCCACCTCGATCACCACCACCTCCTCGTCCGCGTCCACCTCCAAATCCACCACGACCTCCTCGATCGCCTCCGAAACCACCACGACCTCCTCGATCGCCTCCAAAGCCGCCACGACCTCCGCGTCCTCCACGATCGCCTCCACCTCGACCACCGCGATCACCACCAAAACCACGACCGCGGCCGCCACCTCGTCCTCCAAAACCACCACCGCGTTCACCGCCAAATGATTTCCGTTTGAAATCACCTCCTCCATTCTCATCGTTTTCTTCGGTATTCCCGTCTTGGCCCCCAAATGATTGGCGATTTCCAAAACCACCCCGATTACCTCCTCGACCGCCACGATTATTTCCAACCTATTTCATGTGTAATCAATCCCGTTGCGATTTGAAAATTGCGTGTGTTTTCATCATTCATCACAGATTTGAATGAAAATATGAAAAGATAAAAAAAGAAAAACACAATATTAGCATCTTTCAACATAAAAAAAAAAAATCAATCTTAACATAAATTTCTAAATAAAATGGTGTGGCAGAGGGATTAATTAGCAATGAAATTTGATCTCAACCTGAAGATGCTGCAGTCGTGTTTTCCAATTTTTTTCTTTCCATTTTCCAATTTTTAAATACACTTACTTTAGCTTCAAACGAATTATCTACAACTCGCGGATCAATTTCAACATCCTCGTCACGAACCCGTCGGAATGGTGTATTCCCTGGTGAGCCTCTCGCTAATTTTTTGTCAAATTTTCCACTGAAACGTTGCTTTGCATCGTTATGTGGGGTCGACGACTAAATTTGGATCGTTAAAATTTTATTTGGGTAATAAAAAAGAACACATACCTTATTTTCACCATCTCCGCCCTTAAATCCACCCTTGACAAAATTACTATAAGCTGGCTTTTTTGTAGAGGGCGTCTCAGATTCATCACTTGCTTTACGTTTTTTTCCAGGTGTTACTAAATCTTCTTGGTCATCTTCTTCTTCTTCTTCATCATCATCTGAATCTTTCTTGGGTGTTTTTAAAATAGACTTTTTAGCTGGTGGCGCTTCATCGTCATCATCGGAGCTGTCTTCACTACTGGTTTCAGCTTTTTTAACTGGAGTTGCTTTTGCAGGTAAGCCCTTTTTAACAATTGGAGTAACAGCGGGCGAATCATCTGAACTGTCGTCTGAATCCTCGCTTGATTCTGGTTTTTTAGCTGGCACTACCTTGACGGGAGTCTTAGCCATCGGTTTCTTTGCCGACTCTTCTTCGGATGAAGATTCTTCACTACTGCTTTCAGCCTTTTTAGCAACTGGCGCTATTTTTGGCGTAATTGCTACCTTCTTGGGCGGAGAGACTTCATCTTCATCAGAACTGTCACTAGATGATGCTGCGGCAATTTTTGCAACCGGTTTAGCGGGTGTCTTTTGCTGTGGAACTGATTTTTTAGTGGTTGGTTTTTCTTCTTCAGAACTGGAATCTTCACTGGATGAATCAGCCTTTTTGGCCGGTGTTTTAGTAGGAGACAGTTTAGATTGTGCCGGTTTTGCAGGAGTTTTTTTCAGTGCCACTGCCGGCTGTGGTTTTTCTTCCTCAGAACTATCATCCTCACTTGATGATTTTGCTTTTTTAGCTAAAGATTTAGCCGGGGTGGCTTTTGCTGGTGTTGATTTTACAGCAACCTTTGGTTTAGCCTCCTCTTCATCAGAGCTGTCATCACTAGATGAATCGGCTTTCTTTGCAACAACTTTAGCTGGTGTTTTTGATTGTGGCACCAATTTTTTAGTAACTGGTTTCTCATCTTCAGAACTATCTTCTTCACTTGAGCTTTCAGCTTTCTTTGCTATCGGTTTGACCGGAGTTTTAGCTGGAGTTTTTAACGGAGCTACCTTTGCTTGGGGTTTCTCATCTTCTGACGAATCTGAATCATCACTAGACTCAGCCTTCTTGGTGACTGGTTTCGCTAGCGGAGTTTTAAGAAGTGGAGCCGGCTTTTTCGCAGCTGGTTTTTCGTTTTCCGAACTGTCGTCTGAATCTGAAGAATCGCTGGATTTTTTTACATTCCCATTTAGTTTTCCCGCTGGAACAGCTAACTTGCCATTCGTTGCAGCAGCATTTGCTTTCTTGGTTGTTTTTTCTTCATCTGAACTGTCATCTTCTGAACTGGATGTACCAACCGAAGATTTAATTTGTACAATTTTTTTCGGTGCTGATTTTTGGTAATACGCCACTACATCTTCTAAGCTTGGGGACCCTTTAGGTAGTGCTGGCTAAAAATATAACGAAAACACGTGATTTTTATTTTTATGCTGATAACAGATAATATGTAAAATTTGTATTACAATCGTTAGATGTATTGTATTAACTGAATTAAATTATAGCTTATTAACAAGATGTTGCCTCAAAAACCAAATTTGTAACTGCGCCAAAACACGTGTATATGACACAATATTTTAACATTCAAATTCACTGATAATACATTGTCTTTCATTATTTTTATTTCACCATTAATCAAATGTACTTACCGTATTAGTTTTTTTTTTAAATACTTCCGCTAAATTTCTATCTTTTTTTAATAAATAATTAAATGCTAACGCAGAAATAATTCCTTCATTTAGGGCCGCCATGATTTACACAGAAAAAGACAGAACACAAATAAGTCGACGTTCTCCCAAACACATTTTTCTCACATTTCAAAGTGATTTTAGACTTTATGCGGTTCAAATTTAGTACAACACAATATTACCGCGAAGGTATCGTTTTCTCTCTGAAACTCTAGATGTCACCAATTGCTTTGATATTCCTAATATATTTTTCATACAGTTGTACCCCGTGTAATGTTAGTTTGTCTTAACACCATAAAACACATAAACGCATTACGTATCATAATAACTCTTGATAATTTCGCTCCACAGTTGTAGTCAAAAACTGAATTTTACGGTTTGCCGTTTATGCATCGTGATCGCTGTAACAATTTTTGTCCCATGTATTTCTTTTGTCATTAACGAATTATAAATAAAAACATTAGAAAGAGATGTGGTTAAATGAGGCGGACAAACGAAACCCAACTTTTCTCGTGATTGATGACAGTTTTAGGTGATTCTACCGGGTCTTTACTCGGCAGAAACGATCTTTACTGCCGAACAAAATTTAGCAGCTGCTATCTGCTAAACGTGCTGTGATCTGCGAAATCCGCTAGTGCTTAATCGACTGGTGTCGATTCTATATTGAATGAAGCGTGTAATTGTATCGACTATCGCTGCCAAATCTACCATAGAAGAAAGCTATAAAAATCATCCATTTGAAGAATATTATAAAAAATATCCACAACATAAACCACTAGGGTATAAAAAAAAAATAGGTTAAGAATCTAGACTGAAAAATTAAAATAAATAAATTTATTAATATGTATATGTAGTTCATATAGGGTCAGCTTCATTGTAACATTAAGCTTATTCAAATTTTTATCTTATATCTTGAGTGTGGTAATTTATAGGAATCGCCATATGTGATTTTTGTATGCAGCGAAGATTTATTTGCCACAAATTCACCCTGCACAACACTGCCTAACCTTAATTCATCAGAAAAAAAATATTCGTATTCTTCGGTTAGAAAAGGATGAGCAGACCTTCATCATCGGAACTATTGTCGGAGTCATCGCTTGTTTCTTCCAATGACGAATCTTCACTACTGCTTAAATCCTTTTGAACAGTTGACACCTTTTTTGCCGGAGGAATACAATCTTCATCTGAACTGTCGCTAAATGATGCTGCAGGTCTTTTTGAAACAGGTTGAATTGGTGTCTTTTGTTGTGAGATTGATTTTTTAGCGACTAGAATTTCGTCTGCTTTGGCCGATGTTTTCGTAGCAGCTGGATTAGATTGTACAGGAATTTTTTTAAATATCATTTTCGGCTGGCGTTTTACTTCTTCGGAGCTATCGTCTTCGCTTGATGATTCAGTTATTTTAACTAAATATTTAGCTGACGTGGCTTTTGCCGGTATTGATTTAACGGTATACCTTAGTTTAGTCTCCTCTGCAAGAGAACTGCTGTCATCATCATCATCACAGCTATATTCAGATCCACTACCTTCACTTGAGCTATCAGTTTCCTTCGCTATCGGATTAGTTGGAAATTTTTGCGTAGTTGCTTTAGGTTTCTCATCTTCTGACGAATCTGAAACATCACTACACTTCCAGCCAACAGGCTTCGCTAGCGAGGTTTTAACAGCGGGAGCCGCCTTTTTCGCAGCTGGTTTTTCATCTGAATCTGTAGCACCGTTGGATGAACTATAATATTCCAAACTTGATGTACCAACTGATGAAATTTTTTTAGGTGCTGTTTTTTGGTAATATGCCACTATGTCTTCTAAGCTTGAGCTTGGAGACCCTTCACATAGTGCAGGCTAATTTACGAAAAAAGAAGCGATTATTATTTTCGTATATATGCTCGATAAAAGTACAAACCGTGTTTATTTTATTTTTAAATAAATCAGCTAAATTCCTATCTTTTTTCAATAAATAATTAAACATTAACGCAGAGACCATTTCTTCGTTTAAGGCCGCCATAATGATTGGTAACTCTACTAGTGTTAACAGTAGAATACGAACACAATTACACGAACACTTTCATTTCAAATTTCAAACTGATTATAAACTTGCGGTTCAAATTTAGTTCATCATAATTATATGTACCGCAAAAAATAGTCTCACTAGATGTCACTATTTGCGTTGGAATTCGCCTTGTAAATTATCTGACATTTGAGAAATACAAATAAAAAATTTGACAAAAGTGACTCATACACAATAAACGCAAATCAATTTTGTGATTAAAAAAAAGCTAATAATTAAAAATATCTAAACGTAATAACGTTTAATTGTTTCAATTTATCTTGTGGCACATTAATTTATTAAAAACGGGGAACGATATGTCGGTTTCATCGATGGAAAGTATCCTTTTCAAAGTCGTATGACACTGAATGGTTGACGGAAATTTGTTTAAAGAAATTTATTACATATGTACATATTTTCCTTAATTAGAGTTTAAATTTCAGAGCATTTATTTAATTTAAAGTTTGCTGTTAAAGATCTGGAGAGGAGTGCAAAAAAATGTGAAAAATTAGAAAAATTGGAACAGGTCAAAGTAAAGAAAGCGATACAGAAAGGGAATATGGAGGTGGCCCGGATTCATGCAGAGAATGCTATTAGGCAAAAAAATCAGTCTATTAATTATTTACGGATGAGTGCTCGTGTTGATGGTGTAGCAAGTCGTGTTCAAAGTGCCTTAACTACAAGAAAAGTTACCAATTCAATGGCCGGAGTTGTCAAAGCTATGGATGCAGCTATGAAGGGAATGAATCTTGAGAAAATTTCAACCCTTATGGATCGATTTGAATCACAATTCGAAGATCTCGATGTACAAAGTTCATACATGGAGAATACGATGTCACAAACTACTACAACCGCGATTCCTCAAGGTGATGTTGATAATTTACTACAACGCGTCGCCGATGAAGCTGGGTAAGTTATTTGTAAATTCTAATGTTAAACAACATTTCCTTTAACTTAAAATATTTTACAGATTGGAATTAAACATGGAATTACCTGCTGGACCACAATCGGCTGCAATTGGAACATCAACACAGGTATCTCAAGAACAAGACGAATTAACCCAGCGCTTAGCTCGACTTCGTCAAACGGAATAAAGAATTAATACATAGGCATCTTTTTGTACACGAAAATTACATTTATTTTTAATTAACATGTTTATTTAAACAAGAGATTCCGAAAATATAAAATACAAACTGCTTTAAAATTATTTGTGGCAAAGCCGTGTAATTTCGAACATTGAAGCTTGTGTAAACTATCAAATTTTGAATTAAAAAATAGATATTATTTAAATACTGTTAAACGGCCTTTTTCTCAAAACACCTTTAAATTCGGATGTCTTGCTCGAATCAGATACAAAATTCTACGAATCTCGCCAAAAAGTCTACAAACAAATGTAAACACGAAAAATTCTACACGGCAATTGGTTCACCCCTGCGATAAATAGCATTTTGGCATGCAACAAAATCATACGTTTTTTTGACATTTCATATAGCGAAAAATTATGCATCGCGTACAACAAAAAAACGTAGAAAAAATATTTTTGTATAACATTTTTTGTAAACAAAACACCAAAATATAGAGAAAAAATCTCAAAATAATTGTGCACGCAAATTATAAATAATTATTTCACGATAATCTGTGATATTGATTTAAAAAAATAAATTAGTTTTACAAATTTTTTTAATTTAAAGACCAAACGCAAAAAGATTTTTTTTGTTTCACGCATTTTGGGTGTGTGTTGATTTTGTAACCAACCAGTTTTGTATTATTCGGTAAAATTATCTCGAAATTTTTTTTAATAAAAGTGATGTTATTGTGAACTTAAAAGGGATTAGGCGTGTTAGATAAATTCTTTACACTACCTAGTAAAAAATATGAGCGAATCGGATAGTTCATCAAGTAGCAGCAGCGTTGATTCTGATGTGGAGGAGCATTTCCTACGCGCTTGTCGTAATGGTGATGTTGATTTAGTTAGAGATTTACTGGCAAAACGGGAGGCTGGGCGATTCGCGTTTGATATTAGTTGCAAGGGTAAGTCAAAAAGTAATTTGGGATGGACACCTCTGCATCTAGCAACGTATTTTGGACATCGCGATGTTATGGAAATTTTATTGTCGCGCGGTGCCGATATAGATGCGGTGAATGATAATGGGGATACGCCACTACATAAAGCGTCGTTTATCGGACGAGAAGATCTTGTGATGGTGTTACTCCAGCACAATGGTGATGTAAATATAATAAATGGTGAGGGACGTCTTCCACGGGATATGGTCCCTTCGAATGAAGTAGGCCAAGAGATCAATAAGCTGCTTCGTGCCGCTGAAGCTACAGAAAAGCTCCGAAAAGAAAGCAAAATGTTAACGGCATCACGAGAAGGGAATATCGATGTGCTTAACAACTTGGTGAGTACAAAATCGAATCTAGGTTCTCATAAAATTTCGAGAATTGTATTTTAAATTTTCTTTCTTTGAAGCTGAAAGGTTCTTATCCGCCCAATGTCAACTGTGTTGATGCCCAGGGAAACTCATGCCTTCATTGTGCGGCTTATCGAGGTCACAAAGAAACGGCAGTATTACTTTTACAAAATGGAATAGATACAAATATTAGAAATAATCGTGGCCAATTAGCTTCGGATTTAGCACGCGATGAACAAACGCTACAAGTACTGAATGTTAAAGCTGTTCGAAAAGTACAAAAAACTGCTGTGAGATTCGAAGGGCCGTTACTAAAGAGATCAAGGTTTTTAGGATGGAAACCAGTATGGGTAGGTAAATGTCCCAATAAATTTAATTTCAAACTCTATTCTTCAAATTTCCACCAGGCGTTACTTGAGAGGGGCGTTTTAAATTACTTTGCAAGTCGTGCCGACTCCACAATGAGTAGTAATAAACGACGTGATTACAAATATTTAGATAATGCTCGAGTTACTCCCCTTACAACGGATTTATCCTCATTTGTGGTGCATTTTAATGATGGTGCCGTACATCGTCTGAGTGTTCTGAGTAACGGTGAGAACGCACAAATTGATCGACAAAAGTGGATTAATGCATTCCAAGAACATTCCGCTTATAGTTCCCATTACTTGTGGGGTATCGATAAACGACGTTCGGATAGTGATGATGATCTAGGTGCCATTGTTAAACCGCTCGGTTGCATGTCTGATGCACTAGGATCGGCGACGGCTAGTTATGAAGTACTGCAACGCCAATTAGGAGAATGTGCAACATTAGTTGAGGCACTTCAAAAAAGTTTAGATACCGCCGATTCTTCCTCAAGCTTACCAATGTCGGCGCTTATGGTAAGCAGTAGTGCAATCACCTATTTGGTAACAATTATTTTATTTTATTTTTTGCTATTGTATTATTTAATTAAGCCACTTTATAAACTCGCCTTAATCATATATATTTATTTAATTAAATTTTCAGCGATTTCAACTTGTTTCTGAAACCGCCGCAAATATGTTATCCAGCCTGCAACACTGCCTCACCTTATTTCATCAGCAAGAAGATATCCGTGTTCTTCAGCTAAAACAAGAGCAGGTAACTAAAGCAATTTTAACTATCAAATCCTGATAGTTTCCGTAGTGTAGTGGTTATCACGTGTGCTTCACACGCACAAGGTCCCCGGTTCGAACCCGGGCGGAAACACACTTGGAAATATTATTTTCTTTTTAATTACTTTTTGCATTTTTTATTCTTCAGGAGAAATGTCGCGTCCTCGAGGAAGCCTTAAATGTCCTAGCTAAAGAACATCATGAACTAGAACAAACTGTTGCCTCCCATATATCAGAAACGGGTACAGTACCTAGGTCATTATCACATAAACCGCCTCGAATTTATGATACAGATGACGATGAGTTCTACGATGCTTTCGAACAAGGTAATAGTTTTAACAGTAGAAAATTTAAATTTTAGACCAAGTACTAAATGTGAATTATACATACACAATAAATGCATTACATATTTATGATTTAGAATTTATTATTATTTTCCCACTAACGCATTTATTAAATATTCACAATTTAGATTCAGACGCAGATACCTTAGTAACTGCTGATTCATTGTTTAATTCACCTGCGGGTTCGCTGCAAGATTTAAATTTCATAGAAAATACAGAGACATCGCCATTCCTTTCATACTATTCGACCACGGGTAGCACGTACATTTGTAAAAAAGTTATCACACGTAGAAAATCATCGGATTCAAATTCATCATCGGGTAGTAGCGATACATTAGTGGATGGTGGCGGCAGTTCTATGTCATCAATGGCCACGTCTTGTGCCACGTACATCTCACAAGGTGGAAACGCTTATAAATGTGCACGTAGTAATAGCTTCAGCAGTAAAAATAATAGATTCTATGAAAATAGTAGTCTCGCTATAGTATTTCAGAGCCGGTAAGTAAACATTAAAAGTTTAATTATTATAATGTACATAATATAGACAATAAATTAATAATGAATTCCAATGGTGTGTAATATGGTACGCCTGAATGTATAATTTATGTTGAACATTATGTAAGTAACCGCGATTCGTATTTACTTAGGCACATATAAAATATAATTAACGTGTACAAATTATGATCATTCTTAATCAGGGCTATCGAAAGAGCTACCAACGAAGTATTTCACTATTTTCAGATCAGTCTTCATGCTACAAAACGCTTCTTTTTTTGTTTAATGCCAAATACTGAAAAATATCTGCTATGTTTTTATTTTGTATGTAGTTAATCACTTTTCCATCCAAATACTCCCATGAAAAAGTGAAAAGTCGCTTTTAAAATTAACAAAATGACACAGAGCGCCGCTATTCGGAAAAGTCAAAAAAATTTCCCATCCGTGACAATGTTTCTTGATTAAACATTGCCGTGACCAGGATTCGAACCTGGGTTACTACGGCCACAACGTAGGGTCCTAACCACTAGACGATCACGGCTATTGGGAGATATTATTGTAGCGTACATTGTAGCCTTGAAAGTATTCAACCTTCACTGATAATGTAATCAAATACCCATTTATATCATCTAACACTGGGAACACATCAAATTAGTCAAAACGTTTTATGGCCATACTTTTCCTAATGTATAACTGTTTTGTCTGATTCAATATGAATAGACTACTTTACTAGAATGTGATTTTGGCGAGATGGAGTACAATTTCTTCCTCTTTACTACTTTTTAGGTACAGCAAGGCCAAGAATTTCTCGCTTGCGGCAAATTGAAGTGAAAATTAAGCTTGCAAAACAATTTTGAATAGAATAGGAGTTCTTATTTGTAATTTTCTTATTATTCTGACTTTACAAGTTAAGAAGAATCTGTTCAATTATTATTATTTTTTAATTACATAGCTACTCGATAAGGCAAGTAATAAAAAACGAACCAAGTTGGACCTACCAAATTGGATTGTCTGTATGGGATTTTATTTGCAGTGCAAATACTTTAGTTATATGTTATTTTTTCATCAACCTTAATGCATGTAAGGTAAGATACTGACGAACAAGCGAACATCGAATAAAATCGAAAACCCTCCCGTTTATATGTCCTTGTTAAAAAAAAAAATAAAACAGCTTTGCAATTTAAAAAGTTCAACTTTTCATGCTACTGAAATTGGAAACAGGTAGTTACTAGATTAGAGTTTTCTTTTTCGATGGTGTAAGTGTTTAAAATAATAATTATAACGTAATCTTTGCTTAAAAAAAGACATATAAGTAGGTATATGGTATACATATATCAAACGAAGAAAATCGCAACTACATTTAACAAAAACTGAGGAAGAGGAAAAACTATTTTTTCTTTTCAAAAATAGGTCATTTGTGAAATCTGAAATACAAGAACAATGTATCGTATTTAGTAGATGTAAAAATGAATGTTCGAATTTTTAAGAATATAAGTAAATGCATATCTGCAACAAAAACTTATTTTATCTTGATTTATTTGGAGACGCAGCTATCTTCTATAATTCTATACAACTGTTGAGTCGTTTTTCGTTTTAGCTTTCAAGTTGAAATATGAATAATCAATAGAGAAGAGTGCATAAGTTTTACAAATTGCAATGTTGTGCAAGTGATATCGCGGCGCCTGTTGTTTTGGGTATTTTGGTAGAATATACAATTTATAATTTAACAATAATTATAATTGAATTAAATACATATTTGGATGTGTCTTTAGTGTAAATAATGATGAAATCATGTAAATAATGTTGTTAAGATGATTTTCGTTGCTGCCAATTAATTAAATTTGGCATTTAACTGTGAAAGTGAAATTGGGAAAGGTATAGGAAATATATAATTCCCTATTAAATAATTTATAAGTTCATAGTCATAAGTGCAACATTATTTGCCTTTTCAACTACATACATCCATTAGAATAACACTGAAATAACAAAAACGATAATGTTAAGAAATTTGATTTTACTCATAAATAGTACTAAAACCATAACTCCATCCAAACCGTCCTCTTAGTCCTCCTTTTTTAAAAACTTGATGTTTGAAATGTGCGAGTATGTATTAGGTCTTATATCAAATATCAAATGAAATATTTGAACTAAAGAGACGTGATTGGTAAACAGGGATCAGGCTGATTTAACCCAACATTTTTCCATGTATCTCATCCGGAAAATAGTTCAAATTGAAAAGTATTTTTTCTTTTTTAGAGTTTTGTTCATATTCTTGATGTCTTTATGATATATTACCTAAAAGCAAAAGTTTTATTTTGGAGGCAAACTCATTTGAATATATCACAAAAAATAAATTATGGCAAAGCATCAGTAGTCTGTTCTGAGTCTGAATCAAGCATCTCTGTGTTACCGCATGTTTTATAAATGATTTTTGCATGATTGAAACATGCTGGGTTCTTACAAAAATAACATAGAATTCTACTCTTACCATCAGCATTGCCAGGAGGTTTCATCATTCCAAATTGAAGACTTGCCTTGTTTTGGTAAATTTCGTATCTTTATACATATATGATTTATGAGTGAAATCCTTCGTAATATTTCATTTGGCTTTTATATTCCGTCAATATGGAATTTGTAGGCATAGTTCGCATATTCAAAATATTTTACTATCACATTTTTCTGGTTTCCATATGGAATATATTGGCGGACTGAAGGTAACCCTCGAGTAGTTCCTGGTACTGAACATCTTGATACAATAAACATTTACCACACTTTACTTAGCAGTGCCAGGTTATCGACAAATCTTGTTCACGTGATCATAATAATATGAGCCCAGATCCAAAGAAGTTCACCTAATAGTAATTTTTTGTTAGCTTTAACTTTAAACCGACGTAACTTTTTTCCCCAAGGCCCAAGAATAAATCGATTGGTTTTTATTTTAAATTTAATATTTTTACAAAAATGTTTGAAAGATTAAAATAAAAATTTAGAAAAAGAGAATTATCAACTAATTTCAAAAATTCATTTTGAGAAGTTCGTCTATAAAATTCAGCGTTCATTTGAGTTTGTCTTCCGTTAAGTTATGCCTCTGTTTTCCTTTAACATCACTTTTATTTACTTTGACGTGTCAAAACCAATTCTAAATTCTTACTTATTCAAGCGGCTCATTTTGTTAAAATTCTAGCTCACTTATAGGCATTTGAAGGTGTTGAAACAGTGGTAGCAGGAGGTTTTGGAGAGTGTCTAAATATTTATTACAACAATGTCAATGCCATCAATGAATTGAAAGAACCCAACGCCTCGATCTGTCTTTCAATCACTTATACAATGCATTAATTTGCAATTTTGGTTTTTGCAGTTCAAAAAGGTGAGTTTAAAACATTTGAATTTCTTAGGAAGATTTTTTCGTCGAAATGCTGGAGAAAACCAAAAACATTAATTGAATATTAAACGTGGCGATTTGTCCTCAATTTGTTCTTGGGTTCTGAATTTAATGTAGTGGATTTAAAAAAAACTATCACGTCAACATCGGACAAACTGTACCATACTGGAATATCAAATAAGAAAAGAGTTGTTTGAAAAGCAACCAACGCTGCAAGTAATAATTGACATTAATTAAAATGATCATATTATTTATCAAAAATACACAAATTGAAATTTGATACAAGGTCTCTATAAGAAATAGTATTTTAAGCCAGTTAGTTGTAGACTTTCTCCAATATCTGTGCTACGGTCGACTTATACACTACGGGAACAGTGTCAATATCTCCATACTGCATAGCACAAAGCAAGATCATCAGCAAAGCCTATACACTTCTTATTTAATTTTAGTGAAAGGAGCGAGTTTGTATATTGTAAACCAAAAATAAAATCGGTTGCAGCACTGATCCTTGGGGAACCCCATAGTTCTATGGTGAACATCACTAGCGTCATGTTTAAGTAGAATGATTTGCTTTCCATCATGCCTATTAGACTAGAATGTGTTCACGTGAATCGTATTTCAATCCACTACATTACATTCTACTCATTTAAGCGGATCTAAAATTCCACTACGGTAGCTTTTTCGATATTCACATGAACATTTTTCTAAGCCGCTAAACTACACTATGCTCCACGTGAGCAAGCTAAATATTCAAACGTTCTTACTTGTTCGGTAGTTTTCAAAGCTGATACAATCTAAGATGCACCCTTATCAGGCAACAGTAAAACGGACGGTTGTCTCTGCTATAAATTTCACTCCAATTCTTATGAGGACCGTTATTTGAATTTCGATCGAATTCATATCGCATCGGCTTGTGAATTTTCCTTCACGTCTGCTGTAGTTCTCACAGGCCTTTCGGTTCGTCTTAGGAGCAATAACGTTTATCGATGGAGTTTAAAAAATGTTTATGATTTTATTTTGTGGAGGCTTGCTACCTAACTTCATGTCAAAACTTTCCTTACATATTTAGAAAATAAAAACTTTTCACTGTTAAAAATATATGGAAAATTTTAGGTTAGTCTGACCCCTGTTGACCGTTTTAGGACTAAAAACGTTTAATGCTGCACCCTCAAAAACTGTCCTCAGTAACTTTTACGATCGCAACAGAAGAACTTGACGGAATTAATTTGTCCTCCTCTTTTTTCAAAAATTACTAAAAAAAAAATTTCACCGTCAAGTTCTTCTGTTACCGAGCAAACGACGCAGTGGTTAAAGCTGCGGTGGTTGGATCGGAAGGTATGGGGTTCGAATCCCTTTAGGGGTGGGATGCAAAAGGGATTTTTCATCATCTGGTTACGATCGGTGATGAAGGTGCACACATCTATGACCCCATGTTGAGAGTGCGGAATCCATAGGTTGGCATTAAGCAATGTAATGTGCAGGTGGTTTAAACGAAAACGGTTGGCTACTGCGTAAGGTAGGACGTAAAAAGCGAACTGCGAAAGAAAAGAGTTGGAAGTGCCTTGAGCCCCAGAAAAGATTGCAGAGATAGAAAACAAACAAACAAGTTCTTCTGTTGCGAAATTACCATAAAAGTTACGACAGTTAAGTTTGACGACTGGATGATGGGGTATAAAAACTAAAATAATTTTTTAAGCCGTAATAAAATAGAAACTCAACCGTTTTGTTTTACATTTTTTAGAACATTCCAGCACACGCATTTCTGGAATCACAGCCCAGAAGATTTTAATTCGACTTTCGGGGTTCACCGAAAAAAGGTTAAAACCAAATTTAAATAAATCATCCTTATTGCGATTCTCGCGTCGACATTGCCAAATCGAAGTAGCAAAACATTTGTGTTGCGTATGTCGATTTTTTTAAACATTTTACACTTGCTTTCTTGCATCAGTTTCTTGCATCGTTTCTTTACCGTTTCTACGAAAATATGACCTTCGAAATTAGTTTATAGAGAGAGGGTTAAAGAAAGTGATGCAAGAAAGCAAGTGTAAAGTTGCTGAATAAGGTTGAAGCCTGTCTCATGAAATTAAAAATGTGTGATCTCACGGCAGTGTTACCGACTTTTTTTTTGTTACTAATTCTGCTTTTTTTATATATATGCAACGTTTTTAAATCAACACTAATATTTAAAAAAATAAAAAACTTTAAATTTTTAATTATTAATTTGATTTTTATTATTATTCACTACTTCACTACTTTTTTATTTATCTACTACATCTATTAACCTAGTTGAATTCACCAGCCAAGTAATAAGGGAGATAGAAAAACATCATCAGTTAGACATAGCTTATACGGGTTTCAGTAAGGCATTTGATTCTATATGTTATCATAAAGCGCTCTAAAGTTTATTTGCATTTGGATTTTCATTAGTATACATAATATTGGTTCAAATTACATTATCAAAATGACGTCGGGTGTTCCTCCAGGATCACATATTGGACCCTGAATTTTTATTGTTTTCATTGATCGGATGGATAAACAAGATCATAAAAATCTCAAATCTTCTCATATTTGCTCTCATAGTCGAATTTTGAATCACGTAAATTCTATTTTTATATTTTAATTCGTAAATCCATTTCTATGCACTTCTTCACTATAGTTAAGTTACGTTCCTGCATTCATTATCATCTGGGATCACTAAAGTTTATTACATGGCATTATACAGTCGAAATGTTTTATGTTAAACTGAAAAAAATACGCAAATTCGACATAAATTTAAATACAAATTCAAGAGATATTCGTTACAATAAACGAAAATGTATCTACAAAAATGTATGTTAAATAAGATTTACCACCTACCAGCTTGATCTATCAATTCCAATTTTGTGTCCCTCCCAGCCCCTTCAACTATGATTCTCTTAGTATGAGTACCACGTAGATAGATTCCATAGGAAAATGATTATCATAATTTTACTTAAAACTTGATATATTTGTACATATTTATATGTTATTAGTACTACCAAAGAAAATACTTTTCCACAAAGTGACAATAAAATTTTTTGTTTAATTTTTGTAACCTCAAAGCATAATATAAATATTTACTTAGAATAACAATTTAATTAAATTTTGATTAGAGAAGACAAAAAGACATAAAGAAACAGATTTCGATAAAATTTTGTTACCAGTAATTATTTACGTATCCTTCCCTATATATTGTTCGATTTGGTACTTTGCTTGAGGAGCACCTTCTGGTTTTCCCTGTACAACAACATATAATGGGGCGCGCATGCTCTGTTCGGTGGGAAAACAACCGATTTTTTTTTTGTATCCTTAATGAAATATACGGAGATAGTAGAGCCTTTATGGTGTGTTTGGTGTGTGGTGGCTTGTTTTTGTGGAGCTAAAAAATGCACTTGAGATTGAATTTTTTTTTTTTTTTTTAGTTAAATTTTGTCTGTGCAACTTATTCGAGATAAATTAGTTTTGTGCAATTTATCTAGTTTTATACTAGTGACAATTTCTTTGTTGCAAAAATGATTTAAACATTGTTTGTGTGTGTGTGCGTGTGGAAAATTAATAGTGGAAAAAAAAAGTTTAATAAACAATAAATATGAATATAAATTTTAACATTGTTTATTGATTTTTTTGTTTGTTTGTTGAAATTCTTGTGTTTATGTTGGTGTATAATTTAAACAAAAAATAAAAAGAAAATTTCGTGTGGAAAATTGTTTGTGTAAAAAATAAATATAGAAAAATTAATTAAAATAATTTTTTATATTTTATTGATTTTTATGATTTAGTTTTACGGATTATTATTTTATTCCAGTTTTTTCTTTTAATGGTAAAGTAATGGTATTCGATTTTCTTGAAAGAATTGTTGAATTTGAAATTTAATGATAATAATCAGTCCCCCACCCTTATATCTAATTTAAATATAGGCATATACGAGTACCTCAATTATGATTTGGATTTTAGAAATTCAGTAAGATATGGATGTAGTCTGATAAAGGTAGTTTTAATACAAATGTGTTACAATTACGGATTTAATTATGTACAGATTCCTAAAAATAATTTTATTGATTTTCCCGAAACGAAGTTGATTGTTTTTGTTTGTTACCTTATTCAATTACAAAAACCAAATTCATTATTTATTTTATTATTACGATAGTTCGATTTATCTGACGCCACTATTTTGGCTGGTTCAAAAATTTATATGTACTCTATACAATGTTTTGTTCTGTTTGGCAAATCTTCAAATTGTTTATTCGGAGGGTATACCACTTAAATCGAAAAAACAAGTTAATCGATAAAGGAAATGATATTTGTACATACATGCAACTTATATTTTCCTGTTATTAGAAGGAAACAATTAAACAGGAAATTAAAATCGAAAAAATGAATATTATAGTTAACCAACGGAAAATCTCTAGATTATACATAACATCAAAAAAAGTATATTTTCTCCTAAAAAGCTACATACAATATATTCGTATAAATATCTTTTGAAAAATGTAATTTAAAGCTTATGTAGACACAAGAAAGAATAAAGTACGTGTGGGCGATACAACGAAAATTTTAATTTATGTAAGTTTTTTTTTTTTTTTTATATGTACATAGTTTAAAGTAATATTGATACTCCACAACAATGTAAATTTACAATGGAACGAGTTCGCCTAGCCCTATTTTTGGTGTCACGTTTTTTTTGGGCGGTATTACGTGCTCTTACGAAATTCACTGGTATATTTATTGCCTTTCTTCTTTTCAGCTTGCGAAATATTATTATCTAATTACATTATGGAATGCCCAAACTTTAATTTTAGGCGCGTGGCAATAGAAAGTTATAAAAGATCTTCTTCCCTTGTAACTTATTGGCAAAGAATATCTTTAACCTTTAAGTCTTACATTCTCAAAATGAATGAAAATCATCTTTAATGTTGGCATTTTCTTGGGACTTATGAATCAGTTAATTCGCCTTCAAAGATTTTCTACAATCAATTTTTAAAACTCGTTTTTAATTTTGACTCCTAAAATCTTAAATAATACTATACCTGGGTAGTGATTCCGACTGAATTTTGGATCATTGAAAGTTTTGAATTTCGATTTGAATCACTCTCACCTTTCTGTTTTCAAAATTATAAACCCATTGTCAGAAAGAATAGATTGAAGACGGGTATAGTAAACCATGCGAAAGGCTTTGGTAGCATTAACAAAAAGAACTCACACAAACTTTATCATAGTTCATTGTAAATATTATACAGAAACTCTAAAAAAAACCGAATCAGTGCTCTATCCTTGACGGAATGCATGTTGGTGAGCACTAAAAATATCAAACTATTCTAAAAAATAATGTAATTCTATTTTTAACTACTTTCTCAAGTCAGAATCACTGGCTGGATACCAACAGGTTTATCGTTTCCTTTGCTTTTAATTTAAATTTTTTAGATTTACTTCTTTAGGTGTCATATAATATTCGAGAAATTCTTCTAGAATAGAATAAATTTGTCATCCTTTTGAAATCAGTGAAGGTGGATTTCTGGTATCCGGTTAGAATTAATCTAAGAAGTTTCCAAATTTATTCGAATTTAAGCACAGCACTTTAGAAATAGTAAATAAACGATGCAAAATAAAGGGATTAGTAAAATATCGTGAAACTTTAATCAAACATAGCTGATTATATGCAAATATGCAAAGATCGAATCTGATCGTGAATGGAATATACATATTATATACTTTAAAAATAGGCTACTTATCAAAAATTGGCCCTAGAACTTAACTTTTCAGCAATATATCTGGAATTTATTCGATTTTTTGTTCACTTGCAAACCGATTTTGAATCTGTTTCGAACCCGATTCCTAATCGTAGCACTAAAATAAACAAAACCCGAAACTGAACCGGAACGAAAAATATAAACCGCAGGAGCGAAACCGTAAATCAGAATTAGAAATTCGGTCCTAAAAATTAACTAAATTTACAACTTAATGTCCAAATCAACCCTTAACATTATCCTCAAATCAACCCCCACATCATTCCCCAACCAAAACCTCTACTGCACCCCAACACAATAAGCTACATCAACCCCTCCACTGAAACCCTCAACCTACTCGAAATTAATCTCCAACAGAACTTCTCACTCAAATCCAATGCAACTTTAATTCAAACCCTATTCCACCCTAACTCGACCTTAATTCAACCCTCAATCCAACCCTATTATCCAACCGTAAACTCAACGCTCAACTCAAAAAATTGCTCAATTGTTCACTTAACCCTAATAAAACCATAACTCAACTCCAACTTAACCCCAATTCAATCCGCAAATGGAACCCAACTCAACCCTGGACCCAACCGCAAACTCAACGCCAAGCTCAATCATCGAACTAGCGTACACAAAAAATTGATCAACTATTCACTAAATCCTAATCCAACCCCAACTCAAACCGTTAATTGACCCCTAACTTAACGTTCAACTCAATATAAAAATTGGTAAAAACTTATATAAAGAGGCGGGTTTCAACCCTCTTGACGTACAGGTTCCAAAAGCTTTTCAATTCTTCGCCTTGACCAAGTCGTTCTCGAGATACCCATGGGTTTCTATCTATCTATGTGCAACGGACAGGCGGAGGGATATTTTTTTGCCGTTTCGGACTGAGGGACGTTCAATGCGTCGATAAAATTGGTTATAGACCAACATAGTTGTTGGCTATTTTTGACAGGATTTCAATAATTTGGTCCGTTTTGGAACGAAGTATGTCACTAGAAATTAAGGCTGGTACAGTCGAAGAAGCTGATTTTGTCATATTTTGACTTTGTTCACCAAACACGTACCACCTGTGGTCTACATCATTGGGTGTTTTCGTTTTAAGCATCGGTTATTGAAAATTAGCCGATAACGAATTACAATGCCATGGTTTAACATCACTTAGATTTTTAGCTGTTACGAGCGTACAATTAGAAGACGATATGACGCGATGACGATTACACGACAAGTACACTGATGTGATGACGTTTAATTCCTTTCTAGATAGGAACGGTTTATTAAGATTGGGTGGCAGCCGGATAAGTAAGAAGATTAACATGAAGGTCACCTCCTAGATAATAAACAATTCCGAATGTAATATTATGGACAATTTTTTTTGCAAACGCACTTTTCCTAATATGGCCGCGAATTAAATATTGTTTGCAGTTTTTATTAGGAAATGTGTGTTTGCTAAAAAAGTTGTCAGTGATATTATATTCGGAATTGTTTATTAAATATTTTTTAAGTAACTACATATAGTATTTATTTTACGACGTAATTTAAAAGACATCATTGAATCATTTTTACTCGTACTTATATTTAGGATTTAATTTTGGCTTAATCACCAAATCATTTGGGGCAAAAGTATGATTCGATCGGAAGAAAGTTGAAAATCAATTCGGTGATTTGCCCCCGACCTTATTTGTTTGGCTGTATGAAGTACTTACTGTACATATTAAGCTAACAATCGACATGGCAGATCCGTCGTTCTTAGACTCAGAGGCATCCTACACTACAAAAATTTCGATTATGACTGGTTGGAAACATTAGATGATCAGAACTTTTTAAATCGAACTTAGAACATCTTGGCATTTCATACCGCCAGCCTTATTTAATTTTGGAAGATATAGGAAGCAGCGATCACATCCATAACGAGTGAATGGAGATACAGTTTTGAATAGGTCAAGATAAACTCAATCCATTTCAGTTATTTAAGCATTTAATAATCCTAAATGCTGCTAATAAATAAATTAATTAAAGTTCGAATAACTATATGTTCCGTTTAGTCACAATATAATCAAATTAGAATTAGTTTGGCTTTTAAAAATTGAACTCGTAGGTTGTCCGAAGCCTTTTCAGGGGGTCAATTCTCGTTCCATGAAAAAATTCAATGAAAAAAAATCTTTTCATTTACATCTAGTCAACCATTTTTATTTTTTGAATGCAAAAAAACAAAGTTATATAATTTTCACAGTACCGTGGGCCGATTCTGTTTCCATGAAAAATAAAATCAAAACATTTCTCAGTGGAAAAAAACATAATTCCAAAGTGTTTTTAATGAATACTTGATTATTTTCGTCAAAATATTCTCATATGAAAAGAATTTGTTCATTGACCATTTTGGTGGTGAGAAAATCATTTAAATATGTCTATTAATGTACCGATTTACCGATATACCGAAAGTTGTGTCCAAAATATCAAAGGGTTGTGGTTGACCGCCATCAACTGATCGTACTTCAAGCAAACTTGGTATAGTTTTCATAGTTCATAAAGGTATTGAAAAATGGAAAGAGCTTTGGTTCATTTTCCAAAATCCTAAACTATTTCAAATGTATATTTTTGAAATTTTTTAATTCACATTGATGTACAGTCAGTCGTTTTAGGTTTAAATTTCTTGAATTCTTAAAATCGACTTAATTCCTAGATTTCCAAAATAGTCCTTTTAAGCCTTAATTTTAATATAATTCCCTAAGCTTCTTTAATTTTAAATTCAAGCACCTGATTTCTACTCCTATATTTTAAAAATCTAAAAATTTAGAATATCCTATTGAATCTAGGGTTTCAAAATTATGTCAGATTACAAATAGTTTTTCGAAACAACTGCATTTAAAAATTCGAATTTCGGTGTAGTAAATAATAGCGCTTCACACGCTTAGAATATGATCGGTATTTGAATATTTAGACATTTCAAAATAAAGAAAATTCGTAAACTCAAAAATACTTTCAAGTTGAGACTATATATGGAACATTATAAATTTTATGAAATTCTTACTATCCCATTTTCATAAAAATTGACAAATACAGGTTATTGGTGAAATTATTGAAATTAGTAATTGTTTGGGATTTTTAAGATTTCAAATTTCGACATAACTTATCTTTATTATTCAATCAGTTTTTATAAACATTTCAATATTGTGTATTTCAAACTCTCTTGTACTTTGTCTTAGTTCGAACTTTAAAAATCGAATTTAGTAATAAGTATGGATGTACAAAACTTCTGTGTAAAATATCAAATTACAAATTTCACAAATAGATGACCGCCATTTAAATGTTACAACTAAAGTTGTGTATACTTTATCAAAAAAAAGTAAAGCCTAAAAAAATTATTGGTAGTGTCGAATTGCGTTCATTATGGTTGCATAACTTAATTAACATAAGATACCTATCAACATACGCACAACGCACATAAGTTAGTCATTTATTGCCACACAAAAATTACAGCAGCTATAAATATTAGGCTCTTAGGCCCGTAATTTTAAACGAGGATAGTGATAAATCAGCGAATTTATCCCCTCTTTCGTATTTTTAAACGAAGATAAATCCAGTGAATCAAACCTGGATTAAAATTGTATTCTCGGATTTATA
This sequence comes from Tipula vernalis, assembly GCA_958295665.1. NCBI lineage: Eukaryota > Metazoa > Arthropoda > Insecta > Diptera > Tipulidae > Tipula > Tipula vernalis. The sequence goes on along the minus strand of OY282560.1, from coordinate 10,508,161 downwards.
CCTCGATATCGATGGCTAAAACAGTGGATACGGCTATTTTCGAAAATTGGGAAATATAAAACGTCATTTACGATCTGTCAAATTACATATACAAAACTAAATATTTGTAGATAATGAATTGCAAATTTAAATTTAAATAAGTTTTTGAAAATTTAAGTTAAAAATGGAAAATACATTTAATGGGTCTTCGTCTTCGTCATCAGAATCTGGTGAATCAGATTACGAGATACTGTTGTCGATACGATCTAAACGTCCTAAGGTATTTCACGATAGAATAGACGTGGAGTTTTACAATAAGGAATAGTTTCGGCGCCGATCCCAGTTTTCTAAAGAAGTTGTTCATTATTTGGCCAACACCCCCCCCCCCCCCCGACGAGATCTGGAACCTTTGGACGCAATTATCGCTTATGATATCGCATATTAAATGCACCACTCGCTTTCCATTTTATTTATTTCTTGTACAGGAATGCCACAAATCACGATATTTACTAAAGACTAACTCCAACAGACTCAAACTAGCTAGTCGCGAATTCGAGATTATGTAGTTATTTTTTCAGTCTTTGTCACAACACGATTTAAATGCTTTTAGGCTTGTTGTGTTTCATACATAGCATGATTATCGTAATCTAGAATTTGATGACTCGATGATTTTGCTTTTAGTTTGTTCGATTGAAGAAAAAACGTTGTTCTGAGGGCCAAATATTTTTGCTCGAGACCACTTTTTAGAAATTTCGAGTTTTCTGTAGATTTACCCCTCTCTTTTTCATAAATATCTTTGTAGCAGTGGCGTAACTAGGTACCCGCAGCTGCGGGGCCCACGAGATTTATCGAGCGTTTGAATATTAATTCAAAGTCAAGATTAGATTGATTGTCAATCAATCAAATTTACAAAAACGAAATTTTTAAGATAAGGTGGTCGTCTAATTTTTAGATAAAGAAGAAATGATTCCTGTTGCTATTAAATATTTTCTTAAGACAGGCCCAATAATTTCTTTTCGATTACTGAAGGTGAAAAAGTTCCGACTAGAACCATATGACGATTTTAGTGTTTGGGTTAATTTATTTGGATAACACGTTTTGTACTCCAAGTTTAACCCTTTTGCACTTCAAATTTAACCTTTTATAAATCAAATTAAGTATTTAGCAAAACAAATTGAAACTTTTGCAAATCAAGTTTTGATTAGAAAATATTGAATTTGATTTGTAAAAGGAAGCAATACTGCTAAGCAGATTGCGATGTATCATTTTGACGTTCATAAAAATCAAGAAGAAATTGTTGAAACTTTCTTATTAGAAAAATATCTAATCGCGACTGAAAACAATTACATGTTTCCTTCATTAGGAGTGCTTTTGTCTTTAGAAAGGGAATTAACAGATACTTGAGTCAAACCAGTCAGTCTCTATAGTCAATTAGCGTTGCAATTTTGCAATTAGTGCTGGTGTTCTTTTTTGGTTGTTTTTGGCGGGGTTCTCCCGATTTTGGAAATTACCGTCGCTTCCCGATTTCATACCTTTCATACCTTCTATTTTTTTAAATTTCTCGAAATTATTGGAGTTTAGCATGGAAATGAAATTTTGATGTTCGAGCCTTAGTTGGTGATTCTTTATTTCGAAACTGTCAGGTTATTCGTTTTGAGATTATTCGAGTGTGGTTCGATGTTACTCAAGAATCTTAGAGTCTATTCTAAGAATATGTTTCTTCGATATTTAACAAATTATCCGATACTATTTGAGGGTCCCATTCTTATTGCATGTCGTTTTGTCGAGCTTAGCCATAACTTGCTTAGTAGCATTAATTTATATTTACATGAATTTTTTGAATATTTCGAAATTTTCGTGGATTTTCTAAATTTTCACAGGCTTTCCGAAATTATTGCACAAAATAAAGAGATTATTCCAATTTTTCTGTGGTTCTGCATTTTATTCTAGATTTTTTAAGTTTTCCGACATGTCTAGGATTAATCGAGATTGTTAATGATTTTCAAATTTATTCGAATTATGTATGACAATATTCTGCGATTAGCTCTGAGTTTGAAGACTGACAGAATTACACATATACATAAATTTGAATCGTAATATTTAGTCATTTTTCGAGATTATGCCAAAATTTCGATATCTCTCCCTAGGCGAGGATCTTCTTTCGTTTTACGAATAATTCGATATTTGAGAACTTTCAGGAATATTTAAGATACGTATATATTTTGAAAATTTGACATTTTTGAGATTATTTCGATATTCTTGATATTTTTAAATTATATTCGAAATTTTTGATGCTTCATCGATATATTTAGAAAACGTCATAGCACTGATAGTTGCTGGATGTTTCGGTTTATTTAAGGCCATTGAAATGAATCACGTTCTCTTTCGTCTAGTCACGAAATGAGATACTTTTAAATAATGCGAGGCTCGACAGTAGAAAGAAATAAGTTTTTATCTAAAAGCTTTACTTGCTCATAAGTATAAAGCGTGATTTCCATGAGAAATTCTTACTGACCAGTAAAAATAAAGCGAGATAAAAATATAGATTTAGTTGAGGTGTGAGAGGGAATTTTTTTTTCAGTACTCGAAAAAAATTGTTTTTACTGTGATATGTAACCATAATTTACTGGTGTATAACCATAATTTACTGAAGAAAAATATGAAGCGAAGTATATTTTATTTTTTCAGTACTTTACAATACATCTACATACAGATTGTGTAAGGATAGAAAATTTTTCTCGCACACTGAAGCACTAACTATAAAAAAAAAAATACTTCACCCCATCCGACATTTTTATGGTATATAGTAAATATAAAGTGACGTTTGGTGTTAAATTTCGCAAGTTTAAGTTAATTTTTATTCACAAAAGTAAATAATTTTTCGAAAATACAACAAAAATGAAACCACACTCAATGAATCACGAAAAATTATGAAATTTATTGGTTATGTTAACAAAAATCTGTCAAAATTCAACCGTTTAGTTTTGCTATAAAAAAAAATAATGTCCTTGTCACTCTAATGGAATTTTTAGTTGTCTTTACTCCTCTGTATTTTTCAGTAAAATATACTGGTCAGTAAGAATTTCTCATGGAAATCACGCTTTAGGATTATTTTTGGGGCCCAAGAAAAATTTGGCGGGGGGCCCAGGATTTTTAGTTTCGCCACTGGTTCGTAGGTTTATTCTGGTTCTGTTATTTAGCTGATTGAGTGCCGTTTTCAGTTTGAAAACTTATTATGGTCATTTTTTATTTAGAAGTATGTATCATTAAATTAATCTTGAAATTGCTTCAAAAACGAATTTTTTAGATTTTATATTTGCAATTTTCTATAAACATAAAAGAGCAATGAGTTGTTGTTGTTCGATTGACGCCGAAATTAAGATTGCTTTTCCATAGAGGGGAAAATAATCAGTCGAAAACGACCATCAATCGAACAAACAAAAAAATCCCAGCAAGCAGTTATTAATTCGAAAATTGATTTCGAAACTCGCCGGTTTTAGCTTCGTTCAAAATTACGATAAAAAAAATCTATGGATCTATCTACGTTTAAAATTACCAAAAGTAACCTCGGCTAAATCAGTGGATTTTCGAAAACTGTGGATTAATCCGTCGATGTATCCTTGTTTAAAAATACGAGCCTTAATACAAATGTCGATACATAAGTGTCTTGTGTAAACGAACAATTATTTGTCGTTTACTGGCCCTTCGTTATAAAATTTATATATTTAAATTTCGGAGTAGGCGCAAACTATAAAAAATTAATTCAAATTGGAGCTTGGTTTACACAGAACTATTTTTTCATTTCATTTTTTTCACGGAAACAGAATCGACCCCCAGGATTGAATTTTGTGAGAACTACACGTTTATTGAACCAAAATCGTGTTATTTTATTAAAAACTAGTTTTGTAAACCAACTAAATTAAGTTAATTAATTAGTATAATTTCTGAGGTAAAGGGTATCTTGGTCACCTGATGCAAATTGTACAGAGTATCGTGTGTCTTGCTTCTTGTGGCTGTATTTTATTCAGTGTCTCTAATAATATGAAGTAATGCATGTTTGAATTGTTGTTAGGATGAGTTGGGTAAATTTTTAATAAAGATCTACTTCTAAACTCGTTAACCAATCAAAGATTCAACGTAATTATTTATTGATTTTTACACGCTCGCTTTCAATGTTTTGCTCAAACCCGTCCGCACGCGCAGCAACGCCTATAGCAATTCTTTAAACTAACTGCATAAACATATCGTCGTCAAAACCTCGTTGGGTTAGTTTTTATTAAATTTTTATTTTTACAGTTGTTACACATATTTAATTTTATAATTTTTAAAATTGTATTTTCAGATTTTATCTTTCACCCGTCTACCCACTTTCACTTTGTTTCGATTTCTTACTCCAAAATAAAATTATTCACCAACCAAATAAGAAAATAATTCCTTTCCCTTCCCGTACGCCCTTTTAAAAACAAAATATTCATCACCCAATCCAAAAAGGAATTAGCTAAATCCAAATTTTTTTTGTTTGGAATTAGATATATCCATTCCGATTCTTATTCATACCTCATTTTAAATTATCACAAATACTAATTTCAAATCAAATTTCGTATTCTTTGAATAACTTCCTTCCATAAGGTTGGAAACTTTGTCTTGATTTCTAAATGTATTTTGTCTCTCTAAAGTTCTAGAATATTGTGACGTTTACACAATCTCCTGAAAAGAATGGTCATAATTTGTCCCAAAATATTTCTTTTAATTTTCCGTATAACAACAGCGCTTAACTCGTCTTCTTTTTGCTTAGTGGAGGAGCAGGTCTACTTCCGTAAAAGCTTTGTTCTTTTAAATAATAAAATGAATTGAAAATGATTGAAATGTTTATCGTAAAAATATCCCAAGGCATAATTTAATTGTGATTTAACTGCAGTGGTGCAAACAATAGAATTACATTATACAAAATGTGCCACGAGTCCAATCCTTCTATATCTCATAGTCTAGACTATTTATTACAATTATTCCATTCAACAATTCGGTAGATCACAATATGCGACTAAACCTTCATAAATTTTATTTTACAGACAAAAAAAAAAAACGGATTTTTATTTTATATTTATTCTGCTATCAACAAGATTCGTTTAAATATTCAATGTAACATGGAAAAATTGTATGTGAGGCGTGAGATTAAAAATGTTAATTTTCCCAGACAATACACAAAAAACAAAACGGGCGAACAATTTTAAATCCTTTATAGTCAATAAGTCAGAGTTACACATAGTAGCTATGTATATGATGAAATAATTCAAAGATGATTGGTATTCGCTCGACATATTTTTACCAAATCACTTGTTGAATGCAGTAGCGATACATAGAGACTATGGTGCGTAATGTTGTAGAACATTAAATCGGCATTATATATTACATGTCGTTATATAAAAATTTACTCATATATGTAATTCTCGGATCAATAATTCCTGGTGTCTTGAAGAAAATAAAAAATGTTGGCTGAAAATGCGTATACATTTCGTCATCGATTTTTTTTTTGGTTAATTTTTTATATACATACATAATATGTATGTTGTTTACATTCTGAAAATATCCTATGCGACACAAAATTCGGAAAAATACAAAAAAAACTTATCTTGTTTAAATATGTACGTGAATAATAATTGTACTTTAGTTAAAATTGTATTTCTTTTATATAATGAAGAGTATGTACAACAGTCTAAAAGCCCTGGAGGCATTAAGTGAACAAAATATTAAATTATAAGCTAATAAAGGCATTATAATATAATATTGTCCTCCATAAACACTAAAACAAAAAACTGATTGAAAATTATGGTCGCGTGTTATTTTAGTCGGTTTTTCCAACGAGCTATGAATAATTTTTAATAATTTTTCCTATTTTTTATGAATTTGCACCCATTTAACTTCGGCTTCATGGTATCTATTACTTTACCGTTGAATTTTTGGTCAAAACTTTTTGAATAAAATATGAATAGAAAACCATTACACAAATCTTTTGGTATATTAATCCTAAATTTTTAAGCATCGGTGGATTTGATTTACCGAATCGGATTTATATTCGCAAAAGATCGAAATTCAGTTTTTTATGTCTTAGATGAATAAGTGTACAAACTATTTTGTAAAATTAAATTCTGAATTTCTCCTCAACATTTTACAAGTGATGGAATATTTACATTTTAGGTCGTATTTTTCTACAGGGCTATGCTAAAGTACAGATCGTTACATAGGATTAATTAACACTGAGAAACGAGTAGGCCATTCAATAAATCCTCTACTTCGAATCCATCTATTTGGAAATGTTAAATTCAAAAAATCTCTAACTCAATTTGTTCGTTTAAAAGTTTCAAATACTTCAGCCCGGTCAATGTACCACCTATATACAAAAATGGCCTATTCCTTACAATTCAGGCTCACACATTAAATTTTTCTGGGTGTTGAGTATATCATGCCCGTCAGGTTTCAATCACAGGGTGGCTGAGACCAAGTGTTACCAAATGAAAACGCTGTAATTTTTTTAATTTTGATTATTTTTTATTGAAATTTCGTGGAATATGTTGAAAACATATTACATTTTATGAAAAACATGTTACTGCTCGATATGACCTCCTTTGGCTTTGATTATTTGATTCAGTCTTCCATAGAAAGCATTGCATGCTGACCGAACGTGGGCTTGCGGAATTTTATTCCATTCTCGAACAAGAGCTGACTTCAATGCATCAACACTTTCGTATTTTTTAGTGGACACCTTACTCTCCAAAATGGACCATATGGAGAAATCCATGGGATTCAAGTCTGGTGAATATGGTGGCCATTCTTTCGACGAAATCAGCCGCGGAACGCAATTTTGTAAAAATTGCTGTGTCGCTCGAGCTTTGTGTGACGGTGCCGAGTCCTGTTGGAATGTCCAACGGTTCGTACCAAAGTGTTTACGTGCCCAAGGTAGCAAAGCATCGTTTAGGATCTTTTGGCGGTACATCTCTTGGTTTACCTTGACTCCATGTTCGATGAAAACCAGAGGAGTGCGTCCATCTGCAGTAACTGCAGCCCAAACCATAACATAAGCTGGTGATTGCTTGCGCATGGCAACTCTTGTGTCCAAATTATCGTTGGACTTGTCCTCTAACCAAACACGATCATTTTGTTTATTCACATGCTGTTGAATGGTGAAAATTTTCTCATCAGAAAAGACAATTTTTGGAATCTCATCACGTTCGGCCAAGGCCTTCAATGCTCGTGTTCTTTCAAGCCTAACTTTTTTTTGTGCCTCCGTAAGATCTTGAACTTTTTGTATCTTGTAGGGCTTCAAGTGTAGTTCATTTTTCAATATGGTTTGAATGCTGTATCGTGAAACATGTAGACGTGCGGCTAATTGATTGGCACTTTGACGAGGATTTCGTTGGATTCGTTTCTTCACCTTTCGTATCATTTCTTTTGATGTTGCTGTCTTTTTAGGACCGCCTCTGTTGCGTTTAGCGATGCTACCAGTTTCGTTGTATCGAGTTATGGTTCGATACACAAACATTTTATTCACATTCAAATGCTGGAGCTGACGAACTATTGCTGTTTGTGAATTTCCACCCAAATACAGTGCAATTACACTATTACGTTTGAATTCCATTACGATTTTTTTATTAAGATATTAATTTAGAACAATTATTTATTGACCACATATAAACAACTAACCAAACTTCAATCTGTCAAAAAATTAATGCGCGAAAATGACAACTACACAAATGACAGCAGAGTGAAGTTAGTAACATTTGGTCTCAGCCACCCTGTAACGCGCGCTCGTTTGTAAGAAAAAAATTTTAAACGCCACTTTTGAATGGCACAGAGAAAATTTGGCCAAAAAGACCAAAAAGTCTAAGTGATTTCAGAAACTCAATAGAAACAAAATATGGACTTGTATCTTTAACATTAGGCGCATTCTTTTCGTGCTTAGTTGAGAACAGTGATATCCCAAAAGAAGAACCATAAAATAACGGAATATTTGGATTTTTTTGTTTTCCGTAGGCCAAATTATATGAAACGGCAACCAAAAATTTACGTAGAACCAACGTTAGCATTGCTAAATATTAGGCAGAACCACCTCTTTTTCAAAGAGGCATCTAACTTACCAAATAGAATATTTTTATATGGGTATTCCGATCAATGTGACAAAAAGAATCCACCCCTCTTAGAAAACCGTTATTCCATTTCAGAAACATTTCCAAGGAACCTGCCACAGCCTAATGGTCAGGTAACATGATTGCCATTTCCTTAATGAGACCCAATCGTATCCCAGCGATTGGTCGCTTACGTCAATTCCAAGACTAAGCAGCTTTATGGAGAGGGTCTTTATAGTTCGTATTTTACAATATTAAAACCGGCACTAGTTCTTTGTTCTAATGCCAGGGTTGATATAACGTTCACATCTCGTTCGTGATTGTCAACAAGGCGATAGGTTCTGTGCAACTGAACAGAGACTGAAGACGATCTAAGATCTTATCAGATCGAAAAAATTTAAGGAAATTGAACTTTATTCTTTCTGTTGGGTCTAGCTCTAGACTAGGATTTCTCAAAACGGGATCCCGTTTTTGTCTCAACAGTATGACCAGGTAATCCCGAGATTTCTCGGTTTCCAATTTTTTTTTATATACACGTTTAACTATATAACGGCCTAGGAATAAAATTATAGTAAAACCTCGGTTTAAGAGCCTAATTGCGGATTGGCGTATCTCTGATTTCAGATTGTCCCTTAGATCCTAATGTAGAAGTTTAAATAGCGTTTTCAAGTCAAATTAAGGCCGATTAAAAGTTCTAGAATATGGCCAATTAGCAGGCAACTTAGTGGTTTCTTAACTTAATTTAAAGAAATTCAGCATGTACGACGGACATGGGATTGGCAAATAGCCAATTGGAAAGAACTTGGCTCATTTTTAACCGATTATGATGAAATTCTGCAAGCACGACGAAATAGGGTTCTAAAATGATTTGTGTATGTCAATGGTATTAGGCTGCAGATCAATTCCAGGGTAAATTAATTTTTAAGACAAAAGTCAACTTTAAGGGTCAATTTGTGTTTTATCTCAACTCAAAATAACTATTTTTCGCGCTGAAAGACCATTTATTGAAAAAATATAGTGAAGGACACATATACATTTTTTGAAAAAAAAATTTGGGATAGTTTTCGGGGCCAAGTTTACTTCGGTAATTATTTTTAAACGAATAATCAATTCATTGACCGAGCAATTATTGACTATTCAGCTTTATTATAGTTAAACTCTCTATATAGAAAACAAAAAGGGGGCTGCACTAAATCCTGTAGAACGCCAGAAATGACATGGAGGAAAACAGACAGGAAATTCCCGAACAAAACTGGCATTAGGAATGAGAAATTTAAAGCCAGAGATAAGTTTATTGAACAAACTGATATGAAGGTCTTTGAATTTGGCCTAACATGTATGGTAATAGAATATTATGTCGAGTGTAATAATAGACGTTTAATGCAGTGCTACGATTCCTTCCATCTAAATAAAACTAAGAAAACTAGAAAACAAATAACAAATTACGATTTCGGGCTGATTATGGCTTTTAGCGGCTTCCTCAATCACTTTGGAAAGAGAACTAAGTTTGTTAAGTTGGTTGTAAATGGGATAGAATTAAGATGAAAATTCTTGCTATTTGAAGATTTTTTTACAAATTTGTCACTATATATTTACATTTATTTATTAAAACTTAAAGAACATTAATTATCAATAGGAAAAACAAAAATTAAATTACTTATATCAAAAATTGAGTTAACATTTGTTAAAATTTTGCGACATTTTCAAGACTGGTCCAGAAAGTCCGTAGTACTTTATAGCAACAGAATAAATATGTAAGAAACCATCTCGTCGGCATAAATAACGTGTATAGGATCGTAAAAATTAAAACGTGTTAATTTTTCATCACAATCAATACATGAAGTCAAAACATCGCGCACAAAGATAGCGGATGCTACGTCTCGTCGGTGAACTAATCGTTGTAATTTTAATAAATTACAGCAATCTGTATAGAGTAGAAGAACATAAATATTTACTCGTTCAGAAGCTAGGCTACGAAGAGCGTACACTCCAAATTGCTTCTGAACGCTTTCATTTCCATCTGAATGACACTGATAAAATGGTGACCAAACCTGAGAAGCGAATTCAAGAATAAACCGAACAAAGGACACATAAAATCTTTACAATTGCGTGTAATGAAGCCTAACATAAAGTAAGTCTTGGCAAATGCATGCAGATCGCGGGGATCGTGTTCTAAACAACGAGATAACCTTACATTTGGCCACATTTAACAACCATTTGTTGTTAAACGACCAATTGCAAAATGAATTCAAATCACTTTGTAACTATTTACATATGTTCAATAATAAATGAGAAGCTGAATCATTAATCTTAATAGGAATGAATTCACAATTTAGTTTCTCTAGCTTATGGATAAGAATCGAATGATCAATTATATCAAAACCTTTTGAAAAGCGACTGTGAAACTACATCTAGGTAAAAACTTCCCAGCTCAAGTTGAAGATCCCTTCCCGGGTTGCTTTTGCTGTGTTTCAACGGGCGTTGTCATCAGCAAATTTGTTCAGTTGAGCTTATGGTAATGTTCAGCTATCACAGTTTGACCAGATTCAAGAAATTCGTAGTAGATGATTACTTTCCAATCCCACCAGACACACCATAACACTTTCTTTTCATGAATATTGGGCTTTGTTTACTTTTCTTCGTTTAAGACTATCGTATAGAATCCACTTTTTATCTCCAGTAATGATTTTGTGCAAACAAAGACTTTTTTTTTGTAGCGAGAAAGCAAATTCTAACAAATGTCGACTCTGCGGTTTTTATTCTTTTCGGTTAGCTCATAAGGAACCCATTTTCCTTCCTTGTAGATCTTTCGTATTGCATGCAATCGATTTGAAATTGGTGCTTGAGTAGCTCCTAGCTATTTTTTAAGTTCTTGTTGAGTTTGACAAGTGGTTTCAAAAAGTAAAGCTTGAAATTCTTTAAACTGTTTTTCAGGACCTGGGGCCTTATTCTCGAATTCCACAACCATTTTCCACATGTGGACAGCTGCCAAAATCTATGTTATTATTGAGGTTTGGTGGAAAATGGATGTGGAATTCGAGAATAGGACCCCTAGGACCCCTTATTCTCGAATTCCACATTTATTTTTCACATGTGGACTTGTATCAAAATTCCTTTAATAATTCCCTTGGTATTTTCCTATGTATATTCCATATACAACCAAATAACCTATTCTTGAATCATTCGGAAATTTTTATTCACCACTCTGAAATTGTGTCGATTTTCAACGCACGTTGAATTGATTTTTGATAATCGTTTATATTTGGTTTGTCGGCGAGAAATAAAATTTACAAAATTTTGTTATTTTGTTCATGGTTTATTGTATTGCTATAGTAAAGTTTTTAGTTTAAGTTGTTTTAACTGTTTTAGACATATTTTAAGAATTCTTTTTATTCTATTATGAATTTCGATGCAAAAAATATTTCAGTTTTTATATAAATTTCGTAAATCTAAAATCTATGTAATTATTAACATTTTCGTATATGGGAAATTTTTTCCATCTGCTTATATCCTTTCGGAAATATATCCTTAGTACCGAAAAAAATCCATTAGTTGCGAATTCAAGAAAACACGAATACACTTTCCGAACGTTTTTATGAATTTTGACAGATATCTACATGGGCCCCTCAAATAAGCACCAACAGAATTATTTCGCCAAGCCGAATTAATCATTTCCGTAGCTTCAGCAGCATTTTTCCCCAGTTTAAAACAGAATAGCATGCAAATTATGCTTTAAAACATCCATCTCTTAAAAATTAGATACAAACTGAACGACTGCTTGTAAATGACTGAAACTAATGTCATATAAACAGCAATGACTAAGCTATAGACATAAGTTTAAGTATGTTTTTTATACCAACCAACTTCAGTGGTACGTTTTCACTTATACACCCATTAAGCAAAAAATAACATAAAACATTATAAATGTGTGGCGCCTTGTATATGTAAACTTATTATATGCATGCGTCGACGATTTTGCAGAAAAAAGAAGAAACTCAACATCTACAAAAAAAGCAGACGACCCTTTTTAGGTTTGTTACTTGCGGGTTTCATTTGGTTTCTTTTTGTCTTTAAAGTTTTTTTCTATGTTCTATTTCAACTTTTTGCGGACGCCACACGTCGTTAAATGTAAATCGGCTACAAGGACAGAAATTTGTTTAAAGAAATGTAGCCAGCTGCCTAAAATCAAAATGAAAAGAATTATCAAGAAAAATCAGTACTGCATTTTTCATGAAAAATATTTATCATTATTGGAGTATGATAGATCCTCCCACATCCAGTAAAATCATCACATGTACAAATATCCGAATACAAAACATCATTAGGAAACACCAAATTATCCAATAATTTTCCTCGAATGTTGCTTATCTGGGTTAATTGCTTGTTAGAAGAGGGCGATTGAACACCATCAATGTCAAACCAAAAAAATGTCCGGAATATTGAAATCACCAATGATCCATAAATTGTTCATCAACATGTACTGAAGACATTACAGAATCGAAAGTGAATTCTTCACTGCGATCAAGACACCTCCTCCTTTAAGGCTAGTATCAAAATCACGTCTGTCTTTTTTATAGACCACATAATCTGATGGAAAGTAATCATCAGAATTGAAATTTTTTGTAAGCCATCACAAATAAATATGACATCATAATCGTTGTCGGGAACGAACGTCCAAGAAAAACAATTTAGATTTTCTTCGAATACTGGATGCATTAAGGTAATAAATAGAGGATATTATAGTTTGCCTTGAGCATATGGACCGGGTTATCCTCTTATTTAAAACAACATCACTTAAACCGTGGGAGTCTTGATGTCTACAGTTAGATTCCGAAATTTTACGTTTTAGGCAGCCGCTTTCCGAAAATTCTGATTCTTTAATGGTCTAATATAAATCGAAGTTGGCCAATTTACCGAACTTAAAGCCTTATCCTTGAGATCTTCGTTTGTCGAAATTTGTCTGGATAGGTGAAGCCAAATTTAAATGGTACAGTTTTGATAGTAATATCTCGCAAGATATTAGAATCTCGTACTACTTTTTGATTCCGTATCTTCGACTGAGTAACAGCTTCGGATATTACCCCATCATTTGTGGGGGCTGCTATAAGGTAAATGGATTGAAAAGTGAATTGCAGACTCCTAACCATTTCTCCGCTTCGTAAAATATTTATACATCTGGAATATACCAGAATAACTTAATGTTTGAGCAAATGTTATCCAGTTTGCTAGTTTTTGCTTCTGTATAAATTGTGTTGGTAATGAATTTTTAATTGACATTGAGCTATGTGCGTTTAAATTTAAGTAGAAATTTTTAGTAACGATCAACAATTACAGTAAAACGTAGCAATTATGCTAATCACGAAAACAAGCACATCTTTGAAATTTGTCTAACTAAGTAAATCTATATAGAGTTTTATCAAATTAGTTTATCTTTTGTCATTATGTGCACAGCCCTTTATCATTATTTTGCTAAATTACATAGTTTACAATTCACTAAAATCAAAGCCAGAACACCATTTAACAAGTTTGGATTATTTTGTTTTAAAATATTTTTATTCAATTTAATTTTTTGTTGGTTTTGTTTTTTATATAAAAATTTATTATGTTATAAAACGGTCTGAAAGTGACTGATGACGTATTGTAGTAATATTGGAGTTTTTAGCTGATTGCTGTGTGTTGTTTAGTTTAGATAATAAAAAAAAAAAAGTTTTAGAAAAATAAAAACAAAAAATACTTTGGTGTGAATCAGCGAATTATTAAATTGTGTCGGTGGCGATTTTGTTTGACGAGCACAGTGATTGAATAAAAAACAACAAACAAAATTGATTTTCATTTTTTTTTTGTTTTGTTTTGTAATAATAAAGATAACCATAAAACATTTGAACCGAATGTTGTTGATTGGGGAATTAAATTTATTAAGGTTGAATAATATTGTTGTACAATGGCCGAAAGTGTTTTGCAAGATGAACAGGATTACAATGAATCACAATACAGGTTCGTATAAGTTATAAGGAAGGTTTGGGTGTTTATGTTTTTAAATATAAATGTTATGATTATGCGTAACAGAGCGACATTACATTATGGTTATAATCTTGGTACAAAGGTACTTGGTAAACACGGTCAAAGTCTATAAAATATAACCGGATTATCTTATGCATTTTATGTTATCAAACATTTATGTGCAAAACGTGATGAACGTGAAACCGAAACTCGACATTTTACAAAATACATTTACATAAACGGTTGCCTTTTGATTTGTGTTGTGTTGGCCTTGGCTTCCATGTCGCTCAAAATGATTAGTAAACATACATGTCAATGTCACTACTAGTGTATATAAATTACATGCATCTACTAGAAACATTGATGTCGTGTAGAGTTTTTGACATTTTTTAAATTTCTGTATTTACCTCGCGTCTCTAATTGTTAAATCTAGCACCCACTTGTTTCATACGACGTGCTCGGTTTGGCCAAAATGAAAAAAATAAAAAAGATATTTTACGTCAAACTCATTTCCTGCTACTTCACCTCGTTAAATATTACATCAAACCTGACCGAACAGCCAAAATTAACAAAAAAATTTGATTTTATACGTCAAACTCTACTTAAAAGGCCGGTACACATTGAGAACGATTTCATTTTTCACCAAATCATGTAAGAAAATTGCTAAAATAGTCAAAACCATATGTTTTTAATTAACAATATGAGACAAAATTTCAATTTATCGTCTTAAACCTCTAAGTATGGTTCACGAAATTCGAATATGATATCTCGCCCTGTTAGCTTTTTGTATACCGATGTAAATGTATCAACCTGAAAAAGTAGAAAAAAAATCATTAGGCCAAATTATATTAACCAGAACACGAAAGTTAAACAATTTGGGATGAAATATTTTTGTAAGTTTATATCTAAGACAATATTAGCTATAAATCTCAGTAATGTTTGTCTACAAAATTTACTTAGCGCCCTTTTTGACTTTTAGTAAACTTGGTTTGATCTATCAAAAAAACACAAGGGCGAGTAATTATGATTTATAAATTTGTAAACCGCACTCACTTTATGTTCAATTGTAGTTTGTTGTTTTATCCAAATGAACTTTGATCAACTGCGATCCATCCAGTTTGACACGGATGCGATTTCCTATAATTTCAGCTGGGAATACTAAATCTTCTAAGATAGCATCATAAACAGCCGTCAATGTTCTCGATCGCGGACGCTTTTGCTTCAATTGAATTCTTGTTTTACATATTTGGCTTTGGTAAATTTCAACAGATTTATTTTCACTTGTTACACGATTTAAAGTAAACCAAAAACTGTTCCCTGCTTGCCCATCGGTCGTGTTTATGTACCAGTTTGATACTTGCTCTCGAAATTTCCTTTATTGTGTGTCATACATAAATCATGTTCATTCTCGTGTGTTCTGTTTATGACCAATAATCACATCTGGAAATGTCGTTTATGGCCGGTTATAATCATCATCATTCGTTATTGTCGACGGGCCGTGTGTATGTATTTGTGTTGTTGTTCATTTTATTCATGAATCACTAAACCACGCCTCCCTTTATCTCGGACGTTTTGTTTTTACACTAGATCATTATGCATTTGTGCGTTGGTGTACAAGCATGTTTCGATTAAGATGAGCATCGAACCATCGACCTTTATGTTCGTACTACGCGCCAACTATCTGAGCTATCACTGTTCATAACGTGAACTTGTTGTATAATGGCCACAATCGTCACAATATGTTCACATCTATGAAAATATATTTTCATTTGACAGCCAAATCCACGAAATTTTGACATTTAAATCCAAAAAAAAAATGTTGGATTTTTTCGTGATACATGAGTGCGTTTTATGCTAGAATTTTGACATACAAATCGTGATTTTTTTTTTTTTTTCATTTTAGCCAGACCGAACACTAGGATAATGGCATGCATATTTAAATGTTACTTACAAGCAGTGCTGTCGAAGTGAGTACAATCGGAGTATTTGTACTACTTTCGCTTAGTGCTTACTCCTGTACTCCGCTATTTCATTTTGTACTCCCCTGTTCTAATAACTGCTATTCTAATAATACTTTGACACAATATTTTAACTTATCGGCTTTTGCTTCCAATAATTATAATATTTAGGGGATATCTGGCTTTCTCATAAAGCATTATTTCAAAACTAATGTATAATGGTTTCTGTCATTTTCAGGCAAAAACCAATCCAACAGTTCTCTTGCAGTAATGATCAGTAATTTTAGCAAATAATATCAATTCAAAAATGTCTAAATTGTGAACTTAATTACTTCAACTTGACACAGCTATTTTGTCAGAATCTGAATGTTAGTTGGTAAAACTTATAAAAAGATAATTCCGAGTTTTTTACAACTTACAACTTTACAACTTCAGATAAACTCAAAAATGACAGAGATTACCTAATTTTACCAAAAAAAATTATCAATTTTGACTAAATATTTAGATTAGAACGTCCTGAGTACAAAAATTACGGTGCAAGAAGAAATATGAGGTCATTTAGCCATACCGCACATAAACGATGTATGAAAAATAAAATTTCTTAAGCTTAGATTAGCACTTCTATATAAAAATAACGCTGTAAGCGTTAATCTTTCCAGATTGGAAAGTTGTAAGGAAGTCTGGATTTATGTAGTGTGATAAGGGAAATTTCATTCGTTCAATACGCTTTGACATCAATATTCTTAAATCCTTTTTTTACATTTGAATAAAATCCAGATTCCCAGACATATTTCTTGTCTGGCAAGGTTAAATGCTGACAGCATAAATTGTCTTTCAGTTTTATTTTGGCATTCTCCTTCTCGTCTACTTAGATAGGGTCTAGGTAGGAATAGTGTGACCAGACGTCCTGTTTTCTCTGGAGATGTTGTGGGTTTTCAAACTTCTGTGGCCATCCAGGAAAATATCTTACATTGTGCTGGATTTTAGATAATATTTATTCAGATCGCTAAACTTATTACCGGTATGCAAAATGTGCGAGGGCCAGAAAAATAATAATTTCAACAAAATTTAATTCGAACTTCAGGACGTGATTTAATATGTTTAAGGTTAGGAATTATTTATATAGAATCGGCTTAACATTTCCGAAATAAAATTTCACTAAAATATAAACATAAAGGTGTGTATTCCGGTCGGTGGCGGAGGCGAACACAATTGTCTGGGTTACCTGTGTATGGAAAACCAAAATTTGGTAAAACTAATTTTTGATTTATGGTATCGATCATAATACCATTAGTATGAGTAGTGTTCCAAAATATTTCTTGCCGTTGGACCATGTTCTATATTAAAAATTCTGATCCCCTACCTTATGGTAGACAATTTTTTCAGGCCATGAGTAATAGGAACTATTTATAGAATTTACAAAATAACGCAGATAATAAATTTCACTAAAATCCATCAACAAATGTGCTTGTTCCATCCATATGATGCTGGAGACTAGTTTGAATTAGATAAGTATGATGTACAAATAAATTTGGTGAATATCATTTTTGATTTAAAGTTTTAACTCAAAAATATCCTGAATTTAAGCCATGGTTTAATTAAGAAATCCGACTTCAGTTGATATGGAGAAAAGAATTTTCCAGAGCCGAAATTAAAAAATTGTATATTAGAAACTATGTACTTAAAGAATCGATTTATTATCTCAAATCTCAGCGCCACTTAGTTCTATTTGAAGCTGGAGACTTAGTACACTACCTGGATTGGTTTTCTATGTAAAAAAAAATTGGTGAAACAATGTTTCTGATAAATGGCATCAACCAAAAAATTATTAGTGGTGTTCCGCAATATTTATTAAATTTGGCTCTTATTTTATTTAAAATAACAAATCCGACCCCAAATAAGGTGACTCAAGAAATTTTCAGAGCGTGAATAATTCGGTTCTATATTAGGAAGTACTGATAGAATCGACCATTGACAAACATGCTCTATTTGGTGCTTGAACCTGGGAATGTATAGTAAGGGCCTGGAGGGAGTATGAAAGTAAAAAACAAATTTTTTCTTTGGCAAATCTGATTTCCTGAAATTTGTTTCTAAAAACCACAGGGTCATTATAGTGTCTTGCAATATTTGTTGAATTCTAGCGATGTTTTATTTAAGAAACTCCATCTCTGACCCAAATGGTACTGCTGTGATTACGCACAAATTCCATTGAAATTTATTTTCTGACTTAACCAATATATTTGATGATCAATGAATTAACTGTAACACCTCCAAATTATTAATCAAGTTAGCAAGTTTAAAACTTTTCAAGAAGAGATTTCACCATGTGCAAGTTTTATGACCAATCGTCGCCACCAAACCAATTTTATTTAGTAATCTTTTCAGACTTCGTCTAGGTTTAGTAATTTATGACCTGGTCATCCTAGGTACCTACTGTGGTATCGTCTGGCAATGACATTTCTATAAATTGCACCAAAATATCTTCCAATTATGACAAACATAATCGCATATTTGACGTGTCTGAATTGGGCATATCTACCAAAATTTCGATGTTGAAAATGAAAAGGGTTCGAAGCTAAAGTTTCGCTGATCGATATTCTTCTTTACGAGAAAAACTTAAAAATCTCAATCTGTGATTTCGTGGAAAGTTGTGGCCGCGTTAAAAACTATTTAGCTCGAGCAGTAATACCGAGCTTAACGCTTTTATAGTAAAATAGATAAAGAGCTCTAAACCAATAAATAAAACAGTTTTCTTTTAATATTCAAATTTGGATTAAAAACAACAACAATTATTTATGTCTAAGGTGTAACTAACGCATTTCGTGTGCACTTCCTTCTGTCTAGAAATACTCCCCTGAAAATTTGAGACGTACTCCGTTTAAAGTTTTCAGAGCGACAGCACTGCTTACAAGGTGTTTTTCTGCTAGGTTAGAAACTAAATTGTAGGAAATTCGACAACATAAATGCTATAAGTAAATTAAACACTTTGATTATTCTGCAGGTGTGCTTTATCTTAGATTCTAAAGTGATAAGTACATTATTAGTATTGGGTGTCAAAAAACTAGAGTACTGATTGGATTTAGTACTTTTACGACTAACATTCGCATTAATCGCCATTTTCGAAGTTCCCTTAATCATCATTGCGTTTGGTGAGGGTCGAAAATTTTAAAAAATTAACAAATCGTCAATCAAGTTTGGTTTCTTTTGTCAAATTCGACGGTTTTCGTTCACTAAATTACACCCTAAATGACACCCCCCCCCCCCCCCAAATTATTTATGTTCTGTATAAGTCTCAGATACAAATATTATTTTATAAAAAATATTTTCTTGGTGAATCCGAAGGAAGGAAATCTTTGAAAAAGTTTAAAAGTTAAAAAAAGAATTTATTTGAAAAATCTAATCTTTCCCTGCAAATTAATCGATATTTATACGACATTATCAAACGCTAATAAATCATCTCAAGCTGGGTCGTTGTAGAATTTGATGATTTGGAATTTTTTATGTTGAGTATTTTGTACAATGTAGGACATTATTTATTGTATTTTACGCGACATTAGACGCAATGTTTAAGCCTTAGTGTTCCTTTTTGTTATTTTCATTGGCTTATTTCATACAAGAACGTCATCACAGGTCCTATTTCCAACAGGTCAATACATTAATTACAAAATTGCTTAGAAACAGCTTTCAAAATACTCGATTTTTGCTGTTAGCCCATATCAGAATAGACTCTATAAGACAGTACCATCTATTCAAATAACTTCAGGAGTTGTTAACAATCTACTAGGGTATTTTTGTATCTTTATATTCGCAATCGGCTTAAAAAATTAAATATGGCGGAATCTAACCCCAGTATTTCTTACGCTCGTTCTACTCGAGCGACAATTAAAATCATTCGGCTTTTAGTTTTCAAAAATGTTTAGTAACTTTTATTTTAATTTTAATAGCTTTTAATAGTGTTTTATGTATCTTCTTAATTCAGATCTGAGTTACCATTTTTTTTGTTTAGAATTCAATAACCTTATCGATTTTCTGTCCAATTTTGAATTTCGTTTAATATTGGATGCATTGACAATTTCTCGTAATGATCGCACAATTTGTAAAGTAGCCGATCGCCAGAATTGTTCTATTATCGGAAGCTGCTCCTTCTTCCTCCTTCGTATGAATTTCTCATGTAATATTTTATTGAAGCGTTTTCTAATTTTGTAAGAACATCAGTGCTTAAATTTGAGATCTTTAAATTTGTAGTGAACTGTCAACAACCATACCGTAGTACGTCACCTTGTAGACATGCGATGTCAACCATCAGATTTCAGAAAAATTTTTGTTGTTAATGCCAGAGTCAGCCGTCAGGTCACATCATT
The DNA here is from genome assembly GCA_958295665.1 of Tipula vernalis. NCBI lineage: Eukaryota > Metazoa > Arthropoda > Insecta > Diptera > Tipulidae > Tipula > Tipula vernalis. The sequence goes on along the minus strand of OY282560.1, from coordinate 10,487,743 downwards.
GCCCTGAAGCTACACAGATCTTTTCAACTTTCATTTTATCAAATCAAATGCTAATTTAAAAATCACAAAATTTGCAAGAATATATTCTCAAAAACAGCTCATTCTGTTTTAGTAAACACGTTATGCAGGTTGTTTCCGTAAATCTATGCTTTTAAGAAGCGTGTGGTTAAGAGGTCATGAAGAGGATTATCAATCGACGATCTGTACGTGTAGCCGAGTGCATTACAGCCTGAAAAGCAAGACAATCATTCCCAAAAAATGTGATAAACTTTTACGAAACATTGCCGGATAAACAAAATTAGCAAATTTGTTGTGCTATTTGACAAGCTAAGTTCTCACCATGGCGAAATTCTTGTAATGCGGCTCAGAATAATTATTAGCTTTCCATTCTTCCTTTGGATATTGATTGATTACATACCAGTTGTCTTTCGTATGGGTAAGTCAACACGATATATTACCTCGTGTCAGCACCCTATGCATCAGCTAGTTTATCAATAGCTTATCAAAAGCTTCCCAATCAGATTTCTTAGCGTTGCGATATTATGTACAAAGTTAACGGCCAAAACGTGTTAGGACCCCGTTAGCCTTTCTTTAATTTCTCCCATATTTGTGGGTTTCCCAGACAACCTAATATTTACTCGGTTAATTACTAGCCCTCTGACTGTCAGCAGGTGTTGATCTTCATGATGTACGATGCAATCCTTTGTGATAATACCTTTGTTTTGAGCTTTAGTTAACTTCAAGCTCTGAGCTGATTTGTTTACTAAACTCATCAGACAACAAAATAGTAGCTTTGGCGGGCTTAGCCAAATTGGTGGAAGCTATAATTTGCAGTCTGGTCGAACTCTAAGGCTTGATAACCCATGCCTTAGATTGTTCATCGGCCCAAGTTATGGTATAGCTTTGCACAGGCGAACGTTGAAATTTCGATCTAAAACCGTCCACCGTACCGGTGTAAAAGCAGTTTCGATTAAGACATGCGTAACTGGGTATTGCAACGCAGAATGCGGTTTGGGATCTATCGTATTTTGATATGAAGGAGTTTCATTCATTTTTTTTTTATAAGCAGTCGCATCCAGAGATGTATAATCTCCGGTACAAGAAGAAGTATTCTCCAGACCAGCAATTAGGTGAGAAACTCTCCCATGGAGTATCACTTGAATAGTTTATCAGAAAGACATCTGGATAATTTCTCAATATTAAAATAGACAATTTCTTTTGAGCCATAGGATTTGTGACTGAAAAGCAGAAACCCTAAAGTATATAATCGGCCAGAATTGAGAATATCGCTCTCATAAAGATGATCGATGACATCTTACATTATTTACAATTTTACAGATGCACTTACAGATTGTATAACCTAAGCCATCCACATTAACAAGAAAACAAAACTCAGTTTGTTCTGAAATCTGATTGCTTCAGATAGAGCTTGCGGCTATTCATTACATAAAAAGGATTCCAAAGTTACTCTGTAAAATTCTCTAAAAACAGCCGTGAAAATTTTGGTTCAAACAAACAATAAATAAATCAGACTGTGATGTGTGGGTTACATACATGCACAAAATATTATCAGGGTGCGCGAGAAGTATTGTGACGGGTGCAGCCCCTGGAGAAATCGAGGAAGTTTAATATACTATATATAGTATATGTTTTTATATCTTATTCCAATAACCGAATTTTATATGAAGAAATTAACAAAACTCGGTTATCTGCGAATTAAACATATAAATATGATGCATTTATTACTCGCCCCATCGGCCAGCAAGTCGACGGCGAACTCTCTTCAGCAATTAATACAACGTAATCTTCTCTAACGTTTTCCTTTGTTTTATTTCTTAGACAATTACTTCTGTTTTGCAGAGTTTGAATGTAATCGGAATGCCACAAACACCAAAAATGTTGATAGATTTGTGTCACTAGATGCCATCTTGAAGCAGTGGTAGATGAAAACAAATGATCACTCTCCGGTAGATCGGCCAACGCTCTGCCGATCATGAAATGGGCTAGTCAACGAATTTATTTCCTCTGTTTGTACCGTACAGAGCGGATGTGAATTACCAGTACCTTCACATCTTGTCATTATTGTTGTTAAATCTCCTAATGACAGACAATTGCTATCAACTAGCTTTTTGAAATTGGTATGTATGTATGTAATATGTATATATGTGGGGCCCCAGTAGGAATGAAATGCCATTCTATCCGACCAATTGCAAGTACCACTATTTAGTGCAGTAGCTGATTTTCGATTCTCAGTTTATTCTTAAAATATTTGATGAATTTATGAATCACGAGACGTATTAAATCCTTGCAGTGAACTATTCAATATCTTCTTCTTGTTAATGAGACGCGTAATCTACAGGGTCACTGTCAGATCCTACATGATCCCAATGTCACCTAGCATATGCGTTTAATATCTCACTGGTTCTGTTAACCATTCTAGGGTAATTTTTGAGTCTGACCATATTATTATTTCTTCGATTTTAATGGTCGATGAGATCTGGACGAGGGGAGACATTAGATTGATCAACAATACTGCGGCTTGTAGCTCTAAACGTAGCAATGAGATTCGATTTAATGGAGCAACCTTTGGTTTGCCTACCAATAGCTTTGAAGATCCATTGAGCACCGTAAGCTTCTTCGCTTGCATCAACGAAACCATGCAAAATTACTGAGTCCATCGTATTAATCCACCTGCTAATTTTTATTTTGTTGATATTTTTGAAACTGCTTCGAATTTTGACCAAACTTGTTTTTGATAAGGGGCAATTCGTCAACCCAGTTTAATGATTTGAGCAATAATTTTTGAAAAATGGTTTTGATTTTGGTGATTAATGATGCTAACCAACCTAGCGGGTCACAAGTCTTGCTTGTTGCCGACAACAATGTCCGTTTTGTACGTATAAGGAATTTTTACGGCAAATTCGATTGGAATGTGAATTGATCCAATTTCGAAAGTTTCAAATTAGACTCAGCACTTTAACATTTTCTTTCGACTATGACGCCTAGATGGTTTGCGAATTTTAATTAGATCATCAACTGAACTAGGCTCCGCACATCAGGGCATTGACATAAATATTTAAGCGATGATTGGATTCTTATTTTCTATTTTATTCGACACTTGCAAAATAGCTCGGGTGGATAAAAATGCTCCTGATACAGTTCCTTTACTACGAAACTAGTAAAGGAACTGTAATCGAATGCACAACCAAATCCATCTAAACGGCTACAGTTTGAACTGGAATAAAACAGAAATCAATGAAGCAGGGGACCGATGCCAAATCAGAATAGGATAACCAACCGAGTTAATTGCTGAAAAAAGTTACGTTAACTCGAGATTGAAAAAATCTCTCCAGAACCTACCTGAAATATGTCTCTAACAAGACCTATGGAATTAAGTTACCGCAACGGAGGTTGTTGCTGATCCTGAAAATTGTTTCGGGAAGGAAACATTGAAACTCTCGGTTGAACGATAGTTTCGTCTAGACTCGAAAAAGTATTATTTAGAAAATGGCAAGTGTTTTAAATCAAAAATTGGACTTCTTCGACCCGTCGGCCTACCGAAAAATTCCTCGGTACACTTATTTTTTGTAGGTCGCTTGACATCTTGAAAAGTCAATTTTACGGTATATTTCTCGGCTTTCATCAATTGTTTTGGGACAGGTAGGTTTTTTTCTCCATGATTTTTCACTGTTGTACCTCATTCTTAACTGTTCTGCAGATGTCGATTGTCAATTTGCCGTTGAATACAAATCAAGGAAGTACGGTGTTTTAGTGTTATAGTGTATTAGTTTCCAACATATTAACACAAATCTTAAGATTTACACGACAAACGTCTAATATTTTATTCCTTTGTGACCTGTTGGGAGGACAAGCTCTAAAATAAATTCCGCCCAAATCTTACACATTCACTCATTATGTCAATATTTATTCGATTTTTGTTTCATTTAGAACAAAAATGGCATTGAATTCAGAAGTTGGATTGAAAATAGAATTTGTTATTGCTGTTGTATTCTAATTCGAAAAAGATCAATAAGTTTATGTGTACATAGGTAGTTCTCTTTGGAAATAAGATTATTTCTAACTTGATTATTTTTTGCTCCATGAATAATTTACTGAAATTGTATGTGACTATGAACACCGAGAGCACGTTAAAATTCAAATTATAGGTACTTACTAAAGAATTTGTACGTTGGTGCTTACAATCAAATCAATAACGTTCGTAATTTATTTAAAAGGTCAATTTGAATTCTTTTAACCTTTTTCTGTTTGTGTATTCGAAACGATTTTTCTTTGATTCATTGAACATCAAAAAAAAAAAAGTTCAGAAGGTTTAAACAAATATAGACTTCCGCCAAATATACAGCTTGATGGCAAATTGTGGTCTCTACTCTGCTGCAAGAAAATACGAGGCACAAATTTTAAATTCTAATTTATTTTAAATATTAAAAAATGGTTTAAAACAACAATTCATCGAAAAATCTTAATGCATATTTTATGATCTGGAAAATATTTATGTCACGTTAAGGAATTACGCACTAACAAAAATAAAATTAAAATGTTGTAACCATCCTAAATAACGGATTTTTGAAGTTAAAAGTAAAACTCATTTACCAACCCACAATAACCACAATCAATAAACCTATAGGCAACAGAAAATCATTAAGATATAGAAAACCGTTTAGTCTTCAGATTCACTGTGTGCGATTATAGCCTATAAAAACGGTTAAACAAGACTATTAAGTTAACTTTCTTATCATTTCTTATGATTTTGAGTTTTTTTAACAAACAGTTTTTATTGCTGCTAAGGATCTATTTATAACTATTTATATTAGTTAGTTTTGAAATTGTACTTCGTCTCGAATCCTTTGTTTTGTAGTCAAAATGATATGTTAATAAAATCCTAAAAATATTAAGACTCATGTTGTTTCAAAATAAAATATTGATCAATTTGCAACAAATTTGAATAATTTTTACTGATGTAAATATTTCTCAGTTATAATAATCAGGCATTTTTTTTTCTTTTCTTTTTCTTGTATTTTCAGAACTTCTCTTCCAGTTCCCATGTTCTCAAGAAATGATTTCAGTATATGGTCGGTATTAAAAAATTGTATTGGCAAAGAATTAAGCAAAATCACTATGCCAGTTATATTCAATGAACCTTTAAGCTTTCTGCAGCGCATGTCCGAGTACATGGAATATGCGAAATTATTGAGGGTTGCTTCTGAGCAGGAGGATCCAATTGATCGTATGAAATATGTGGCAGGTAACTAATCCTATAAACATTTCTAAATACTAATATACTAAATGAGCCTTGTATCGTATTTCAGGTTTTGCAGTATCAGCGCTGGCATCAAATTGGGAACGACTTGGTAAACCTTTTAATCCATTATTGGGTGAAACTTACGAATTACAACGGTCCGAATTTCGTATCGTGTGTGAACAAGTTTCGCATCATCCACCCGTGTCTGCGTTTCATGCGGATTCATCGCATTTTAATTTCCATGGATCGATTCATCCGAAATTGAAATTCTGGGGTAAAAGTGTTGAAATACAACCAAAAGGTTTTGTTACAGTTGAATTGCCGAAATGGGGTGAAGCGTATACCTGGACTAATGTTAATTGTTGTGTTCACAATATTATTGTTGGTAAACTGTGGATGGAGCAATACGGTACTATGGAAGTGGTTAATCATAAAAATGGGTTACGAGCAGTTCTAACTTTTAAACCAGCGGGATGGGCTTCCAAAGATTTACATCGTGTTGAAGGTTTCATTACGGATAAGAAGTAAGGTTTTATACCATATTGGCGCGTTCACGACCTATCATTAATTTTCACATTTTGTTTCAGCAAAAAGAAATTATATTTTTTGTACGGCAAATGGACCGAATTTTTACGATGCACTGATATTTCGTCATACGATGATTATATGAAAGAAAATGCACACAAATTTCGAAAAGGTGACGATCGCAATAAAAGTCCAAACGAATCACCGGCTCATACACCACGCAAAGTATTTTCCAAGTTGAACAGTTTAAAGATGAGCTCTTTCAAAAGTTTGTCTATATCGGAGCCAGATGATTCGATACCTGAGCCACCCGATGGTGATATTCCAAAATGTGATTCAACTTATTCGATTGACATTCCAAATTCACTCACCTTATGGGAGGCTGATCCACGTCCACCAAATACAGCTGAATACTACCAATTCACATTGTTTGCCATGTCATTAAATGAAATGGAACCGGGGATGAAAACCCCAAAAACGTTATGCCCAACCGATTCACGATTACGTCCCGATATACGAAAATTAGAAACAGGTGACATTGATGGGGCGGCTGCAGAGAAAACGCGTTTAGAAGAGAAACAACGAGATGCCAAAAAATCTCGTAAGTCCAAGAAAGTAGAAGAATGGACACCAAAATGGTTTACACAGGGTACAAATCCGTACACAAAGCAAGATGACTGGTTGTACAGCGGCGGCTATTGGGATCGAAATTACGATAGCCTAAGCGATTTAGATATATTTTAATATTGTTTGAGGAATATTGCAGCTATTTAAAGTTTTTAATTTTATGTTGTTTGGTTTATTTTATTAATTTTCTAGTCAAACTAGAAGTTTTATATACTATTTATACCACATTAAAATGAATATTGTTGTGATTTTTAAATTAAAATATGTCAACTACATAAATTATTATATATTATAACGTTTAATTTCCGTTTCGACCCCCTCAATTAAATCGTTTCTATTTTATTAGTTTTACATATTTGAAAGACGAGGAAAAAAAAAGTACTCACATCTGCAACAAATTTTGTTTGTCGCATAGCAAGCAACGTGGCATTTTATTGTAATAAGCTTATAACGTGCCAAATTGCGATTTTTATGAGCTGGAGCTAAATTATTTTTGGACAATATTTTAATTAATTTACAAAACATATACATACATACATATAAATAAATAAATAGTTAAAATAAATTGATGTTTGTTACATACATTTAAATAAATAAATCACTTTTTTTGAATGCCACCTGAAGTCAATTCACCAAACAAACGATATATATATATATTATACTCCTCCGATTATCTTTAAGCTTTATCTTACCTGAGCTGTATAGGCTCTTCTTTCAACAAACTTTTTTATGTCTCTCTATATTTAAACAATAGTTCAAGAAAGGTGATCAAAAGTATTTATTATTAATTAATAATTATATATTACACATCAAGGTTGGGAAGCCTGCTATTAAAGATAGCGCGCAGCGAGGAGCAGCTCTCAACCGTGGTTTGTATACTATTTTTTCCACTACTAGACGTTGACGCAAAATGTCTGTGCATATTTTTCATTATTCACTCATAGCTAGAAAAGCGCTTCTACCTTCTTATTAAAATGATAAGTCCAAGTACCTAGTAGTGGAAAAAATACTTTATTAATTTATTAGACAAGACAAAATGTATATAACACAAAATTTTTTCGTCAGCTAAACAAAACGCTTAAGACACGAAAGTAAACATTTCAAAATCATCTTCGAACCGATGAGATTATCAATATCGTTGTGTTCTAAATTAAAGCGCTAAATAGTTTAATCATGATGATAACATACAAATAATAATATTAACAATTAAATTAGTTCTATATCAATGTGATGTCAGTTTGAAAAGAAATCATTAAATTAATCAACAAAAAAAAAAAAAAAATTATTTATAAATAAACAAATTGTGTATATAGGATTTAATTAAAAAAAAATTTATTATTAGCATTTAGAGAAGATGAATTCTGTATTTTAAAAAAATGAAAAAAAAAAAACAAATATAAAAAGACAAAATATAGCGAAATTTAAATAAAGTATGGTGAAGGATTTGTATGTTTTATTTGAGCAAGAAGCGGTTCTTGTCCAATATGTTGGAATGAGCGTAGCATATAGTACGAGTAGCAGGAAAAAGTGATTTTTTGCAGATATCCTGGTTTTGGTTAATTCTTCATCCAGTATAATATATAAAGAGATGTGTAATATTATGCTGAATCATTCCTCGTTTGACTGCAGCCGAATAATTTTTTGGTTCTACGAACGAATTAAGCAAAAAAAAAAAATCTTTTCTCTATTCATAAACACATGTCTCGAGCTCCATCGAGATTTTATCTTCGTTAGTGGCGTTTCAAGGCCTTTTTTGGTAGCCATCTTAATCTAAACAAAATGCAAAATCTAGATAAAATGCCAATTTATCCTATTTTCGCTCGTGAATTCCATAATCATCTTATTCTGGTCCGGAGAATTTATTATATTGTAGATTTCAAATTTTTGAGTAGCACCTACGAAAGCAGTACTATTATCGTTGCATACATCTGTAGGTATACATCTTCTGGAAGTAAATCGTTTCATTACTGCTATGAATTCCTCAGACGTTAAATCATGGACGGTTTTGATATGTTCGGCTTTCGTCACCATACATACGAAAATTGCGATGTACCCCTTTTATTATTTTTGCCTGTCTCGCTCTTTTGGAAGCTAATTAGATGGGTCCCGCATAGTCAACATCGCATCTGCTGAATGGCTTAGCTGGTGAAATGCGTACTTTCTTATTCTCTCTACTCTTTCTTCTCTCCAAATTGGATCACACCACCATTGGGTCAGTTCAATTAGTTGTCCATCAGCCACTCCTCTAGATGATCCACTAGATGGGAAATACTTCTACGCCACAAATGTTTTTCCAAGTTGCTGGATAGTCCGAGAGCCATTTGAGAATAATGGTGTAATCTGTCCAAGCATAAATTCTAGCCCTTTTCAAGCCCCACACAATTCTAACTTTAGAATTGAATCCTGCTTGATTGGAACCACCTTTATTTATACTGGATTACTGGATTCGATGTGATCTACTGCTGTTTGTTGCAGAGCACGTATCGTTAAAAATGGGGAACATTCTAGACCAAATGTTACTGTGGTGAGTCGATAATGAATCAATTTGTTACTAGCAGTTTTACGCCATAATATACGTTGAAAATCAGTATCTGTTTTATCAACTAACACTTGTCAGTACATCTTTTCAATGTCCGCTATTAAAGCGATTCGATATTGTCGAAACCTTGTAAGTATTGACCATAGTGTTGGCTGTATTGACCTATCATGATTTTTTGTATAAGCGAAATTCCGGTTGAAGTTTTGCAATATCCATCGAAAGCTACAGGAACTTTTGTGGTGGAACTTCTTTCCTTTAGATGCGTGATGCGGCAAATAGTAAGTGTTTGCCTCTTTTGCATCGACCTTGCGCTACATAATCATCCATTACCTTTATATATTCCTTTTTTAATGCTTCATTTGGCTGGAGAATTTCTTTGAAAAGGAATCCTTACTAAAACTCTTCCAGCTTCAAGTCGCTTTTGTGTGAAGGCTTAAAGCTTTCCTCACATTCCTTTTCTTCTGCAGAGTATGGTTCAGAGTTTGCTACTTCTCCGATTTCAGATTCATTATTCATTCATTCATAACTTAACTCTGTTTCATTGTTTTTCGCTTCTCAATCACCACTAACAACCCACCCGGATATTGCGCTTTTTGAAATCACTGTTCCATAAGCTTCTGAAACAAAAAACACTTGCCATCTGAAATCCAATATAACTCTGCATCTGAACAAGGAACTATCACTTCGTTTCACGTTCAATATTGCTGTCGAGAGAAGCGATTAGTATTTAGCAGCGATTGTTTTATATGACTGAATTTCCGTACATAAACTAGCTGTTGATGACACAGTATTAATTTCCCTACTACAACGAAATTTTGTTCTGCACACTCCTGGCTAGTGAGTCGTAGATAAACAATTTAAACGGAGCCTTTTGTTCCCTGTTAAAGCTCTTCTATCACTAATGTTCTTTGCTAAAAGCAAATCATTTCATTTGGATAACGAGTGATTATTTGTATATTTGGGGCATTTTAATATGAGCATGGTTTGCTCTAACTCGCGCAGTAGATTGAGTAAATTTTGATTGGGGTCCACAACCCTCAAGTTCATCACTTTTATGCCGTTTAGAAATTTAAAAAATTGCTCAATTGTGAGAAAATTACTCTCCGCTGTATAATGAACCCAAGCTCGTTTCGTATCTTGGTCAAGCTTGTTTAATAACACATATACTTATATAAGCGCCACGGACCACATTGCTCTGCCTCTGCCTATTAATTTTAACGTACGAATTATTTCATACGATACATCACACATATGATGAAGTATTCTTGCTGTTGGATGAATAATACATGGTTGATCCATAAATTGCTTGATTAATTGGATTACCGCACTTGCTTCTTTTTGCATCGATTTATTTATTTGGTAATATTAGCAATAAATTAAACCCGATTGTCTTACTCGACTCGGCTTCCCATTATCGAACGCAACATTTTGGTTCGAATGTTGTAACTTGACTTCCGATTCGAATTGGAAAGAGTCTATTAGCTTGTTTCGGCTTGAGTTTGAGTTAGTGTTCTTGGAAACTAGGTTGGAGTTAGGTTTTCGTTAAGTCATTTTAAAATCAACGAAGCTAGTGGAATTGAGTTGAGCTGAAAACCAAAATGGCGAGGCGAATATGTATTAGGCATTTTTATTTTTACCGCCATAAAAAAATATTATTATAAATACGAAAGACCTAAGTGTATTTATAATATACCTTGCTGTAAAACTTTCAACTCAACCTAACTCACTTCCATGGAAATGATCGACGCCATTTAACGAAAACCTAATTCCAATGCAACCTTATTACTCAACCTCGTTCATGGAAACATGATACATGTCTCTTGTTTCAAGAATAAAATTGTATTCTATTTCGTTTTTTAATTACGCTTTTTTATTTGCTATCTCAGTTTATTGTGTACTTTTTCTTTCCTTCACTAGAAGAGCCATTTTTTGTAAAGACACAGAGGTCGTTGTCGGTGACAATGGCTCTTCGGCATAGAGAGTCTATAGAATAACATTAAAAGCTGGCTCGGAAGAATAAAATCGTATATTTAGTGTGACAGTATGAAAGAATATACCTTTTATTACCTTTATATATTTAGTACAAAAGAATACATTCTGAAAGTTTTAAATTAATTTAGGTTTTAAACTGCCCTGACCCAATGTTTCGCAACGGTTTCCAGAATAATTGGTGTTTCCACACGAACAAATTGGGTGACCTGCTTTATTGATATTGCAACTTCCGCCGTGCAAACAATATTGATAACATTTATCCGTTTGACAACGATTTCCACCAAATTTGGGCAAACATTTGCATTTTGTACTCCGATCTACGATTGAGCATTTTCCATTATTCAAGCAGAAATTGTTACATACATTCGTTTCAGATAAATTTAAATCTTTGGCGTTTGAAATTCCATTATTTTGACATTGTGGACGTTGCTGATGAACCACTGTATTAAATTTTTCAGCAACCTTTCTACATTGAGAGAACCTGAAGTCAGAAGCGGTATGTTTCATTAGTATATCAACGGGTACAGCATTATCAAAATCATGATCAATTACGGTCAACGCTTCATTCTGTTTATCAAATTGGATCACTTTCTGATAGGACACAGATGAATAATAGATGTTATCTTTATCTGTTGTCAAATGTAATGGATTTAATGACGACTGTGTGTATACTGGTCGTCTTCCTGAACCATTCAAATTAGCCTCCTCAATGAGAACATTTGTTGAGCCCAAATTGTCCAGCCAATATAATTTATTGGAGTAATAATCAACCGTGATACTGCGTGCCATGGTCAAACCTTCGACAATAATATTAGTAAGCCTTGGTGTATTTAAATTGATTTTCTCAATTGATGTTGAATACGTGTCACGTTGATTTATGTAGTATAGTTGCCTGCAAATAAAAATACAAATGTGGTAAGTTATACGTTAAAACGACGAATTATTTTCTTGATGCTCACCTTCTACATATATCAAGTGTAATGTCCACCGGAAATTTTCCATTTTCTTCCAAAAACACATCGGTTATATTCGAAGTTACATTATGTTGCATAATTTGGTGACCATTACTCCAATACAAAATGTCTCCAAGCAAATCATATGCAATCCCTGTGATTATTGTATCTACTGTAATCACCAAATTAGGTGGTGGGTGACCATCAGAATCAAAATATTTCAATTCATAAATCTGACCTTGCCCCATGCTTAAATTATTATTCGCATAGTACAAAGTATCACTAATCCCATCGTAGGTAAATACCCCGACACCACGCAAGTGATTGTCATTGCGAATTCGATGGTTTGTATAGATCCAATTGGAGTCGAAAAATCGTATATCGGTAGGTGTTGTTACAGCAAATTCTAGAAACAATTTTTTATTTTTTTTTGATTAGTAATTGCTACATCTTTTGAAAGCAAAGACTATTGACGTCTACCATAAAATTAACTTCTAAATTCACTAAATCTGTTATGAATTATGTACGACATTAATACAATCTTTTATTTTACAAATTTTGATTGATTTAAGGTGCAAATTTATTTTGCAAAAACACGCGAAGTGCCCCGCATTTACAAAAATTACAATTACAACTGTGTTCAATAAATCCAGAAAAGAATTAGCTAAAACCCAAATCATTTTAGATTTACCTAAATCGAATCCGATTTTTATTTATAAAATGTACCTATTTACCAATAATGAATCCAAAATTAAATTCTAACCCATTTTTATCAAACCAGTACGCGTTAATTCTTCGGTAAATCAATTCCTTCAGTAAAAGTCGACTTTAAGCGTTCGTGTTTTATTTAAATTTTAATGAACGAGAAAATAATTTCACTTACTCCAATCTACGCAGCTCGTTTGGCTATTTAATAAAATTATTCCAAATATTACACTAAAAATCAATTTTTTCACTGATTGCCACATTATTATTTGATCAATATAATTAAAACTGCAGAAAAAATTAAATCCGACCAAACGATTCGCAAAGTTTCAGCTATACAACTACCAATCACCGCCCTCAGAATTATATTAATAAAATAAAACTTTGCTACATTCTGAACAAAAACTTTAAATATTCGAATTCAATTCGTTTGAATGAGATTTACATAACGTGCAAAATGCATACGTTCCGTGCAATGTGAACTTATAACCTTAATGTCGGAAAGCTTTATTAAGTATGTATTTGTTGTTTACTTTTTATATAAAACTGATAACATTGTTTATGATTCTTTGAAATTTCCAGTGTCGTGTAAAAAATGCTATTACGATAGCCCAGGTGGCTCAGAAATATTAATTATACCAAAAAACTTTCAATGATCAAGGAGTATTAAATGAGTTGTCAGAAAATAAAGCGCTTCGCTCTAAGGAATGAAAATTTCATTATTCTAAAGTTATATTTCAAAGACTCAATATTTTAGACGAAGGTTTTTTTTCAACCTAGACGGAAAAATTTAACGTTTTCTAAGCAAGGCTACATGTTGTTCTTAAGGCAGTGGTGAAATATTTTAAATTTTACACATCAAAGCTGTTCCTATACAAATCATATTAAAAGCTTGATGCGAAAACAAACAGTACATGACAAGAGGTTTTTACTGCGACACAATCCATTTTAATTATTTTAGCAAATATACGGTTGAAAATTTGGTCCGATTAGTTAGGCTAAGCTATCGTTCATGTTCAAAATTCGCCCCTCTTAAAACTTTTACTAGATCCGCAACTGGGCGATTGTTGTTTAGTTCAACGTTAATAGATTAGAATATTTTTGTGATTAGAAATTCAGATCATGTTAATGCAAATTTTACAAAATATGTTTTAGAATATTCCGGGAAATTTTATTATTTTGCTGAATTTATGGTACTGGGATATGTATAAAAAATAGAAAGTCATATTCAGAAACAACCACAGCAAATTTGCTAGTTTTAGTTATCGCAATCGCGCATGCAATCTCGAAAGGTCATTGAAAATTTGCTATTGTTACAGATATTTTGACTTCTAAAGCCTAGGTAGTACGCAATTGAAGTGAAATAAAATTATATGTTTATAAAAATGACATAAGCGAGATCTAAAATGTAAAGCTTATCGGTAAAGGCGGGTGGGTGCATATAGAAAGTAGTCTAGTCTAAATTGTCCGAATAAAAAACAATCGAGTTCAATTTCTTCAAACTAGATATAACATCGCAAACAAAAAATTGAAAAAATTTAACCGAATTGTCTTTGCTTGGACAGTTTAGACCAGACTACTTGCGACTCTAGGAACGATTGTAACTATAACAATTGAAAAAAATGAGGTTTTAACGCTTTCCCACTGAATAAACCTACTCTATCTCATAAAAATATCTCTAATTCATAAAATGGAGTTCTATCTACGTACAAAATATCAGTTAGAACTTAATTACTCAATATTTCAGAAAAATCTTCCACTTAGAGATTTATTCGCACAAAAATCTAAAGACTTGTAACCATTTTAATCTAAATTTTTGTATGGTGATTTTAAAATCCGTTTAGAAAAATGACAGGTCTTTTGCTGGTTATACAGGTCGTTATCTTTAGACTTTCTGAAACGGATATCTGAGAATGTAACCTTCTTCTTTAATCTTCTCCAACCGGATTTGACAGATTTCGCTTCATGGTGTAAAATGCATAGTATATTGAACTTTGATAAGTGAAAAAGATTTGGGTATTACATTTACTAGTAATCACAACCACATTCAGGGCTGTATTTCTAAAGCTTAAGAAATGTTAGGTTTTGTTAAAAGTTGTAAGTGTTTTTCGTGAGATCACAATTGGAATATGGTTTTGTAATTTGGAATCCATATTACCAGGAATGTGTTGAAAGTGTTCAAAAACAGTTCTAATGTATGGCCCTTGGTAGATTACCGAGGGGCAATAATCTTTCTTCAATTGTTCTTCCTCCTTTTACGTTCGGTTTCTGGCGGGTTGCGTTCAATTGGTGATTTTGTACTAAGTTACAATACATAACAATAATTTACGTGACATTTAATAAAATACATCAGGTTTTTGGTTTTAATTTGTCAGCAGATGTATGCAAGGTTCCAGTGTCCGACTTTCTTTCCAATAGTTGTTAGTTTTTTATGTGAACATATCTTTAGTGAGGGTATGAAAATCACATACGAGCAAAAGCAACGCAAATATGCATGTGTAGTATAACTTGTGATTCAAAGAAATTGAAACACATCAGCTGTCTTCCATTTATGGTAGTAGTAAATTACTCGCAAGTACTTGTAGCTATAGAAATACTTATGCATAAAATTTGTGCTAGGTGGATTTTAGTTGGAAAAATTCCAAGAGATGGCTTTTAGAACTTTTTCGATATTTTTCGAGAGTTTATTACGTTCGAGTTTTTTTGATTTTTGGTAATGTTAAATGTCAAATTTAATAGAAAATTATTTTGTTGTTGATGTTACACTATCAAGAAAAAAAGATTTAAATGCCAATGCGGTTAATACCAATGCTTTCCATTCATTAAATGTCCAATTTTTTGTCATATTTCCAATCTAATTCTATTTATCGCTTATACTATAAAACTACAGAAAACAAAAAAACAACTAAACAGATGACTATGTTTTACTTGCGTCACTCAATTTCTCGTTCCATTGGGTATCTACTTACAAGTACTCCCAAATAGCAAATTTTTCCCATTAGAAGACGGCTGCTGGTACAATCATAACAAAATAATAATTTTGGAATTGTTTAATCCAGTATGCTTTGCGTTTTGTATTGCTACAACGCTAGGAACAAGCCGCAGGGACTCAGGGAGACACGCTACCATCTTCTCTGCTGCTATGATTTTACGGTTAACATAGCGACAAAGCGTCGCCACTTTGCTTTGTTCACCTGGTTGGCCGTGACCGTTCACAAATAGTTTAAATATGGAATCTTCAACAAGATTGCCATAAATGAATATGGTGTTTTTTAAAGCATAAATGGCACGTTTAGGTGATCAACTTAACAGAATTGTACTTTTACAAGTAATGTCAGTAAAATTCGTCCTCCAAACCCAAAATGGAATAACTTATTGACCTTTTAAACCAAAAACGTAACGTAATTTAAATACTAACGAAATGTCATATGCTAATCTCATTTTATAATTTTATAATTTCTTCATAAAGCCGCAAAACCCGGTCTGTGGGACTGAAAGGATGAAGTAGGATCTGGATGTAAAATGGGTTTATCGCCTGATTGCAATCGGTAAACTCATGGACTAATCATTTTATGTACGTTACGTTTAAGTTATTATGTTAAAAGTTAATGGAGAAAGTAGCGTATTACATTACGGCAATCATATCGAAAGTAAATACAAAATATTGGCGACGAAGATAAAAGTTAATTTCGTGAAAATTCCGAAAGTTTGTACACATCAAGGTGTGAAAATAAAACAATTTAAAGAGAAAAAAGCGAACGAAAAAATGGCATACACGTGTACTACAAAATGGCGGAAACAACAAAAGATAGGGCATATGGAGCCATACGTAAGAGGGGAACATTCCAAAGATTTTTTGGAAAGGTTAAATAATTACAGTGAAATCCCAGTATAACAAAAACTCAAGGAACCATCGCGGTTTGTTTTAAACATAACTTGCGTATTACCTGAACCTGTGAAAAATTGAAATAGCGCTCCACCACCACACTGTGGTAAAATTTAATAAGATTTTGTTATGAAGTTAGTAAAGTTAGCGCATGTTACCAGTTTGACGAATATAAGGATACGGAGGTTTAGATAGAAAATTCAAAGCACAGCTGAATAGAAGCCGACATCATTCGAAATCGAATCATAGAGGAGTAGAGTGTTTCTGATATCACGGATTTCGCCATTATACGAGGGATTGTAACACTGGATTTAGAGATAAGTTTTATAATCGTTATGTAGTATTAAGTTGGATAATGTTACCTTGGGCGAAGGTTCCGGTGATTGTAATTATAATAACGAAGCGTATAAGGTGTCTTTGAATTCATTCAATCAAATTGCTTTCATAGGACAAAATGAAACGCTGGACTCGAGCGATGCAGTAGGTTTCTTAGTCTGTGTGCGAAACGAAAAAAATATCGCATAAAAAGTTAAAAAGTTAAATTTTTGATATTACATTCACCACAAAAATTTTAACTGGTCACAACTGGTCTAACAATTTCCTGGTTAGAGGTAATTTTCAAAGGCAGCCTAGAACTATGTCACATTCCTAGTAAATGGACAGAAGTGAAGGTTGTTTTCATACCTAAGGCGGGAAAACGCTCACACTGCAATCCCAAAGACCTTAGACCGATTAGCTTGTCTTCCTTCCTTTTTAAAACACTGGGTAAGACAAATAGAAGCTCATATTAGAGGCACGATTGTGTCGGAAAAGCTATCTAAATCTCAACATGCCTATTGCAAGTGGAGATCTGTAGAGACTGCTCTTCATTCTCTTGTATTTTTCATTGAAAAATCTTTCGAATATAGAGACTACGCAATGGTAACCTTCTTGGATATTGAGGGGGCCTTTAACAATGTGCTTTCAGGGGCTATAACTCGGGCACTTTCAGATCTGGGAGTGGATGAATCACTCAAGGACTGGATAGATCAGATGCTAAGAGGCAGGATCATAAATGCCAGTTTTGGGGAATCCTCCGTCAGAACATTTGCAAGCAGAGGTATGCCACAGGGTGGCGTACTGTCCCCCCTACTTTGGAACTTGGTCATAAATGACCTGTTGCTGAGACTAGAGGACGGTGGCATCAATGTGGTTTCCTTTGCGGATGATGTTGCTATTGGTGTCCGTGGTAAATATCCCGGCACCCTTAGTGAGCTTATGCAAAATGCCCTGGGCACTCTTTCATTATGGGCCAATAGCTGTGGGTTGAATGTGAACCCACACAAAACCGAATTGGTTCTCTTCTCTAGGAAATATAAACTTCCTCACATCGATCCTCCCACTTTAAATGGGTGCAGCTTGACTTTTACAGTTGAAGCGAAGTTTCTGGGTCTCGTTTTGGATAGCAAATTATATTGGAAACCCAATATTCTGGAAAGGGTAAAGAAAGCTCCGGTAGCGCTATACTCTTGCAAAAATGCCATTGGGAAAGGATGGGGGCTGGAGCCCCGCATCGTACATTGGCTTTATACCGCAGTAGTCAGACCCATACTCTTGTATGGGCAATAGTCTGGTGGCCTGCTCTGGACAAAACTGTCAACCAAAAGCTGTTGACAAAAGTTCAGAGAACAATCTCTCTGTGGATCAGTGGTGCACTGAGGAGCACATCCACTTAGGCACTAGAGACTCTGCTATTTTTGACTCCTCAGCTTGTACTGCCATACGGCTGAAATCCATCTTAATGTGGACCTGCAACAATACAGGGCACTCATCTATTTTGTGCAACAAACAAATTCCCAAGACCACCGACTATACTATCCCATCACTATCTTTTGACATAAAATTCCGGACTAGGATCCCATCCAGGGAGGACTGGATGATGGGTGCAGTTTTGGAACCAGGAGTTATAAACTTCTTCACTGATGGTTCAAAACGGGACGGGAAAGTCGGAGCTGGAGTGTTCTGCGAGGAACTTCTGTTAAATCTCTCCTTCCATCTCCCCGAGTACTGTAGCATTTTTCAAGCTGAAGTAACTGCCATAAAGGAAGTTGTAGACCGGTTGAGGTATAATGTAATATCAGTTTGTGATATTCGCATATATATGGACAGTCAGGCTGCCATTAAAGCGCTTCAATCACACCTCCTCACGTCGAAAGTTGTCCAGAACTGTCGCTCATCTCTTAACGAGATGGCAGATCAGTTCAACATCCACATTTTATTGGTGCCAAAACATTTCATACGTACAGGGAATATAAACGCCGATGAACTGGCGCGACGTGGTACAACGGACCACTTCTCAGAAAGCAGAAAGGATATTGAAATGCCTCTTGCGGTATGCGAATTGCTGCTTCAGGAAGAAGCTAGCAAGCTGACGAATGACAGATGGTCAAGTATCACTTCTTGCGTAATAACTCGGCAGGTCTGGCCAAAGTTGGACTTGGCGAGATCCAAACAGCTGATCTCACATCAGCGAAGTCAGATCAGTGTGGTTGTTGGATTGATTACGGGGCACTGTCTCATAGGGAGGCATGCGAGTAGACTTGGTGTCTTCTCACATGACTACTGTCGTAGTTGCGAGGACGAAGAGGAGGAAGAGACGGTACTTCATCTTCTTTGCACCTGCCCTCGTCTGGCACGAAACAGACTAAAGTTTCTAGGGGCACCCCTCTTCAAAGACCTGGCGGACCTCTGTAGAATGGACGTCAGGAGTATCCAGCGCTTTGTTAACAGCTCAAAATGATTCCAATGAGTTGGAGGAAACAATTATTCGTGGTATGACTATGGACCATTATTGTGTCTATGCCTGGTCCTAGTGGACCGCCACCCAAACCTAACCTAACCTGTATAAAGTACATTTAAAAGTTTTCGTTTAATTTCCTCCTCCCGCAACTCACATAGTAATTAAAACTTTTAACTCCCACACGGAAGGGTTAAATACCTACAGCAAAAACCGATCTCGTGAAACTACCATGAATGTAAGATTTGATTTACGCAGAGCGATTGCTTTTGGAAATTTTTCCAAATCCACGAAAGCAATGAAACTTTAGTCAGGCCACAAAAATATCGATAGTTCACTGTGATGGCAGCCAGAAACGAATCAACCAAACAATATTTAATCAAAAATTAAAATCAAACCATTCTTTTATATTATAAAAAAGTTGTCTTTATTTTTTTGTTTTGTTTCGTTTTTTTATCTTATATTTAAATATATAATAATATTTTATTTCTTATTTTATTATAGAAATAACAAATAAATTCTACATTAAAAATAGAAATATTACCATATAAATATCACATTTCTTATGTGGATATTCCCACAGTCTCATTTCTATATAAATTAAATTTGTTTTTGTTGCAATTTTAATTTATATTTGATTTTAGTTAATATAATTTTAAATAATAATTATTTTATTAACCCTAGGTAAACTAAATAATAAAATTAATAGTAATAAGTAATTGGTAAGTATTAAGTTTTAGGTGTGCAGCACAAAAATAGTTGCGCTAATTATTTAAGAGGAACTGTTTAGCTTGGTGTTATTTAATTGTACTCAATAACCAAATTGTTTCAAATTGGCATTTTAAATTATTTTACTGAGGTGATTTTGTTTTAGGTAAAATCAAATTAACTGTGCTTTTAAGTGTATGCGGTTGGGCCCAGCTTTTGCTATTTTTTTGGATTTGCATAATCCATCCAAGTGCTTAGTAACGTTGCAATTCAAATGCTTGTTCAGCATTAACATTGATTGTATCTATAAACAAAATGGTTTTCGATTAGCTTAAGTCACATAAATATTTTTGAATGCCATGTGCAGTGTTTGTGAAAATAGTAAATAGCATCAACCGTGATAAGATGATCGAGACAGATAGAGATGAATGACTAATCACAGTATTTTCTTTTTTCGAATAAATAAATTAAGAACAAATAAGATTCATAAAAAATGGCAAATTAATTAGTGATGATAGAAATCTTAGTATAGCTCTCCACCATTGCTAAAATCGGCATCCAGTAATTTTCTTTTGTCTTCTTTTCTCTTTAACTCATTCTTTTTACCTAACGGACTCTCATTACTACTATCACAGCCTTGCAATATTTTTGGATCAAAGCACGGCGTTTCACAAATATTCATGTTACAACAATCCTCTATCGTAATTTCACATTGTTCAGTGGTACCACCTCCCGGCCTGCTCGTAAGTGGGGTGAAATTTTTCCGAACTACATAAGTTTTCTTGACTTTAGGGCGTAACGGTTTATACACCTTTCGGAGTACTATAACTATGACCAAGATCAATACAAGTGACACGACCACACCAAATGTCACCACAAATATTGAAGATGACATACAGCTGCAGTCCATTTTATTGTAATCCTCTTTGGAGTTTTGAACATTTTGTTGATCTACTAAGTCGTATATAATTTTTTTGTTATCCAATGAGAAGTTTGTACATACACCTGAATGTATATCAATATCATATAAATTAGCCATCGCTTTATCGCCATTACACGATTTTTGATGAATCTCACTAAAAGTATATTTAATTTCGCACCGATCACCTTTTATACCTACATCACATTTACATGACGGATTTTCTCCGTTCAAGCTACATATTCCATTATTTAAACAGTAATCTTTGCACAAGTTGAATTGACATTGTGCGCCCGTTACCAATTTAGGACAGTAACACGTCGGCATTTCATTTTTCAATTCCAAAGTACCTCCATTCATACAGTAATTTTCGTATTTTTGAATGTTGGGAATCTGGATAGTTTCAGTACCATTGTCTGTGTAATTTGCATCATTCAATATAACTTCCTTTTCGCAACGGTCTCCAGAATATTTATTTGTTTCACACGTACAAATTGGGTGACCCATTTGATTGATGCTGCATTCTCCGCCGTGCAAACAAAATTCATAACATTTATCCATTTCACAACGATTTCCATGAAATTGGGGCGAACAATCGCATTTCATACTACGATCTATGTTCATGGAGCATTTTCCATCATTCAAACAGAAATTGTGACAATAATTCGTTTCACAAAAATCACCTTCTATAAAAAGGCTCTGGCATATACATTTTCCTGTTTCGGCATTTGGAATTCCATTATTTTTACAATTTGGTCGTTGCCGATAAATGACTTCAGTTGTATTTAATTTTTTAGCCATTTTATCAATAACGTTTTTACATTGAGAAGAGTGTTCGAATTCGAAAGCGGTATGTTTCATTAGTATATCAACGGGTACAGAATTACCAAAATCATAATCAATTATGGTCATCATCTCGTCGTGTTTACCAACTCGGATCACTTTTTGATAGGACACAGATGAATAATAGATATTATTCAAATCTGTTGTCAAATGTAGTGGATTTAATGACGACTGTGTATACACCTGGCGCTTTTCTTCTCCATTAAAATTAGCCTCCTCAATGAGAACGTTTGTCGAGCCCAGATTGTCCAGCCAATATAATTTATTAGAGTAATAATCAACCGTAATACTACGTGCCATTTTCAAACCATCAACAATAACATTAACAAGTCGTGGCGCATCTAAATTGACTTGCTCAATTGAGGTTGAATACGTATCGCGTTGATTTATGTAATACAACTGTCTATAAATAAAAAAATAAAAAATGTTGGTATGTTAGTAACCTCAAAATAAAACACCAAACAAGTTTCTTATCGCTCACCTTCCACATATATCTAGTGTAATATCCGTTGGAAATTTTCCAGGTTCTTCCAAAAACACATCAGTTTTATTTGAAATTACGTTATACTGCATAATTTGATGCCCATTACTCCAATACAAAATATCTCCCAGCGAATCGAACGCAATGCCCGTGATAATACTATTCGACGCAATCACCAATTTAGGTGGTGGATGGCCGTCATAATCAAAATTTTTCAATTCATAAATTTGTCCTTGTTTCAGGCTTACATTATTATTTGCATAGTATATGGTATCACTAATTCCATTGTACGTAAATACACCGACACCTCGCAAAAGATTGTCATTGCGAATTCGATGGTCTGTATAGGTCCAGTTGGAGTAGAAAAATCGTATATCGGTAGATGTTGTTACAGCAAATTCTAGAAAAATAAAAAATGCATCAATTATTGATTGCTGTATGTTACGTAAGTATAGACTACGCTAAAAGCATATAAGCAGTGCATCAAATTTCGGCCGCCTAAAGACGTAAATATTTGGTCACACCTAGATGTGGTGAAGAACAAATTTTATCACTCAACCGTGGTCATGCAATATGAAACGAGAATGTAACGATTTTACTTCGAACACTAAGGTTGTCGCAGAGAATTATCATATTACTCACCATGGTGAGGGTGTGGTGAAAATATTTTTTTTTCGGACTTCGAAGCTTTGAATAGAAACTAAACGGAAATAAGCGAAATATTTTCCGGCTTTTAATCCGAATTGGAACTGATTTATTAAAAAAAAAAAATTAAAACCGAAATCATAAAGATAAATGTTTTAAAATGACGCTCAAGCTAGAACTAGCGATGCAGTTAGATCGCTGAACCAAATTTATCAGCCTTAAAGTTCACTTTCAAACATAGTAGAAGTATACTTAAATTTACAAAAGACGTACATAATATGTTAAATTTTTAATTCGGAAGTAAACTGGAATGATAAAAATATCGGTTCGATGCTAGGCTTGGAAAAGCTACTGCTGTAAAAATGGTGTTGCTCGAGAACGCAAAAAAAAGTTTTCACCTCACCTACAATTAATATTTCGCACAGTGAGTTGAAAAGCAATTTTTCCTGTAGTTTTAATAATAGTTTAAGACTTGGGACTTGTAAATGAACCCTTCCTTTTAAGGAGAACTGGTGAAAAAGAAATTTTAAAAATAAACCAATAGAGACTTGGAAATGATACTTGCTTTTGAAAATTTTAGTAGAAGCACGAAATATATTCAGTAACATCAAACATTAAATCCATTGAATTTGTTTCAAATTTACAGAGGGGCGGCATGGAATTTAGATGTATTGACAATATGGTCTACACCATCAACGTAATAGTGTACAAAGGTGTAGTAGCATAAACTAAATCATAATTTTAGTTTCAAATATTCCCACCCGAGGTAATGTTTCCTACTATAGCAATTGCTAGCAGAAAGAAGTAATCAAGAGTGAGTCTACCCTAAAATACAACATCTAAATTCTCGAAAACTATTATGAATTATGTACGACATTAATTATTTACATTTCATTTTACGAATTTTGATTGATTGAGATATCATTAAAAAGTTATTTTCGTATCCGGTATTCGCTAACCACATTCAATAAAAACGAATTTTAGAGTGGTGTTTTGCTACAGATAAGTATAGCACGTGTGGAACTATAGTTTCTTGGAAATTTGCAACAGTCACAGTCAATATATTTTTAGAATTTATATTTATTATATAATTATAATTGCAGCAATTATCTATCTGGGGTATCTGTATTATAGAAACGTGATGCCGGTTGCATAATACGTGTATCGCAATGCAACCGATATATTTTTTAGTGGGACAAGACAGATAGTTTTTAATCTATGATTTGAACTATTGGCCGCAAAACGAATATCGTTTTGTTTATTATTAAGTATAACTACTATAACTTTGAAGCTGTTAAACGACCAAAGAAACGATTTGTTTTTAAAAGAAACGCTTAAACATAATTCAGTTAACGAAAGTTGACAACAATTTACCTCGAAAAATAGTTAAGCGATCAGGCAAAAAGTAAAGCACGAAAAAGAAAAAAAATTAATTTACAAAAGCGCTCGAAATGCACCTCTTTAAATTGCACAATAAAATCTTTAAAAAACACATACATTTTTTTGGCAATGTCATCACAACTTGACTTTGAATTGAATAATGCGGTCATAATTTAATATCAAACCAAAATGCCACGATATCAATTATCGTTCATAATAAATAAATTTGTACAAGTTTTTAATATACCTAATTGTAATAATTTTTAATAGTCAACGAAAACATTTTGTGGTAGCAACGCACTTGAAGCTTGGGAATTTCAAAACAAGTTTGACAAAATTTAATACTGACATGATAAAAACACGGTTCTTAAGAAAATTAATGATACAAAAAAAATACCCACGAAGTCACCAAATACCCAATTAAAAATGTGTTATACAATCGTAAGCATTACATAAGGATAACTCTAATGCAGCCAAATTTATGAAATCGCGAAAAAGATTTTTTTTTATTTTACATGATGGCCCTAAAAATAGATACAAATTCTAAAACAACTCAAACATAGAATTGTTGTAATCATTTTTTTGTTTGCACTTGCTAAATTTAGAGCATAAATAATATGAAATTAACTCTTCTCAAATTCTTGTGACTTAAAAATAAAATTTGCGAAGAACGTATGATGGTGAGTTGTACGTATTACGTCATTTTAGCATTTAACAAGTATTTATTATCTAAAACATTATAATGTACTAATTCGAATAACAATTGTTGTCGTTTTTTTTTATTTAATTATTTTATAAACAGAAGATTCGCGAGTTGATAATGAAGCGAAATATGCACGTCATGTTTGTAATTTATAATTATAAAACTCGGTTGTACTAGTGATACGAATGATACCGATTCATACGATTACTTACAACTGATATAGTAATTTGATTAAATTGATTTGATAACTGACTACAAATTAAAACCAAAATGATTTAATGGCATTTTTTGTTAAAAAGGTTAAGAAGAAAACAATCTCACTATAAGCGTTTTACGCAAATCGATTACAGGTACTGTAAAAAGTAATCGTACAATGGAATCGAATCAAATTTTAGTTATGATCTTTATCTGGAGCTAATTAGAAAATAACGTTCCTAAATACAAGGAAAGCATCCACCTTGCGTGAATTAGGTACACCGCTAATTATTATTGTTACTAAATATATTTGTTTTTTAAGTGTACGAATATTTTATGCGGTAAATGTAACTATTATTTGCTTGTAGAAATCTTGCTAATAAACAATTTATGGACACTGGACAGTAAGGTCATCATTTGATTTAAATCTTTGCTTTTTTATATGTTTTCTGTGGTGTGGTCTGAAATTCCCCGTTTTCTTACAATATAATTCTAGAAGAAAATATAATCTTCCATCGAAACAGGTAATTTGAAAACGAATATTAATTTAAAAAACTAACCAAAATACATAGTTCAAATAATTGAGTGTACTTTTTCATTGAACGATAACGATATGTCGCCGTCGATATTACTTGTTACAAGAGATGTTAAGGTCCTCAAGGCAAATCGTTTTCATTATCTGAACATACATCTGTGTGTGACAGCTGATAATTGGTTCATTAAGCTTTTTCAACCGTTTGGCTTCTAGAAGGCCTTAAGCCATTTAGTAGTTCTGATTCACAAGCCAGGGGCTAGATTCTAATGTAATAACAATTTTTTATTAGTACAAAAGAAAGTTCTTGGAAAATTCAATCATTAATAAAAATGCTTAATTTATCAAAAACCTAGCATTGCTTTTTTTTTAGTATCAATATCTAGAAAATTTTAGTATGCTAACAAAAAAATGTCTTTTATCACTTGATCAGAATCTAGTTCATGTATGCAAATTAAGTCATAGGTCTCAAGATTATATAGTACAAACGACGACATTGTCTCGTAACGGAAAATCCATTTTTTGTGCGAAATCTACGTAGGAATGATAGTAGACTATACTGGAGGATATCTGTATATTCTTTATTGTCCATTCTCATCGAAGTGAACTGAATTTCAAGTGTATCGTTGTATGAAATGGATCCCCGTACCATTCAACTTCTACTACCAAAAGTTTCTTTAATGTATGTGTTTTATGTTGGTGGGATCGATCTTCAACAAGCCTCCCTTCCCCGTAATAATTAGATTCAGGGAACAGCGATTAGTATTTTCGGCAGATATGGACAATTGGGTCAATTTGGTGGAGTAAAAGTTCAGATAATCCAAATGTTATCACCTTCAAATGGCTAGATAAGCGGGTCTTGAAACTGCTAGAAATAAACATACTCCTATATTCGAAATTTCGAAGGCGCATAAACTTACTCCTATATTAGGGAAGCCGGAACCACGGAGCTAGGCATTTTTCATAAGCCAGAAACCTTGTAAAACATTGAAATTTTTTATTTAATATTTTGCCAAAATTAAGTTTTTGTTCAAAAAATACTACCAATATAAATCATCAAACTTGGAACAAAAAAAAACAAATAGGAAAGCTAGCTCCAGCTCTGGCTTATCAAAAAAGCCCAGCTCCGTGTTCCTGGCTCCGGCTCCCCAGCCCTGAATTTTAGAAAGCATATTGGAATAAGTGTATGCCAGAGATAAAAAACCCTGAAGTTCGATCATGTGCCGAACTGCGGTAAAGTATTTGAAGAAAGAGAAATTTTAAAATCAAGAAAAAAAATCTAGAAATTACCCAAAAAGAAATCCAGAAAAAATGGTGATCACTTGAAACATTTGTAGTGATCACTTCAAACATTTGATCTGTGTCTGATAGGTTGACGAATCATTAACCAATTTAACACAAATCCACAATTCGATCCAATACATTCGACGATACCGTACTAATCCAAAGAATTAAGCCAACCACAACATAATTTGAAACATTTATGGTGGGACTATTAATGGAAGCGATACGAACGATACAATTCCTTGATCTAAGTTTGAAAGGTTGCGAGTAAGTTTGAAACAAAACGATTTATTCAAATTTATTTGATTAAACAATAAATTGTTAATAGCAATAACAATTAAATAAACAAGCCATTATCCTCTAAAGTGGTTAACTTTTCTAAATTCATTTTGAAACTGAGCGCAAAAGATTATTTTCAAATCTGAGCTTTTGAGATATAATCGCATAGAAACTCGAGTGCGAGTAACTGTAAAAAATGGATTCGTAAAATGGTTGGAATTTAAATAACAAACCAATAACCATTTGAAGTCATGTCAAGCATCAACAGTTGGAAATATGAAGTGTACCAACCGGCATCAGATGAGGTTATTTTGCGAAACCATATGACAATCTTTAAAACCCAGACCTCAAATTAAAATCTATCCACTTAAGTATGCATCTAACACATCGGAAAATAGTATTTGGAATATTACTTTGAAGCCTGAATTAACCATTAAGCAAAATAAGCATGTGCTTAAGGGAATCAAAGAAGAGAGGGCAGCAAAGATTTAGCAAATTATCTAAATTTTAGGTATTCAAATATACAAAGGAAAAAAATATTTGGTTTATCAAAACTCTCTGTGAGGAAGTCGTAAATTGATGACTCAAAAGGTTCGTGCCGTCATGATTGATGAAGGTTATTTAGCATGTCCGTTGATTCAACACTATTTCTGTCACATATCGATCAGTTAAGTATTTTACTTAAGATACCTAAAAGACAGGCAGGTTTTAGAATGTTTTTTAACATTGAGGGGTTACGTTTAAATATTTTATTCCAATAATGGTGAAACTCACAAAACGAATTTAGAGGTAAGGAAACAAAAGCAATAATGAAATCGAATGAAATAGGCACAAAAGAGGGACACTACGAGATTCCAATAATGTTGCAAGTAAAATACAATAGAATTCATCTTCAACTTTTGAGATAAATTTTGCCTAAAGTTGTATATTAAAGTGAAAATCAGCCAGTTCATAATCGGCCTTATGGGAAAATTCACTTTATTACGGTGGTTCAAATGTGTACTTAAAAACAAAATGTATGCTTGGTTACTCTCTTAACAAGTTGTATGATATTTGAACGACAACATGAGGCAGCCTGGAAAACAAGAAACTTTATAAACTTCGACTGATGCTTGAAAAAGTGAACGATACCTTTTTATCATCATTGAACCCGAATGAAAATCAAACCGTGGATGAATCTATGATTCTTTTCAAAGAACAGATTCAACCGGCTACTTATGTCAATTTGAAATTTACACGGGATAAGTGAACGGGATTGTTGCAAACTCACAAAATGTACTATTGAAAAATACCATAGAGTTTACTTTGATATTTTTTTTATTTCAGTACAACTGCAGAAATTGTTGCTAACTAATGGCATATACGCTTGTGGAACAGTACGGAAACAAAGAAAAGGGTTACGCAACGATATGCAACGTAAAGTGGATGGATAGAAAACCGGTTTTGTTTCTTGGAAATTTCCACAATCCTGCAGAAATACAAATAGTAGGAAGGCGAAGAAAGAACGGTAGCCAAGAAGACATGTCCCATGTCCCAGTATGATAAAGGATTATACCTGCAATATGGGATATGTTGACAAGTTCGACGTTAAAAATCCTTGTACGAAACGGACCGAAAATCTTACAAATGGTCGCATTGAATTTTCTTTTGTTTTGTGAATGCATCAGTTGTAAATGCTTATCGACTCTTTCAAGAAAGATTGAAGTCATATATCTCTCTAAAACAATTTCGACTATTAGTGACTGTAGGATTGATTGGGGCAAATCAAGGGCCGAGAAAACTAGGAAGTCGGAAGTGTTCTCGGTCAATAACTTTAAAAGAATAGTTACATTGGAATTGCGGTGGAATGAGAACAATTTCTCTAAAATGTGCATAATGCAGTACGCGGTTTGAACCGCATAGAACGATGTGGAAATACAGTACATGTCATGTTGGCTTATACCTAGACCTAACTTAAGTTCCTTGTGGTAAATTCAAATAACCACGTCTCAAAATCTCTCCTCGCTGAATTATTTATTTTTTGTTTATGGTTATGAATTAAATGAAGTATAATAACAATATTCTTTCAATTAAACCGTTTTTCATTGACGACAGATATCTGTTAGGGTGCTACCAACCGAAGAAAAAAAAACTACTCGTTTGGAAAAGCCCGCGCGATTTAAATGGAAAAATGTTACTACTTTTTGATTACAGTAGTATATTATCTACTATAGCTAAGCTAAACTTTTATATTATTTCATCGGTCTCTTAAGCTCGATATATCCCATATTTGGGACATGTCAGCTGAATTCCAATGGGACAAATTTGCTATCTGCAAGTACTTGTAATTTTATTAGATAGAGAATAGCTTCGAGAAGCTACAAATACTTGTGACTAGTTTGCTGTTATGTTTCAAGTTGAAACCAAATTTTGTCACGTGATTATACAATCTACTATATCTCAATAAAATTCCTATGAAATGTAGCACATTCGATAAGAAATTAAGCATACGTATAGCGCGGGTTTTTTTTATGCAAAAATGACTGCTACCTAGTGTTTGTAATTATGTAATATATTATCATTATCGCTATGTACAATCAAACAGATAAAAAATATTCAAAATAAGTCATCCAAAATTCGCTTAAAACACTTTAAAAATGTGCACAGTATGATAGGAAAACCATCAAATTACTTGCAATCGACCAAAAACGTTTCATAATTCGCTTACTTACATCTAATTGTTACACGATTTAATGTTTGTTTGGCTTACGTGGTGTACGTGCTTTTGTACAGACCCACCAACTTTTGTTATATCTAGTGACGATGGAACTAAATATAAATTCTTCGATTAGAGTTGCAGATTCACGTAATTAGATTAAAATTACAAGATTCCTGAAATAATCAGCGCGTTATGCCAACATTTGGTATGTAAGGAAAAACCGCGTATTAAGTGCAAAGCATTAAATTGAATTTTTAGTACTTAAAACCAACTAGAGTGTATATCAATTTTCATCAGGCAGCCGACTACATCAGTAAGAAATACATTTTCAATAAGGTTAAAGAAATGTTGTTGTGTTTAAGAACCAAAATATATGTTTTTTCGACTATAAATATTAGTTAGGAGTCACATGCAATCGTCAATCTAAAAACCAAAATAAAAGCAAACATACAAAAACCCACAATAAACGTAAGAACGAGTTACTTTCTAAATTTCGAGTCACTCAAACCGTGTTTTCCCTTGGAATAGTACGTTCACTGACCATACACAAGTGCACAAATTTTTACAAAACACACCTTCTGAAGACCGTGACATTGAAAACCAAAATTCCATTGACGTACTTACGTTACGTGTACCTCTACGTTACAAAATTTACAGGCATATTTTTCCGTTTAAATTAACTTTTCGAACCGAACGTAAGAATTAAAAACGTAAAAACTAAAATAATTACTAATTTTTTTTTTATCTAGCTACCTATAAATAAATTAAATTTTTTGCGGTTTCGCATATCTTATCCCTACTACCAACCTAAGCCGTACTCGAAATTATGTAATTCTGTGCGCTACAGTGGTGGACAAATTGAAATTCAAATTTAAATGGAATAAAATAATTAATGTACTAATACGATTTTACAAGATTGGAGCAAATTGATCAAAATGTAATTAAAAAACTAATATTAATAAATCATAATAGAAATATTTATGCTTTTATAAATTTAATTATGTATCGATAGTGCAGACACCAAAAATTTTATGTACTACGTGACTTTCGAATACTGATGAATGGCGAAATAGAGTATGTTTCAAACTTAGAATCATAATAATGAATTATCACATAACATTACTAGTTATTTAGCTCAAAAATCAATTAGAATGATATTACAATTACTCTGCTTAGCTTAGTACTAATTCGATTTATCATCCCAGTATAAATTATACAATGTTTTCCTCAATTTTCATTTATGTAATCCTCTCATTGAATGAAATTCTCATAATAAAACATCTATACTTTGAGTACCTCGTGCTACACATTTCACAAAATAAGCAAAAAAAAAAAAAAAAAATGCAAGAGAAAAAATTTCACTTACTCCAATCTAAACAGTCCGTTTGACTATTTAATAAAATTAATCCAAATATTATACTAAACATCACTTTTTTCACTAATTGCCACATATTTATTTAATTAATATAATTAAAACGAAAAAAAAATTAACAAAACCAAATAAATTATTTTACATTTATTAATGAAACCGACCATACCATTCGAAAGTTTGAGTTACACTGCCAATTTGGTTGAATATGTACTCGATTTTATTTTGACAAGGTAAGGAAATACGATAAGATAGAGATAACACTATATAAAAGTGTTATATTCCCAATAAGAATATTATAACTGTGCTATGTTATTAAAAACAAAACTTTTAACTATTCGAATTTGGTTCGTTTAAAAAAATAAAAAAAAATTTGCACTTTACAATTACAATACACAACAATGTACTATTTGGAATGAGTGCAATATGAACTTTAACCTTATTGGACTGGAAATATTTATTATTTGTTATTTATATTTTATACAATAGTGATAACGTAAATTAATATTACGATTGAACTTTTATTTTGAGAGAATTTCGGAGATTATAAGCGGTACTTGTATATTATTTTGGTATTTTCACTCGGGATAATAACCTCAACAGATTTTAAACGCAATTATGTTTTGGTTTGGAAACCTGATAGAACCATCGTTCACGCTGTGACACAACATTTATGTAATAAGAATCTCTCAGAAATATTAGTTGTACTTTGTACATAAAAAACATTGAATGAGCTTAAGAGAATCAAATCCTTAGTGAAATTTAATGAAAAAGCACAAATATATTAAAAATTTGGTACTCTGTCCAAGTTATCAAGGTTAGTTGTTCTTAGACAGGGGTTAAGAAACCAATATGCCACTGAAATGCGCAACCTTAATTTAGACCGTTCAAAACATTATGTATTATATGCTACCAGGGTGTAGGTCATTTATTCCTTTCATTTCCGTACTCTATTTAGACATATATCAGTTGACTGACCATATGCAAAATAAGATCATAGAAAACCAAAATCATTTCAAAATTTCACCTTCTACCACAATATTATGGTATACATAATAATGTACTGTACCAGTGTCCTTGCAAAATGTATTTCTTCACGGAGCAATAAACTTACATTTAATTAGCCATACTTTTTCTAGGCCATGTTAAGTTGTTCTTAAGGCATTAGCAAAAATATTCTAAATTGTACCTAAATAGAGTATAGGGACAATTTATACAAAAATGTTTATCGATTTAAGCCATGGAAATCTTACAAGAAAGAAATTTATTATTATCTAGTTCAATGAAATAGATTAGAATATTTTTGTGATTAAAAATTCAGATTAGTTTATAAGTTATGCGCAAATTGCACTAATGTTTTCGAATATTCCGGGAAATTTTATTATTATGCATAATAAAATAGGAAGTTTTAGTCGTCACACTGGTACACGCTACCAATTATATTGTACATTATATTGCGAAACTGTTTAAAGAGTTAAAGAGTATCGTTAAAAATTTGCTGATCTTAGATATTATTTGATCGCGGCATTTTAATAAAACAATATTTAATTCGCATGTTGCTACCAAAAGCAACAAAACATATTTCATTTATGTATACTGTAACACGATAACATTAAAATGAATACAAATTTGCAAAATTTGCTTAGCATACGAATTTGCGATTATACTATGTAGAAGCTATACATAATTTGATGCTGCCATGCCGAATAAAACCTTATTTAGTTGGACATTCCCATTTTTAAAATATAATATAAACACAAATATGTGTAATGTGTCTCGCCTCTTGAAATAACCGAGAATCCGATGTTGAAACATTTTTATCAGCTTTTAACTGAATATTTTTTTTTTTTTATTTCAAACAGGAAATATTCAGATTAAAATGTATTTATGGTATAAGATATAAGTGTGCAAATATCACGTTTTGCCCAAATTGTAATATTTCCATAGGAAATGCGGGCGACCAAGCACCTGTAGGGTGGACATGTAGCCTGTACCTTTTTAATTGAAAATATTTTTTGTATGATTGTGTTTCCATTTTCAGTCAAAAGTTACCGTTTTCCTCCAAATAACATTAAATCTTCATTGAGGGTGAAATTGAAAAAATCGGTTTATACATAATATATTCTTTACATGGTCAACGTAGGGTCGTTCGATGTTTTCAACTTTTTATGCGGGTTAAAAATCGAGTCCCAAAATAGGTACATACTTTCTTTTACTGTGGTACTTACCGAAGCCCCAATATTTATAATTATGCTGTTAAATTATTGTTTAACATGAAAAATCTAATGCTTTATCTAATGCCGACTGATGTCGAAATCATCAAAGCGGGAGGGCATCTTCTCAGCAGTGGCTCGTGACATCCGTCGGAGGGTTGGCTAGTCCTGGTGCATGACATCCGGAGTGACTTCATTGACCTCTTCGGCTTCGATTGATTCATCCAGACCAGCAAGCTGCTCCTGAGGCATGATCTTTAGCTTGACAGCCTCTTCTAAAGTGACTTGGCATAACTGCACTTCAGCTGATTTGCGTGAGTTTGAACGAAGCTACTGTTTTGCAGTTCGACTATTACCCTAGTGCATACGAAGGCGTCTATCGGTAGCACATCAGGAATTTCTGTAAAATTCTATCAACGTTCCCATCCCCCTTCAACTTCTCGAGGCCTGTCTTTAACAGGTGGACGAAACATTCGGCACGGCTGTTCCACTGTGGGTTGTATGGTGCCGTAGCAATATGCGCAATTCCATTTTCATTACACACCTTATTGCAGACACATTATACTACACATCTTGAACGCTTCTGGCCAATTGATAAATGCATCCACGATAACTAAGTAGTAGAACCCATCGACGGGACCGGCATAATCGATGTGAATGGGGGTCTATATGGACCCATCGACAACAGCAACGCTTGCAACGTGAATTTTTTGGGTGCCTTCGAATTGGTTTCACACATGCCGCATCTTCTGGCGTTGGTCTCGATGTCGCTGTCAATTACGAGCCCGTAAACCTTGCTTCTCGCTAACAGCGTGTAAAGCAGTCTAAATGCGGCATTACAGTCCGTTCATTATTAAAAACACACTTTTCTGCCAACGAAAGCGACGTACGGAGCGGGATATCTCCACTGCCCATTCGGCTCCTTTTTTCTGGCAACCATGTTTGATGAGATCAGCGATTTCTTTCAGAACACCACCCACTGCAGTTCCAACATGGGCGTTAATGCGAATTGCGGTCCAATGACCCTTCACTCCTTTGTTAAACTTGCCATATCAACTGATGGCTCCAAGAAAAGAACGAAGCATTGAGATATCCGTTGGTGCCGGCAAATATTGAATTACCTTGATGTTCGCTTTGTCGAGGCGCAACCAGTTGGCGTCGTTGATGTGGTAACTGACCGACTTCCGGCCGAAAGAACATTTTGAGAGCTTAGGAGTTAACCCGTAGTCCAGATGCGGCCGAGGACAGAGAACAGCTTCTTTCTATGATCCTGCTCACCCGTTCCAGCCACAACGATATCCTCGAGATATAAGGCAACGGTGTGAATTTCTGCCTAGCATCGTTTCCATTTGCTGTTGGAAAATGAAGGATGTTGTTTTCATTCCGGGATGCAACCGATTGACTTGGAAAAGTCCGACGTGCCTATTGATCACCATGAGCTTCTTGGTATTTGTATCGAGCTCTAACTGGAGGAAGGTATCCGAGAGGTCAATATTACTGAAGACAGTGCAACCTGCGAATTTCGCAAAAAATATCAGTAGCCGGCAATAGGTGCTGCTGAGTCGGCATATATAATCAATCGGCTGAATCACTCCTAAGAATTACAACCTTTGCAACTCGTCTTGTATTGCTTATACAGCTTTGTAAGGTACTGGGCGCTGATGGCCGAAGGTTGGAGCTTTCAGTTTAAGAGACATTTTCATCTTGTTTTCAGCAACGATTGATGTATTTTTAATATCCCAACAAGATGACCGGCTTATCAGAATGCCACGTCTAAACGAAGATACTCAAAAAATCATCGAAGTTATGAATCGAAAACCAATTAATGCTGATGAACAATAGATACATGAAGAATACGGTCTATCAAGAAAAACTGCACCGAGTTATAGATGGTAAACGTATATGGGTTGTACCCAAAACACTCAAGTAGCGTATACCTAAAATGAATCACGACGATATGGGGCATCCGGGATTCGAAAAACCGGTGGAAGTTATTCGCAGACACTTTTGGTTTTCTCGAATTCGAGACTATGTAAAGAAATATATTTCGTCGTGTCTACAATGTGAATATACTAAATCGAAAGGTGGAATGAGGGAAGGTGAAATGTATCCTATTGATAAGACGCCAAAACCATTTCACACCATACATGTGGACCAGTGGGGTCCTTTCCCCCGTTTTCAAAATAAGTTGTGATTAAACCAGCAAAATCTAGGAACACAGCTCCAGTTATATAGGTTATGAATGACTGGACTACATTTATGAATGACTGAACGCTACCGTAACGTCAAGAGTTAACGGTCAATGTGAAAGGTACAACAGAACAATTTTAGGAATATTACGAACAATGGTTGGAGAAGACGATAGGAAATGAGACAAAAATATGCGATGGACGAAATACCATAATCAACGACAATGTATTGGAGGAATTTTTAGACATTTCATACCCATGGGGGCCTATTCTCGAATTTCACATCCATTTTCCACATGTGGACATCTGTCAAAGTTCACACAAAAACGTTCAAAAATTAAAACACATGCGGCATGGACATTTTCCTATATGGGGAATTTTTTCCACAAGCTTATACCCATTCGGAAATATTCCCTTGGTACCGAAAAAAATTAAATTTTTATGAATTTTGACAGTTGTCCACATGTGGAAAATGGATGTGGAATTCGAGAATAGGGCCCATGGAAATAATCTGTTAATAGCACCTTGTAAATTGCTTTACAAGTTTCGGGTGTTATCACACTGAGTATAAGATCTTCATCTTCCGGTCATGTTTCAAAAATGAAATATGCACAAAACTGTGCTAAAATTGCAAAAATAGTTTGTATTGTCTAGGCGCTGACTTGCACAAGTCTAAAACTGAGCGATAATTTGCACAGCTTTATTTGCGCAATTAATGGTTACGTCAAAATTTGGTCAAGTGGTTTGAATAAGTTAATCAAAATTAACCTCTTTTAAACCTT
Source organism: Tipula vernalis (assembly GCA_958295665.1). Lineage (NCBI taxonomy): Eukaryota > Metazoa > Arthropoda > Insecta > Diptera > Tipulidae > Tipula > Tipula vernalis. Next base: position 10,451,260 of record OY282560.1, on the reverse strand, counting down.
TACACAATATCGGATCGCTAAATACTGATCATTTAGATCTACCTAATAATAATAACAAAAAAATTCAATTTTATTTGTTTTATTATACTTAAACAATACATTTTTAACTTTACACAGCACAGATACAGCTGCTCAAGGATATAATATAATTTTTACACTTAAAATATTTGAGTGAATTTGTTGTACATTTATTAAAAAGTGATGTTTTTATTTGTTGTATTAAATAATATGTAATTTCAATAACAATATTTATAGTAAATAGTAGATCTGCGTTTTCTTATTTGTAAATATATAATAATTGTTTATATTTATAGAATTCATTGTATCTTCAATATAAAAAATATTCTATCAAAATATAAATTTGTATAATCCCGTATGTCGTTTGTAAAATGGTATCTTTTATATAATTATCTATATGGAATGATTTTCATATTAGTTAATCAAAAATAATAAAGCTCACATCAAAAATTATTCCAAGCCTCTAAAGATGTGGATATTGCATTCAGTTTTGTTGAGCAAAATTCCAATTATGTAAATATACATAGCAATATGAGCAACATTAGTACGTACATAATAAGTGTATATAGATGTGTGCAAAGTTACAGTTAATACTATAAGTTACAAAAGTTACAAAAGCGAACCGCGATTTGGGTTTCTTAAGTTAAAAAATTTCAGAATTCGAGTTATAAATTAAAAACACAAAAAAAAAACATTTATAAAAGCACAACCAATATTATAAGTCGATTAAACCAAAAGAGTAAGTATGTATCTTACTTAATTAGAAAATGTTTCTGCATCTTTAAGTATACATACAAATAGGTATATAAAATATGGAAGCGATATTTTAAATAAATCGTTTGTCTTAATCCTAATGAAATCTTTTTAATATTTAGTTAAGCGGATGGATTTGAGCTGAATGGTTGTTTCGTTATAGGAGTCATTTCAATTTGTTGCATTGTTACTTCAGCTGCTGGTACTTCACCCAATAGCAATGCAAGATTGGTTTCCTTCCATCGACCATTTGGTCCATTTATGGTTCGATCTTCGCAAACACACAAGAAAAGAGTATCGACCACAATCTGAAAGCATACAAAAAAAAAAAAAATTGATAAAGCTAAGAATTGTAATTAAGAAATTCTTACTTACCTCATAAAGAGACAAAATAACATGTGCGATGAAAAATGAAAATATCGTAATAATAATCACGGGTGCAATATAAAAATTCACGTCCGGATTATCCCGCAACAACAAAATACTGATTAAACCACAAACTGCAGCTACGGCTAATTTCGCTAGGAACAGTATAAAATCACCAATTCCATTAATCGTTGCAACCTGTAACGCATTAGACCATATTGCGTTCCATGCAATTCCAGCTGCCGGGCAAAAATTTATACTCTCAATTGCGATCACAGTATACGTATTGTGGTTTAGATATCGGATGAATTTCTCCAACGAATAGAAACAACAAATACAGCATTTTAGCAAACATGATGCTACACCACTGCCACTGTCTTCGCTTCGTTTCAATTTAGCGTACAAATACGTTAAAATAAGTCGTGGTATTTTAAACAGTGTAATCAAGAATGCACCCTTTGCAACCGAACCCAAATGATATTTTACCAATTTGGCGATTGAATGTAATACAGGAGCATCGGTTGGCTTTCTAAAATACCAAAAGGCTACTGCTCCGGCGATTGTTAATTGTTGACAGGCAAAAATGAATTCCGATGTCCAAATCAAACCAATAAAGTAGATCCATAACATACGTTTTAACCAATGAGCTTCTAGATATTCAACTAATTTGAATGATTTGTAATCTGTACCACTTGGTGGCTTGTCTGCACCCATTGTTTCGTTATGTGGGATTAGTTGTCCGAATGGAATTAACGGTTTGACACCAGGATAATTAGCGGTTGCTAGGCAGATTACAACAATTACCCAAAACGTTAAGAATATTGCTAGGGCGATGAATGCAAGTATTGGTGGACCAGCTAATCCTGGTAGTTCGAGCATACATTTACCGGCCTCTTCAAACAACGCAGCTAGTCCTCCAATTTTGGTGCGCAACAAAAAAATGATCAGGACCAAAAATATCATAACAATTGTAGCGATTATGGCCAGGACGTACACTGCAGTTTCATTACGGGCCACCTCTTCGAGTAGCGAGTAGTTTATCTTGACATCCAAATTATTTTTTATCCGATAATATGTCATCCAGAGCACAACAGTAATTGCTATACTCGCAATTCCAACGAACATACAAATTAACCAAGAAATAATTTTGGTCAGCCAATGTAACATCATAATCATGGCGATGGACAATAGCAGAGCCCCAAAACATAATATAACGATGATTGGCCAAGTTTTGTACAAGTCACTCATGAACTGTTCCGCAACTCCCCAAGAATTAAGTAAGGCATACATATCACGAACCTCTTTTCCAGGCGCATTTTTTCCCGTGGGAATACATCGATGAAGGACGGGTGTTCTAAAATAGAATAAAAATTGTTTTAAAGTATATCATCATAGCATGACGAATTGTCCTTCGAATTGAAAACGCGATGAATTAACAAATAGCGTGTTCAATTAAGTAGTTCATACAATTACTACTCACTCTTCGAAAATCGGAAATGGTGGGCATGGTCCTAATAAATTGAAATATTTTGTGTCTTTTGGCTCCGGTTTTAACAATTGGTCCATATCAAAATCGTATCGGCACAATTTATTCCCCGTCTCCTTATAGTACTGATGCAGCTCTCGTGCATTTCCTATCGTTCGTTCGGGACATTTCTTCACACAAACCTTAAGCGTTTGTCTGAGCTCTTTCACATCCAAAAACATTAGATACGGCTTATCCTGTGTTGACATCCCAGACAATGGGAAATCTTTGTACTTCTCATTTTTACTAACACCGCAAGTATTTCCGTACGAGTCATATCCGTTTATTATCCTTAAAGGGCTCCCAAACACAAAAGAAAATATCGCAATGACTAACTGAAAAATAACGTAATCATATTAATTAATTATTGTGTTAATTAACTCTAATTTGAGGTCTAATCCATCATTAATACGGTAAAAAAAGAAGGGCGAGGCGTTGGCTGAAATCATCAGACAATAAATAGATCGCCACCATTAAATACATACCAATAGTATCCAAAAGAGTGTGTATATCACCAGCCAACAAACATCAGTACAGCCACGCACTGCTGTGGGTTCATGCCGCTTATCGGGTTTACTTTCAAAACAACCCATCGTTTATGTAAACGGACAATATCTTCACAATTGTTTATGATTTTTTTTTTTTTTTTAATTAACACAGTTTGATGATATTGATCATCACACAACAATGGTTGTTTTATTTATGTTAGTGTTCTATCAAATTATTCTCATCCACCATGTATAAAATCTTGTTAGTTATGGCATTCATTCATAGATGGTATTATCATTTTAAATTGTTACGTGAGCTTTTCTTATTGTAGGTAACAACATTTTGAATATTTTCCAGTTATTAATTTGAATTTATTTATTTAATTTTTTCAATTAAATAAAATTAATGAAGCAATTAATTTCAAACCAAGTTGCCTTAAGGTTCTTGTCCGCAAGTTACATGTTGCGGTGTTGAGACCTTGTTGATTTATTTACTTCCTTCCTTTAGAAAATAAATTTTTTGGACTGATAGACAATAAAACTAATATCGGAAATCTCAATTTATAACTCAGTGCAAGTAATTCTCAACCCTAATTTTAACGTTACATTTTTGGAATATTTGTGTAGTTTATTTTGGCAAAACATTTTCCCAAAATAAACAAATACCAAATCAATTTAACCAAAACAAAATACCAATATGAGTATCTGCTGCCTTATATGAAATTCAATTTTCCAGATTTAGTTGATGTCCCGGTAAGGCACATGATGAAGTAATATTAAAATATTTTTAGTGTTTAAAGTACAGTGGTATTTTGTGCGAAACAGTCGAGTTGATACAAAATATAGAGCAATTCAATTCATATAAAAGTGTTTAATTAAAATAATTATTTGTATTTTGTCATTTTGTGTAAGAACGATGACATTTTTATGAATAAAATAATAAACGGCCATATACGAAAGTAATTAGTGTGTGTATCATAGAAAGCTTGCAATAGATGTCACCACAGATAAAATTATAACAATTTCGAATTTTGTTATTGTTCCATTTTATGCAAGTTTGACATAACAAAAACTTCTATTGTATTTGTGTGTATACGGCATTGATGGTGGTGAAAAACAAAAAGATATCTGACATTTTGTAAAAAAAAAAAAAAAAAATTTTCTTGTCACCCAAATCCAATTAACTAAAAAGTATTAATTCGCGTTTCTAAATGTACACAATAAATAAAAGTTAAGTATTATGTTTAAATGACATCGTCGTAAACGAGATAGATTGGAAAATTAATTAAAAATCGAATCGGGGCAAATACAATAATAAAAATCTACGTACATAGAGAAGAAAGGCAAAGGCGCAACAAAATAAAGTGAGAAAAAAAAACTCTGTGGTGGTGGTATAATTTTGTGTATACGGCGAAAAATTCGATTTACAATTTTATTTTGTACGATTGCTAATCAAAATGAGTGAAAAACAACCATTATTAGCAAATGAGGAGACAAAAAATTATTCCGAGGCACAGGAAAGTAGTGATGCGGCTATTGGTAAGTGTTTTTTTTAGACTTATCACTTATATATTGTATTGAAGGGATTTAGTCATCCCGTTTCGCATACTGATGACTCATCCCTTAGGAGCACAAATTATAAATTTTTTATTAAATTATTATGTGTATGCCACATTTTCTTTTTTTTTATTATATTCCAGCACAATCAGCTGTCGCCGGTGCTACAATAGTATCTTCCATTGGACCCGATGAATTACCACCACCTTATCAAGGATCGGCTGCGAGTGGCGTCCCAATGGTAACATGTCGCGTATGCCAAGCAATGATCGATATAACATGGAAAAGGGAACAGCATGTTGTTAAATGCAATCAATGCAATGAAGCAACTGTAAGTGACTACCTATTTCTGTATGTACTTTAAAGTTTGCCTACACTGATGAGGGTGTAATGTATCGAATTAATGATTCTGCATTATGCACTGTACTCTTTCTATAAACCACTATAATTGATCAATTTTCGTTTTTGTCTATGTTTTCGGAATTTTATTTTATTGTTTGTATTTGTGCGTGATTTTTTTTTTTTAATGACGGACTGGGATCACTGTCATTTCAGTTTAAGATAAGACATAATGTAGTACCACAGAAGAAAGATTAACTTTATTAAGGTTAATCTTTCTTCTGTGGTAGTACATAAAGTACATATTATCGATTGGTAATTTGTTATAACTAAAAATATCTCAAGATTTCAATTAAAGCTTAAAACAAGACTTAGAAAGTATAAGCTTTGAAATGTTGCTGTCTAAGCGAAACGCCAATTTAATCAACAAACAATTCGGTTTCTCTTATCTTACACATAAAGTATTTATAAAATTAAAGTGAATCACATAGTATTATGAAAGTACTCAACGATCTATTCATGTTCGGAAATAGAATTGTTTTTGACTTGACATTTTAATAATGAATGATAATAATGTGAAAAATCCTAAAATTCACTATGCTTTGAGCCACACATAAATTTACCTACGTTCCTCATTTAAAGCTATAAATATTTTCATTAAAATGTTAACCCCATATATTCACCATTTATTGGGCACATTACATTTTATCTACGGATAACGTAGCATAATTATAAAATAAATGATAAGGCTTACGCATACTTTTTATTGGAGTAGTTGAACTTGACTGGAATAATAATTGTTAAGCTTGTAAATCAAGTCTTACTGCTTTTGGGTTCCAACATTTTTTGTTGGTAATTTTTCTAGCCTCAGTATATATTAATTATTTTTGTGTCTTTATTTTGCAGCCAATACGTAATGCCCCACCGGGTAAAAAATATGTTAGATGTCCATGTAATTGTCTATTAATATGTAAAAGTTCATCGCAACGAATTGCATGTCCACGGCCAAATTGCAAGAGAATTATAAATTTGGCTCCTAGTCCTGTAACACCGCCTGTACCATCAGTACCGGGAATGTGCCGTGTTTCATGTGGTCATTGCAGTGATACATTTTTGGTAAATTTTTAAAAATGGTTGTACACAGTAATGTGTTAATGTTTTTTTTTTTTTTTTTGTTTACAGTTTAATACGTTAAATAATGCTTTAGCTAGATGTCCACATTGTCGAAAAGTATCATCTGTTGGTTCAGTATTTGCAAGGAGTAGAGGATTTTTATTTTTAATTTTAGGAATAATATTCCTTGCTATTGGAATTGGTATAACAGTAGGAACTTATAAATATGCAAAGGTTAGAGATTAAGCTTGTCAAATTGTTCAGAAAGATATATTTGTTCTCGTTGTTCCACAGGATCATGCTGGGATCTATGTTGCTTATATTGGTATATTTATAGTCCCACTATTTCTATTTGCTCGAACCATATATTATTGCACGTTAAAGGTAAGTACCATTGATGGACCGATGTAATGCCATATAAAGAAATAGAGAGAAGTCTGCATTTTATCTTCTGCAAAAAAGTAAAAGTAAAAAAACAAATTCATATATTGTGGACTAAGATCTAATATAATCTTTAAAACAAAATTACAATAAATAAAATATATAAATTAAAATTTATAATATTAAATAAGAGAAAACACTATTAAATATTTGGCATAATAATAATCTAAATAAAAGTAATTTAATAGAAGAAATGAATATTATAATGTTATATAGTACACAGAACCCCCAAAAAAAAACATAAAATGCATTCCTTTTTTGATATTATAATAATAATTACGATGAAAATGAAACTTATAAATAATTTTTATATAAAACGAAAAAATAAATTTATTATTTGATTAAACCTTCTTACCTACCAGTGGGCAGAGGTTCATGGGATCACCAAAATAAAATTTATTTTTTCGTTCATTGTATATAAAAATTAATAAAACTACATACATAGTGTTGTTTATGGTACATTTATATCTTATATACAATATATAAATAAATAAATTTAATAAAAAGAAGTAAGTTCAGATAATAATTTTATATATGTATATTTTATATATAAACAAAAAAATATATACCTATATAATTAATAGAATGTAGATTTTTGGTTTTCTTTCCATAACAGACAAGTGTATAAAAAAAAATTTGGATATTTACATAAAACAAATTTACATATTTTGGGCTAAACAAATTTAATTTTTATTATTTTATATTCTTATTATCATTATAAATTAAATTAATTCATCTCATTACATTTGAAAATATTGTGATCATATTTAAAAATTAAAATATTACAAAACACTTAAATTTTTTATTTTTTCCTTATTATTTTATTTATGCGTGATCTGTGGTTTTTTTATGGATTTTGGTATATAGGATTTACCACTTAACTTGAGACACCTAAATATCTCGAAAATAAAGAATTACAAATAAATCGTTTACACGAGCTAAAAAGTTAATTTATAACACCAATGCAAAAAGTGATTTTTTGTTCGGAAAATAAAATAAAAATTGTATTTCCAAGAAACAGAAAGTTTCCATGAATTTTTGTATAACCGACAACAATTAAGCAATGCTTGCTTCGGATAGAAACCAATTCATAAGCAAAGAGAGAATATGGTATTAATTTTGTCATTTTAATGATTTTTAACAACTTTAATTTACCATTTAATAGTGCTTGTAGAAAAAACGTTGCATATCTCACGTGTTAAAAGTGATCTTATTTTGTCCGAAGGGAGGTTTAAATAAAACCTCGTTTTTAACACTTGTATTATAGACAAATGTAATATATATTAATTTATTATTATTAATGTAATATATAGTATGTACCTCATAATCCTTGCGAACAAAACCGATTGACGTGTAATGGCGGATGCTATACCTTCCTGCGGGCTGGAAATTAGTACTCAAAATAACCGCAGAAATCAACAGCGGGATCAATTCTTAGCAAAAAATGTTTTATGAAGTTTTCGATAGTTCAATATTTTTCGAGTTTTTCTCGATTGAAAATGTTGATTTTCCATCTAAAAAATGCATGTTTGAGACCAATCCGAAAATTTCATCGAAAAACGTGATTGGTTTTTTAACGATAACTTCCTGCATTTTAAAGATATCTAATCGTTCCAAAAATCATTTTCCAGGGAATTTCAAGGGCTACAAGACCAAAACGAACTTTTTTGAACTTTTCGTTTTCAAGATTTTTGGTTTTAAAGGGCTCGGGCTCGCACTAAAATGCGAACTTAAAACAGTGATATCTCAGTTAATTTTAAACCTAGAGGAATAAAAAAATAATAAAATTTTCTGCAAGAAAAACCTAAATTTTTGTACTCTTGCATTTTGTACGTATCTTCTTCAGTTTTTGAGTTATTGTGTCCTTATTTCAAAATTGATTGAAGCTTTTTTTTCAAATCTAGGCATTCTAAATACATAGTTCAAACTTCTAGAACATATTGTTAGTACCTAAATAAAGTAAAAGGTTAAGCCATTGGTTTCATTGCTGATTTTTTCTACGAAAAAACGAGACAACCATTTTATTTTTATCATAACTCCGTAAGTTTTTATGCCAACGACTTTTACTAAAGCTGGTTTTAAAATTCTTTTCAAGTACTTTAAAAATGTTCTGACAAATTTTCCTCCAGAAATTAGTCGTTTTTCCATTATTATCATTGAAAGGTTCGAAATCAGTTTTCGGAGAACAGTCACATTCAACGAGCCACAACTCGGTTCGTATTGCATCTACAGAAATAAAAAAAACAATCGATTTATTTTATAAGCTTTATGTTTGCTCTTCATGATTTTTTGATAAAATGGAAGGTTGCAAAATCATTTTTTAGACAAAAAATCAACATTTTCAATCGCGAATAACTCAAAAAATATTGATTTATCGAAAAAACTTCATAGAACATATTTTTGCTTAGAATTCATCCATCTATCGATTTCTGCGGTTATTTTCAGTGCAGTAATTTCCACTCACGAGAAGGAGTTACATCTCTATTCCACTATCGACTTTAGTATTTTGAATTTGCTTTGTATCAAAAATTTACCATAATGAGTTGGGATAAATAAAAATGCATTTCGAATTATAAACTTTACGTACATATACAGTTTATTATAAGTGAAATAAACATTTGAATATTTTTTTGGAACTACGTATTTAGAGATATTTTATTGATACATATTTAACAACAACTGAAATAGAGGACAAAGATACAATTTTGTTAAAAAAGATGCAGAAAGAGGACAAGTTTCCTTTAAAGGACGGCCGACTAAAATAGAGGATGAATGGTCAGCTTAATTTTAAGCTAATTTAGATGTTGTTATAAATACAAATAAACACAAAAAAGATTACCTTGTTATTAGGATCAATATGAATGCGTTTTAGACAAATTATTTTGTATTTCTGTGAAATATCTCTCAAAATTCATTTTCGAATTTTGCTTTCATATCAAAATTTATTCTTATTTTTAATTTATTCTTTTATTTCTCTTATCTCTTACTCTGTTCAATGGTTTTCGTCGAAGAAAGATTGAAGTTCCCAATGTTTCTTTGAAAGATTGAGAAGAAATATTGAGAATGGTCATGTGTTTAACATTCTTTGCGTATTTGTTGTAAATGTGCAATATTCCTCCAATATTGCCTCCCATTTTCATCATTAACAACTTTTATTTCTCCTCCTTTCCATGACAATACTGAGTGCGGAATTGAATAGGAACTGGAGGTCGATTTTTTTCTCGTCATATTTTTTATAAACCTTATTGCCGCTTTCTAATGAACTCCTAGTTGTCCTGCGATTTTATCCGCATATTCATTCTTTAATTAATCGTCGTGTGTACTATTATACGTCATGAGAAATTCTAATAAATGTTTTCTCGGATTTGCTCGAGAAGCTTAACCGTGCGCGTGATCAACGTTGGATAACCCCCATTTTTGCACATGCTCGAGATTTTGGACCGTTTCTCATCAAATTGAATCAAGTATTAACACATATCCTCAGCCTACTAGGTTCGCATCGGCAATACTTTGAATACGTACTTATACGTATATGGTTATAATTTAACTAAATCGTTACAAAATGATACGAAAATTACTTAAAATAAACCCCGATTTTATAGAAGTTGTTAAACGTATCAAACTTATTGGTTTTATTTACCTAAAATAAAACCATAATTTTAAAATTTGTTAGAAGGCTCAGAAATTAAGCAAAGGTTAAAAATTGTTGGAAAAACAGTTTAAAATAAACTTGCAATGACCTGAGTTTAAATTAATTTTTAGCCATATGTAACATTGTAGTTTAATATCAATTAACTTGTCCGATTCTGTTTAAAATTAGTTTATTGAAGTTAAAAAGTTATTTAGAAGTTTAATTTTAACTGAGGTTAAAATTTATTACTCGGATCCTTTTACTAAAATCCACGATCATAGATGACATTCAAATTTCGATTACATTTACGATGTATTTGCTAAAATTTATCTTATCATCTGCCGCTGCAGTGGCTCTATTTCATAAACATTTCATCCCATAAGAATCCCACCCAAACACCAAACTTTGGAAGTTTGACAATTTTTGCTCATCAATTATTATTTTTTTTTTTGAATCAACAGAATTTGTATTTATTGTGAATTTGAAAGGCTTCCCTATATATGAGGGGATAAGTCTTCTTAACCCATATTGCTATCCTTAAAGTTGATTTTAGTATTTTCTTACATATACGGTAATAAAATATGTGATTTTTATTTAGTTTTTTTTTACGTATACCATACATAAAATTATTGCTAACTTTATAAATAAACCTTATAATATTCTTTAGAACCTATTTAATTACGTAAAATAAACAAATTTTTGGCTTTTTTGTTTATTTTATTTTTATTTTAGTGCCTGTTCAATGAAAAAAATTATTAAGATTATATTTAATTATTATTTTGATTATTACAAAATTTTATTTCATATATCCATTCGACGAGTGGGTACATAAAAGAAATAATAATTAGAAATATGTATTAAATTTATTTCCAACCAACAAAAATGTATTCAATAATTTCATTATTTTGTTATTAACAAACAATAAAAGTAAAATATTAATTGTATATTAATTTACTGAAATTTAATTATATTTATATAAAATAAAGTTATGTAAATAAATTAAAAATAAATACGAAATAAAAGTTTTGTTTTATTAGTTATTGTTTTACTTGCAGCGCCCTATATTGTTTTACTTGCAGCGCCAGGCATTCCACAATTGATCAACTTCAATTTCAATTCTTCCAAATTTAAATCTTTCTCCTCGCACAATTTTGCGAGGAATATACAAAACGTGGCGTAATCGAGCTTCAAACGCCTGGAAAGTTAATAAAATTGTTTTTTATTCGTTTTATAAATTTCCAAATTATAATTTCAGGACTAAATTTTTTTTTTTAATTGAAATATATTTCCGTAAACCTGTGGGCATTTCTAGTGATCAGGTGTACAATACCCGAAAGCAAACCTATACCTATTTACTCTTTTGTTAACGTTTGAGACATCAAAGTAGATCGTCCGGATGATGAGTGACGATTACTGGAAAAGTGAGAATCATGATTAATCCTCGATAGGCCTTTCTGCAGCGCTCCCGCTGTCTCCTTATTCGACCGATAGTGCAAGCTTGCTTGAGAAAAAACCCTAAAATCCAATTTTTAAAATGTGTTTTCGAGATGGTCAACATTTAACGATTTTCTCCAGATGAAGATTAATTTTTTCTCGATACCAAAATTACATTTTATTTTCACACGAGAAACAAACAAGAAATGTCATAAAAACAAAACGTTGTAATGTTTTTATTTTTATTTATGTATTACTTATTTTATTACATAAAAGAATTTATTTTAGGTTTTGCCATTTTATTGTAATAAAAATGTGATAATAATAAGTCTTTTGAAAAAGAGTGTAATGCAAATTTTTTTATTGACTTAGCACTAGATAAATAAAACAAGCAAAAGTTGAAATTCTGGAACTATTGGTATTCGACTCTGGGGCCCTATTCTCGAATTCCACATCCATTTTCCACATGCGGACATCTGTCAAAATTGATCAAAACGTTCGGAAATTTTAATTCGTATATAAAACACATGGGGCATGGACATTTTCCTATATGGGGAATTTCTTCCATCTGCTTATACCCATTCGGAAATATTCCTTTAGTACCAAAAAAAATTCAATTTTTATGAATTTTGACAGATGTCCACATGTGGCAAATGAATGTGGAATTCGAGAATAGGGCCCCTGGTAACTTTGAATTTATTCTCGTGCTGAAACATGGCGATCAAGAACTAAAATTTTGTTTTGACGAAACTGCTCGTTTGTATGTAAATTACCTTATCTATATTAAAATCACGAGGTAGAGCACAAAAATGAGAGAGAGATAAGTATAATTTGTCCAGTTAGAAACTGATAAAATATTGCTTTTGAAGTGGCCGTTATACGTCACATCTCATGTCTGTAATCTCAATATATACTACATATCAATGACGTACATATTCAAATCTGGATAAAATAAAGCTTTTAGAGATATCAATAGCAGCATATGCCCCCACATGCTATGTGCGGCTGTAATAGTAAATAAAGTTGTAAAACTGATAAGTTGTGTAATTTCGCGAATTAAGAGAAAAATTCCGCGAGTTTTTTTTATTTAACGATTAATAGAAATCAGGCATTATTATTTACTTACTTGAACGTATTGTAGACAACTCCGGTATCGGTTAGCGTTAAATATTTATTAAAAATTTTTGCTTGTTGCATCCATATATCGCTTTGGGATAATAATATGGATGAACCGTCAAAGGCACGATCTGCTGCACCAAATTTCGCAAACGCCACAAACATTGATTGGAGTGTTGGTGGTGGTGGTGGTGGTTCGTCATTCATTTTTGTAACGCTCTTAAAAAATTCTAATTTGACGTATTTATAATATCTAAAAACATTATTATTGTTATTATTATGTTGCTATAGTAAAATATTGACAGCTTCGTTTGCGCGCAAAAAACTACTTAATGCACAAAAGTTCATATCTGGCGGCAAATAAGCAAATAGTAATTGTTAATTGCATACTATTTGCACAACAATTGAATTTTTATGAAAATAAATCCGTTCAATAAATCAGACCGTTTGTTTTATTTCTACATAGACGGATATTATGTGTAGCAAAACCGCACAAAATATCGTTTCGTAGTAAATTTATTGTGGATCGAATCGAAATCGAATTACACCAATTTCTTTTATCACAAATTTACAGCCAATAATCATAACTCATTTTGGTTTTGATTGATTGGCATATTTTAATGAGGACAGTATGTGATGAACGAACTTATGGTGAATATCTATATATATATATATATGAAAACTATTACAAATATTTATTTTGTGTCCACAACAATTAACATTTTGTTTTATGGATTAACCCTTTTCTGAAGTGCAAGATTAAAATAAATAAACTTTGGCGAAAAAAAAATGTTACGATATAGAACAAACACCTTCTGTAACTATAGTGACTTACTAATTATCAACTAAGACAATATGCGATATAAATAGAAAAAAAAAATCCTCAAAATGAGTGAAAATAGCAAAATAAAATCATTTTCCACTACGCTTGATTAATTTCCCCGCGCGAACACCGTAAATTTTGTTTGTCTGGGTTATGTACGTTTGGCGGTTATCTCTCTGTATAAATAACAAGTTGTTGTAGAGGGTAATAATGAGAGTACATAGAGCTGTACATATGTTAATTTGTTTGTTAAAAAAATGTTCATTTGTTTTCATGGAAAATATTAATTTATTTTATTTAATTAATTGAGATATGTAACACCACCTACATGCAATTATTGATGCAAATGTTAACCTGTTTTTGTATTTTGTGTAATAGTGTGCATTCCTACGAAAATTTTTAAAACATATACATACTTTAGTATCAACATTATAATTTCGAGCATGATTCTGTTTGAGGCATTGCGTTGGCCCAACAATTTTTGCTAAATAATTATGTTTGGATTATTAAACTAATATTTCTCACTTTTGGCAGCCCAATGTAAACAAAATGAGCCAATTTTTTTCCATATAAAAACTGCATCATTTATTTATATTCTGTGCTTTTACTTTTGGTGCCCATGTGCCTAGGGTCATCAAACCAGTTCTAAAGTTTTCTGTTTCTATTCGAGAACCTTTTCCAAATGGACCAGTCATACTTAAAAGGTTATTTGAAGAGGTGTATAGGTTTATGTTTGGACGAGGCCGGGCGCACTATGACCAAAAATGATTATTTTGCATTCCTGAGTAGATTGATACTATGTATTAGGCTATGTGCATTCAGCAATTTAAATCTCCATTGTAAAGTCGTGGTGGAGAACGCCAATCAAGACCAGGCCCATTTTTTTAAATTATTTGTACATTGCATCAAGTGGAAGTAAGCAGATCATCTGGTTTATCAACTAGCACATCAAATTTTGGACATATTATTGTATTTATACAGTTGGTGTTGTCTATATTATTTAAGAATGACTCCCGAGATAAAAATTACGGTGTCGGTGACGCAATAACAGGAAATGATCGAATCGCGAGCGCAACATTTAATTGAATCTCGTTTGGCTGAGGCTCGAGGCATGGTCTTGGCGGCTGATGGTACCGTTCCTAGTGCGTCATCTAATGTTATCCGTTCACCACATATGAAAAGTACCTCTTCCAATACAAATCAAATCGGTAGTAAATCCTCACCAGAAATTGCTCATCTTGTGTTTAAACCATCTCCATCTCTGTATGCGCAGAACCCGATTGTGTTGTTCAAAATACTCGAACAACAGTTTTCCGTCGCACACATAATCCGTGAAGCCATGAGGTATTCACACGTCGTCAGTGTTTTGCACGCGATATTGCATGGCAATTCTCTGGGCTAATTATGCGAGATAAAGGTACGATGCCATATTCAAAGTTCAAGCAGGAAGTAATTAAAATCCTCGGGGAGTCCGATAAAACTAAATTGCATCACTTGATGCCACGGTCTTACTTTAGGGTACCCAAAACCATCTCTGTTGCTCGCTAAATTTGGGCCTAATGCGGGTGGCAAATTTGGGGATGACTCCATCCGACAATTATCGATGCAAAGTTAAGGATCGGCCTTTAATAGTAACGTGCCTTTGAACGTGCTGATAACCTTATGGAAACTTTATCACAGCGACAAATTTATTCGGTTCAAGCACAGAACAGAATTAGGTAACACGCCGATTCCGTCCTCCACGTCTTATCTCGATCAAAAATGGGCTCGATTCGGATCTCGTAAAATTAATCAAGTGTCTGCGTCGATGGGGATCAAAAGACAGTCACGTAGCGTATCAAGTGACCGGACTTCTTGTTCTAATTCTCAAGAGCCATCATAACAAAACAAGAGACGAGTGTTATTATCATCGTCGGTTTGGTGGTCAAACGAATAAATGTGTTTTCGGGCGTAAAAATCTTGCTGTGTTCATCACTCAGGCTGATAGGCAGACTGTACCCAAAAAGTAATTGCTCATCAACATTCGGCGATGTATTTTGATGGAGCAGATTCGAGTGGCCTACTACTAACCGAAAAAAATACAAAGGGCAAATTTTTTATAGACACCGGAGCGAACATTTCTCCGTAATACCACCGGATTTTGGTGGTTTGGCGTCTATTGGAGGGGGGGGATCAAAGTTGAGTAGATTAATCTACCAGCTCCGTAACCTTCCAGTAGGTTGCGCATCACGTGAGCTGTTCTGGTCTTGTCATTAGGCAGCTGCGTGATGGGTACAATTGTGTAAGGGGTGGCCTGTTCACAATTCGCAAGTGTACGTACTGCCTCCTCGTGGCAACCACTGGTAACTAAGGCCACTTGGCACATTTTTGGCCATTTGGCACAGGCTAAAGTACGGCGCTAAAGGAGAAAACCTTGACAAAAAACCCTAATCTAAGGTGGAACAGCATATGCCGAAAGATGAATGGCTGATAGGTTAATCAGCCCAAAATATGCGGACTCTGGATACCAGGCACCCTCCAGTTTTATTTAGCCTTCCTGTAGTAATGCTGGGTGACCTACAGGTGATTTGCAATTCCCAGCAACTCATAAGAGTAAAATAAATCGGAATACGGGGCAGGAGTAGGAACATACGGGAGTGGGACAACCCTCTCGAGGTCCTTGAGCTCCAATGCTACCGTCTTTCTAGCGGAACTACATGCTGTAGTAAACATCTAGGAGGGAGAGCAATAAGCCCAGATAGTATGTATCACGTACCGGGAGGCAGTATTGTCAGGTTCATTAAGAACCTGAATATTGACTGGACGGGTAATTAAGCAGGAGCCAGCACAATAGATCTTTTAGGTCGCAGTGCGAAGTGGCTGATCGCCCGCATGCCCCCCCCCCCCAAAATAATAATAATAATAATACCACCGGATTTTAAGAGTAACATAAGCGTAAGGCCTAAATTAAATTTATACGCAGCCAATCACGCGTATTAAACCTTTCGGCACTCATACTCTCAATATTAATCTCGGATTAAGATGTAATTTTTCAGGGAATTTTACTATCGCGGACGTGTCGATATCAATTTTGGGAGCGGATTGTTTACTTACCACCGAACCACAATAGATATCAAAAAACGCCGAATCATAGATCCTTTAACGTCTGTTTATACAATCGGTTTGCTCACTGTTGTATCAGATACTAACGTCTTCCGGAGCAAATATTTACGTCTATCCTCAATTAGTGATGATATAAACAAGATTGTGTCAAGCTGCGATCCGAGCCAGCCACATTGGATGACTTTAGAAAACACATTAAAGCCTCCATCCTGTTTTAATAAGGCTCTGCAATAAGTTTCTTGGTTGCTTTATAGATAAGAATAGTTTTACTTTGAACAGTAATTACTGGGACCGTTGGGTTTCATTTTCGTTGCAACACAGAATCATCAAAATTATAGTAATATAGGCAAATACTTACTCATAAAAAGATTGAAATGGTCAGGGTTCATCTCAAAACATTCGTTTTACATAAATAGCACATCAAATTTTCTAAAAGAAACTTCAAATTTTCCAAGAATTTTTTCATTCCATATTTACTTACCTTTTATAACCGGATTTTTTTCATAGAATTTTCTTATCTGTATATACAAATTACACGTTAATCCGAATATCATTAGCACTTTTCCATTAGACAAGCGCATCATTTTGAAAAACATACACAAATCACGCATTTTCAATTTTCTATTACCACGCGCAATCGAAAAAAGTGCTTGAAAATTCAATTGTTATACCTAATTTTAATTAAAATAAAATATCGCACCTGTGTATAGAGGAGTTGTCGTCATTTTATTTTAGTATTGGTGTATGCGGTATAGATAAAATAGGAGATAAATTTTCTTGTATAAAAAGGAAAGCTTAAGCCACAGTAATTCAGTTTATTTTCATATTTTGCATCAGTTATCAATTAAATCAAAAGTACAGTGAACGTTTTTAGTTCTACATTGCTCTCAGTGTTTTAATTGGGACTTAAGTTTTTGATATTAATTTACCAATTTTTGTTTTTTACTACTTTGAGTGTGAATTTTACTATTTTTTTGAATAAATCTAAAATGAAGTATTTCGATGGAGCTGTATACTTTGTAAGTTTAATATTTATCATGTGTCCGTTAATAAGTTATTAAACGTAAAGTGTTAGAATATTCTTCAGGCGATTATAATATCTTTCGAAATCAAACGCCAAATGCGTTTAAGTAATCAAATCAAAACAAAATTCCATCGCCCACAACAAATAACGAATTAATTGACACTCGTAAATTTTTAATTAGTTACCGCACAAATTATCATCGAAATACTCAATCAATCCACTTATGTTGATTTATTTACTCATCGATATGCGGCGCATATTTATTACATATGCTTTTCAGTCTAATTGATCTAATTATGTTGTTGATGATAAAAAACCATACCAATATACCATAGATAATTAATGTCGAAGGGTTAATTTGATTTCGAAAGAGATAAGCGCGTATAATTTATTTGTTCAGATATTCTAAACCGTTAGTTTATTTAATCGGCGCCATATTTGTTAATTTCAGTTACTAATGCTTATGCTTGCCGCATGCACAGCAATAAACGATGAAAAATTGGATTTATCCCGTCCTGGATGGCAAAGCCCGTTACCTTGGTTAAAAGAATTACAAAAACCTGCGCAGGGTCAAGACACGTATTTTATGTTTAATCCGAGTGATGATCAATCATCTGATGAGGGTTTCGACCATATTTATCCGTATGACGTAGAGGACACCACGTATGATGAAGAAACGGGTGAAAAGGATTTAGATTCGAGTGCACCATATGGTATTCAAAATGTACGTGACACAAAAGACGTTCGTCGCACGAAACATAATCATCAAGTTAAAGTAAGTTTAGTCTACTCAACCCTTATAGAAGAACAGGGAGATGATTCCATTTTTTCCAACTCAACTTACTATTTTATTTACAGTATACATTTCAATCTCTGTGTCAAGCTCAACGAAGACCAGTTAATCTAAATCAAAATGATGTATTCGAATATCGTCCCGATCACTACGAAGAAGTATCATGCTTGTCTCCATTCTATGCCGGTGGTCACGAGATACCAAAGCAACATGGCCGCAATAAGGTATGTGGTGAGGCTGGATTTTCATGTGTAACATTAAATCGGACCATATTTTTAACTCGTCGCTTACGTGGCACCGATTGTTGGGAATCTGAAACTCGAACCGTAACAGCCGGATGTGAATGCATGTGGCCGAAACATACTTTCGGAGATATCGCAGCTCATCATTAATAATAAAATGCAAACAACAATTATTTTTTTGCGTATAATAAAATAAATAAATAAGAATGTTATATAATTTCTGTTTTCAAATGTAATTTCATAAAAAAAAAAAATTCAATAAAATTCCATATATAAACCGTAAATATTTAACCGATTCAAAAAATTTATTTTTGTTATGTTGGCACCGAAATGAATAGCCTTTTGACATTTCGAGTTTATCAAAAATATGTCAAACTTATGGTCGTACACAAATAAAATTATATAAAAATGAGTGAAACAAATTCTGAAGTTCTTAAATTAAAACAACAGCTATCTGTTGCCAGAAAGGAAATTGGAAATTTACGGTAGTTTAAAAAATATTTTCCATTAAGAAATCGGTGTTATTGATTTTCCTTTTTCAGACAACAGTTGAAGAAAATAAGTGCAGTGCACCATAAAGATGTGAATTCAATTCGAAAAATTTTAAGTGATTTTAAATGTGAAAATTGTCCGACAATTGGCATTCGAAATGATAAAACCGATGTTAAAACAAATAACACCATTGAGATGACCCCAATTGGATGTATCCGTACAGAATTCAAAGATAAAAAAGGTGTCCCCCGGCAACCGGCAGTCGGTGGAAGTATTCGTGGTTGTTTACAAATGTATCCGGACATATTTACAAACCCTGAACATTCTATTGATGGTCTATCTGAATTTTCACATCTTTGGATATTGTATCACTTTCATAAAAACTCTGCACACACCAAGGCTAAGGTAGCACCACCCCGGTTGAACGGAAAGCGAGTCGGAGTGTTTAGTTGTCGCACACCACACCGTCCTTGTCCAATTGGACTCTCCTTGGTACAAATTGATGAGATCGAAGGTTCAAATATATATTTTTATGGTACCGATATGGTAGACGAGACTCCAGTATTCGATATTAAACCATACATTCCTCTGTATGACGACCCAAATTCAGTTTTCTGCAACGTAAACGAGTTCTTCAATACGCGAGAAGCTCCAGACGGGCAGGAAACTAATTCATCGCCACCAATCCCATCATCATCGTCATCTATACCTAACGAACCATCAAACACGGTTTCTACACCAGTAAAAGTTCCACCATGGATTCTATCCAATCAACGTCTAAAAGTTGTATTTGCCGAGCAAGCTACAGAACAAATTAACACATTAAATATTGATCCGCAAACTATAACGGAAGTCCTATCTAGCGACCCGAGATCGATATATTTGCGAACTAATTACCATTCACAGTTTTATACGTTTCAGATTGGACAGCATTTGGTCATATCGAAATTTAATGATAATGATGCGACTGTTACTGTATTGAAAGTTCGGAAAAATGACAACTTTAGTGAGCTGCTATCTGGTAGTGAGTAGGGTAATAGAATATAATTTGCTTTGCTAGCTTAATTTGTGTTTATGAATGTTAACTGTGTAAAACGAAATAAAGTTTATTTTTAGTGCATTTTGTTTTTTTAAATTTTTAAGATAATTTGTTGTTTGCACAGTGAGTCTGCAAAATTTAAAGGATTGCATTGGTATTAAGCTATTATATTTATCAAGAATTAAGAAAGAAAATATTTAAACATCATTCTATTTATATCTACTTTATCACGCTGATATTGCAAATGAAAAAGCGTAATTAAATGAGCAAAATTATAAACTCTATCGTAACATGAGGACATGCCATCTCGGCTAACTAACCAAAACCATAAACTTTAAATATTTAGTTGAATATATTAGAATTTAATCGTTATTTTTTAATTTGACAAATGAAACGCTTCGTCCATGGTTCGATAAGTGGAAGAAAATCGAGTTACGTCGTCAATTTAAGCTACAACTATGTCACCAAGATACGACGGAAATCGGAAGGAAATAAGAGACCACAGCCCAAAAAGTAAAAAATATGGCAAGAAGGGATCGTAGAAAATACACAGAAGACTGAGAGATAGTACTGGACAACGTAATGCACAATAAGGACCACTAAGACGGCTCAATGATCTAGATTACGCAGATGATATATGCCTGCTAACACCCAAGTAAGCCGACATACAGCAGAAAACACAAGCTATCAGATCTAGCACATGAAGTCGGTCTGAAAATCAACATCAGCAAAACAAAAGTCATGAGACTGAACACAAACGTTTGTACACCAATCACTATCAACAACACGCCAATCGAAGAGGTTTAAAATTCGTATATCTTGGTTGTATTGTGGCAAAACTGAAGAAGACATAAAACGCATCAACAAAGCAAGAAATGCTTTCAAAATACTTCACAAGATTTGGAATGCGTCCGTCCTGTTAAAAAATACAAAGCTGCTAATGTTCAATGCATATGTATAATCAGTACTGCTGTATGGGAGTGAAATAAGGAAGCACACATAGATTATCACAAGGACATTCCCGGTGTTTGTGAACAAATGCCTTAAGAGACTGACAAAATGCTTCTGGCCCGATCGGGTACATACTGAGCAAAATTCCTAATGACAGGACATGGATGTCATTAGAAAGGAATCCGCAAGGGAAATGAAAAGTGGGAAAACCAGCTATAACCTGGAAAAGAACGATGCTAGCCGAAGCTAAAGAACTGGGTAAATCATGGGGAGGGCTGAAAATAAAAGCCCCCAATCGGAGATTAAAGTCCATATTTACCTACATCCCGAGGTTTTTGTCCAAATTTAAAATATAACTCCACATATTGGCGGGGTCCTTTGCGCTCATCTTCCTGTTTTGGATCTTATAATAGATGCGTTTGACTAAGGATTACACTCTTTAGTGTCCTATGTATAACAAAATATATTTTACATATATTACATTATGGCTATTTTTATGAGGAATTAAGGGAATGGTTACCCTAGATCGACTTTTATATCCAGAACCAGTTGTTGGTGGAATAATCTAGACAGTTGCGCCTCCCACAACCTTTAATCTTTCTTAATTTAACAAATATGTTAACGTAATATCACTGAAAGATTCTGAACTCTTATCAATTCCCTAATCATATCCGGGAAGTGATACGCTGTGCAAAAGATAAAGAAAGGCATTTGTGGAACCTGTTTCTACTGGGATTGTCGATACTGCAAATTAAATAATCGCAGTCTATTGTTGACTGTAGATATGTAGTGGGAAAAACTAACTTAAAATTTTCAAATTTACGGGTTTCTCTTATTCCGGATCAGATTTTTTTAAATTTACATATTAATTAATTTTTATTCCGTTCGGTCACATCACATATCTTAGGGATTCGGGAGCTATTCACACAAAATGATCTCCCGTCGGAATCCAGAAAATGACATCAATTTCAGGTGGTGCCGGAATGCAATATCATACGTGAATGGTTCGGTTTCTACAAGGCAAGTTTTAAGCAAGTTTTTGTAGATTAACCCTCAATCCATGAAGGTATTTTAGGCAGCTTAATTCCATGAACCAGGGTCGTTTTCGTCTTGGCGCAATAAAATCAACAATTATCAATAAAAAAAATCTTAAATAATTCATGGATTATCATCCTTATTCAAGAAACAATAGTTTTTCTGCCCGGTAAATTTTTTTTAATTGCATATCGAGCAACGAATGTGCCCTCGAAATTACAAAAAGCAGTTTTGGTTAGGACGAAAAGGACCCTGGTTAATGGATTGAGGGTTAAGAAACACTGTGAAGGTTTAAGAAGTAAAACTTTGGAATTTTATTTAAATTATTTTTAATACACTGGACTTTTGGATAATACCAAATTTTCTAGGTAGTTAATGTTTTTTTTCGAACGGTTCGATTAGTCGGTGTGGCAAAAAACAAGTTAGCTCCCTAATAAAAATGCGAAACTTTATTCAATCCCATGAACTTATATTTTCCTCTTATTAAGATGTGATGGAATACACTAAATTACGTCAATGATTATTTTGATTTCGTCGTTGGTTTTTTTGTTTTTTTTTTACGTTTCTTCTTATTCATAAAATCATAATAAACCGAGCAGCGCTAAATAGACAACCGATTTCAGTCGGGTTACAGACGTCAAATTGTTTAATTCAAATTTTTTTTGTGCGGTGTGCGTTTTATTATTTTTATTTAATATTTAGGAAATATTTTTTTATTATTGTTTTGTTTACATTGCTAATAATAATAATAATTTATAAGTTTATAATATAAAAAGTGCAAAAATATTTATAATATTTTCTTTTTTTTCGATTTAAAAAGTTATATCTAAAATAAAGGTCAGCCTCATTCGCAAAACTTTTTTAAGAAGAATATTTTTTCTGCTTTCTAAAGTTTGTCACTTTATCTCTCTGTACAGCTTGTTTTGAATTTTGCAAATTAATTAAAAAAAAAACAAAATAAATTTAAAAGGTGTATACTCTTAACATTGCTTTAATCATAACGCAATAAATTAAAAAAATAATAAACCGTAGTGATGTAATATGTAAAAATTTTTGTTTTGAGCGAGGAACACCTGAAAATTGTGCTTGTTGCTGATAACACACGGAGCGATAAAATAATTTGTTGTCGAATTAATTTTGTTTGCAAACTAATACAAATATAATTTAAGGTTAATTATTTATAATAATATCACAACATAAATAAACCGTATAAATTTGAATATTTAGTTAAATGAGTTTTCATGAAGATATAAACGAAGTGACACCTCTGCGAAACACTCCTCAAGACAAAACAATTAGTAGTAATCGTAATTCAGACAACGGTAGCCGTAGCAGTGCCAATAACAATCATAGTGGAAATTCTCAGGCTGTTTCTGATTCCGAGCTACTATCGTCATCGAACTCCAACAGCCAACAAGGTGATAAAATGGATGATTCAAAGAAAATTTTATATAAAATTGGAACTGATTTTCTTTTACTCTTAATCGGTAAGTGTCGCACACTTTATTTTTTATTAATTTAGTGTTGTATACTGTTCTTCTTCACGTTGTCTTAGCTCCAGAATATAATCTGAGTTTTATTGATAAAATCTCACACTTTTATTGTGTGCGGTTTTCAATTGTGGTTTGAGCTGTGCGTTTAAATAATAAATAATTATGTGGACTTGTGTTTGGTATCGATTTCTTTGGTTTTTGATTTAAGTATTAGAAATATGGTTCATTAATGTTGAATTATTTCATGCAAAAACATCAAAAATAAATTGATGGACATCGAAAACATGACAGAAATGGCAAATGTACGTTTTTTCATAAATTTCACCTTGGAAAATTAACACCAACAAAAAACAAACGTCAATTTTTCGTTGTCAAAGTTGTCAATATATAGAGTTTCTTGCGCCTCGATTTTGAATCATTTTAATTGTTGAATAAATCACTCGATTAAACACTACAAAAAAACGATTCAAAATTTTTTAAACGTCAAATTTCATTCAAGTAAAACCAAACCGGTTTATATTACCAATTCAATCACAAAACAGCATCAATTTTTGTTTCATGAAAAAATGAAAAGAATTCGACCTTAGAATTAGTCGACATATTCCCACTAAATAGGGATTGGAGATATGACTCAGAAATCAGGTTAAAGGGTTACATGCTCGACCGAATAGCAAGCAAACCATTTGCTAGTTAAAAATAAGACTAGTTGTGATTCGATTAGTTGTGATTTTGTAATATAAAGATAAAAACAGAATATTTTGTCATACAAAATCTTGGTTGCTACAAGGCTTTCAAGAAAATCTTTTCAAGTCCTTTTCTAGTTAAAAGTTGCTAAATAAGGTAAAGTAATTAATTTAATTCCGTTTCTTATTCTTTCAAATTGGTTTTGCAAAACCCCGAATTTTTATTACACTAATTTTATGGATAATTGAAATTAGTGCATCAAGAAAGCGATAAGACATAACTGTAAATGAATAATCATCTATTGAATCATACATTGATTAAATATTTACTATCAAAAATAAATCATGACACAAAACCTGAAGTATATATGTATGTTATTCTAATTAACAAACACTTTATAACAAAATAAAGGCCTTCTCGATATTATTACGTCAATTTCTTTAAAGTGGAATTCTAAAATGCTTGAATTACATATATCACTTAACTGTTAAAGTTTGTTGCATTCATTATAAAATAAAATCTAATTCTAAACAACCATTTTTATGACCACAATAAATACAACAAATTAATGAAGCGTGCACAATTTCGTAATAAATCAAATCTTATTGTCAAATGCGTCCAATAATATTCTAATCAATATTCCGGTAGCGCAAACAAACAAAATTACATAAAGCGCTTTATTTATGAGATTCAAAATTTTAAGTGAAAATCTCTGTAAATACCGCACCTAAACGATATTATAAAATTTTCTAATCAAATTTTTTATATATAGAACTTTATTTATGTATATATTTCCGTTTATTAACTATAATAAATAAATTTTATTTTTTTTTTTAAAGATAAGATGCGCGGACGAACATTACAATATATTTCTTTTTAGACATTCGATTGAAGAACCTTTCCTTTATTATTATACATTGTTATTATGCGGTCATTCTTCGTTTACAAAAAGAAATACATAATTGCTAATTTCCGTTTAAATTTAGAAATGTAATTAGGTAGATTAGATTTTGTTTGTAATTATTTGTAATTATTTGTAATACCATATACCTACTCTCTTTTTTAATTTAAAACAATTAATTTTAATTTAATTGAATTTTAAAAACCATTCCTAAACTACTCGTAATTATAATAAATTATGTAAACAAATACATAAATATGTATATACAACATACGGTTGTTGTAGCTTAGGTGAATCGGTCAATAAATTCTAAGAAATATCTCTTTCTAAGTTGCTATAACTATTTGTTTACAAGACACAAATTACATGTACATAATTAAAATTGTAAATTGAAGCTACATATTATGACTGTACATATGTAAATACTTAAACAGAGTAACATGCAGGTGTGGTAATATATACCTTCGCCGGAGATCTTATGTTTTTTTGTAATGGATGAGGGTAAAATCTTAACTACACATAATTTTATTTATTTAATTAGCTGCTAGTTCTATGAATTTAAAAAATGTGATTATCCTTTAGTGCACTATTAAAATTCGGGGAATTCATTTGAAATGTTATAGACATTTTTAGATGCGTCATTATCGAATACCTATAAAATTTGTAAAACTAATTTTTATGTTTAAGTGCGTTATAAGTACTGATGATTAAAGTTTGACTTTGTTTATTCAGTATAACTAGCATTTCTTATTTAATTAATAAAAAATATATTAACATTCTTAGATAAAATTATCAATCATTGTACGCATATTGGCCGCAGCTCCTGTGGAAATTTGTACGTAATTTTTGTTTCACAAATCATTTGTATTGAGAAACCATTTTGTTCTTATTTCTCGAGGTAGTTATCCATCCTAAGCCTCCCTATCTTTGTTGTTAACAGGAATTTAAGAATTGGAGGTTCTACGATTTTGATAGTTGTGTTTGTGGATAAATTGGTTGTCTTAATATTACTTGAAAAATGGTTTTTAAAAATCTCGATTGGTATGGGACAAAATTTTGAAAATAAAAGTCCAAAAGACAAAATCTCGAAAAAAATCTCAACACATTAAACAGTTTCGAGGGTGGTTTGGCGTCTATTGGAGGGGGGGATCAAAGTTGAGTAGATTAATCTACCAGCTCCGTAACCTTCCAGTAGGGTGCGCATCACGTGAGCTGTTCTGGTCTTGCCATTGGGCAGCTGCTTGATGGGTACAATTGTGTAAGGGGTAACCTGTTCACAATTCGCAAGTGTACGTACTGCCTCCTCGTGGCAACCACTGGTAACTAAGGCCACCTGGCACATTTTTGGCCATTTGGCACAGGCTAAAGTACGGCGCTAAAGGAGAAAACCTTGACAAAAAACCCTAATCTAAGGTGGAACAGCATATGCCGAAAGATGAATGGCTGATAGGTTAATCAGCCCAAAATATGCGGACTCTGGATACCAGGCACCCTCCAGTTTTATTTAGCCTTCCTGTAATAAAGCTGGGTGGCCTACAGGTGATTTGCAATTCCCAGCAACTCATAAGAGTAAAATCAAACAGAATACGGGGCAGGAGTAGGAATATACGGGAGTGGGACAACCCTCTCGAGGTCCTTGAGCTCCAATGCTACCGTCTTTCTAGCGGAACTACATGCTGTAGTAAACATCTAGGAGGGAGAGCAATAAGCCCAGATAGTATGTATCACGTACCGGGAGGCAGTATTGTCAGGTTCATTAAGAACCTGAATATTGACTGGACGGATAATTAAGCAGGGGCCAGCACAATAGATCTTTTAGGTCGCAGTGCGAAGTGGCTGATCGCCCGCATGGACCCCCCATAATAATAATAATAATAATAAACAGTTTCGAGACTTTATAAAACATTGCTTTTTACGATTTGTAAATTATTTTTCTTGACATAATTTACAAGTTGTAATAAACAATATTTTATAAAATCTCAAAACTCTTTAATGTGTCGAGATTTTGTCTTTTGGGATTTTTATTGTCAAAGTTTGTTTCCCTCCCATTCGAGAGTTTTAAAATCCATTTTTCAGATTTTGTCTATATTTCAATTTTGAATTTTGTTCTTTCTAGATAATGTGTTGATCCCTTCTCATTTGTTTTAGATTATAGCGAAATTCCAAATTTAGAAACCTGTAGTGGGATGTTCGACAGGCCTCTTCTTTTCCAAAAATAGAATTATACACTTTCAATTTTTGGATAACGCCTTGTCTAAAAATAATTTCTCTTAATTTTGCGATGTCATCTTTTCAAACGAAATTTCGATTTTTGTTAATTAAGTAAAAATTTGTCAGATAAGTTTTTGGCTTAGGTTCCTTAACATTTAATTTATCGCATCTATTAACGTAAGTGATTTATCGGGTAACAACTGATCGTTTGGTGAATTGGTTTTCAATGAGTAACTCTTTGATATCAGTAGTGCGAGGCTTACCGTTTTTCAGATTTGTATGCACTGTGGTGTGAACAATAAAAACGAATTCTTGAATTTCTGGGCAATAAATAATGATGAATTTAGGTAAATAAACCTCAAGACTAAGAGATGCCGGAAACAACAAATCTCCTAAACAATTAATATTTTCGAATTTTAGTGGAAGAACAGAGTTAATGTTAAATTCGTTTCAATTCTGAAGCACCGTTTAGTCTGTTCATTTATCGGACCACCTTCTTGTTTCCCATTGATATCGGTCTCGTAAGACATAAGATTATTTTTATAGTTGTGGAGTTTTAAATTAAAAAAATATTTGGGTGTTATTAAACTGATAAAATGAAACACAATCGATCAATGCAATAAACAATTTGCTAAAAATAAGCGAATAAAACATTTTATGTTAACAATCAAATTTTAAATTAATTCATCCAATTCAACCAATTTTACCTGTCTAATTTTTAAAACGCAATCATTCAACCAGTCATCTAATACTTGTATTTAAATAATCATCCACATCTTAGTTAATAACCACAATTTACGTTTAGATCTTTTACGTAAGATTAATCATGTATTGAAATTTTAAAATCTCTAAACCTTTTTATCAACACATCAAGATGGATTTTAACCTGAAATTTTTGTGTATATTATGCTGCTATGACTACGCTATATAAACATCGTAAACAGAAATAAATCCTTACATAATTCCTGATGCAGTAAAGTAATTATATCTCGTCGAAAAACGAAAAATACCTGATCTTATATTTATTCTTGTATACATTCTTAGCTACGAGCAACAAATTTTCTTACATTATTGTTGTATTCCTTCCATCTCACATCAGAAAACTGAAAAGAATTTGATTGATGTTTAAATTGTATGTTATTACAACTCTTAGTAAGTTTTTTTTTTATATTTCTAAACAACACAAGAGATTCTGATAGAAAGATGTTAAACTGACGAAGGGTCGAGCAAAAGGTACGCATTATACAGAACTGTGAAATAATATTCTAAATAAAGGTCTTACGATATGTAATACGTACGTAAATATATCTTTTTATACCGAAACGGGATTATTAAATAATAGAAGATAAAATAATTTCATTGCGACACAATAGGAGACAAGAATAATATAAGATTATAAGAAACTGCACAACACAAAATGACATAAGTCAGTCAAGAGTAATACATACATTTCTTTATACATAAACAATACAAAAATAAACTAAGATACAATAAAATTATTCGTAAGCTGAATATAAATTAAAAATATTTACGTAATTGTTTACAGTAAAACACCTTCAATCGAATTAATCAAGCCATATACTAGTGATGACTGCATTGACCCTCATGAATGCGTTCTCTAAAACTAATTCATGTACCGAAAAATTACTCAGAATACAACAAAACAGATTTTTTATTTTGCTTTTCGTAGTTGTCATGCATCCCACACCTTTTCAATGCCTTTAGACACACTTTTACGAGTGCGTATGTACGAGTAGATGTTTTCGTTAGAAAACATGACCTATTCGAACTATAAAATAGCCCATTAGCCTAAATATATATATTTCAAGTGTAATTTACATTTGTTTGTAAAAATCAATACACTACAAGTCTACAACAGTCGATATATTAATAGATCTTAAGTTTTTTTTTTTTTTTTTGGCACTTCTGCGTTTTTTTTCGAGAATATTTACGATATGCGTTAATTTATTGAGTTTTGTACGTATGTATGTACGTACATCATAACTCTAAATAAATTTTGTAGTAATTTAAAATGGCATTCCCATCAGATACTTGTTTTTTACCTACACACTCAAATACATTTCTTATTTTAAACGAGATTAGTCACATCTCTCACGTGCCTAAGTTATTCAATATCGCACAAATATTAGCAAGATTATTCATAGCGCCAAAACTTCTACACAACAAATCTGAAATGTTATTTGTTTTGGATACAGCGAGAAAATCAATTTGCAGTAATTTTTTTGAATCGTGGAGTGTCGGTGTTTTCCACCGATATTTTCTGTGTAATGAGAATTTTGGTACATGGTAAACAAGAACAAATTTGTTTTGAATGATGTTTGTTTTTGTTTGGGGAGGAGGCCATACAATTTTTCGTTGCCAAATTATATGAATGTAGGTCAAATGGATAAGTGATTATTTGTATTATCTGTAGCTAAAAAGTTCAACTAACCTTAATATCTATTGTGGGTCTACTTGGTATACATATTTATATAATTTGACTGAATTTGAGAATAAATTGGAAACTAAAATTACACAAATTTGGATTTGGCAGAGTTTAGAGAAGTATAGATATAGGCTTACATAAAATTGAACAGAATAATTTATTTCTATTGTACGGGTATTTATTCTTTCATGAAAGTAACATGAAATTCTGATGAAGGTTCTACTCAAAAAAGAGAAAGTGTCAAAATAGTTTTTTAAGTTGATATTATTCTAGAGTACTTTTTTGGAATGCTGAAGTTCCATCTTTCTGCATAAATAAATAAATGTGTGGGCTTATTTTACAAAAGTCTTACAAATGGCTAAAAACACCTTTACTTTGAATAATTTATAATAATTGCAAACCGGTAAACGGTTGAGTCATTTAAGTTTGTGCACCAGAATATTTTACTCAAAAGTTGTTTGATTTAAAAAGAGTAATAAAACAGCGTGTCATTTATTTATGTCGTTTTCGATTCAGCAAAAAAAGTCAATCTGTGACGCAATCGATTGATTCTTCTGCTGTGAAATCTTTTGAGCAAAATTTTTGCTAGGTTACAAATCTCGATTTTTTTTTGGCAGATTTACTCCTCTTTTACTAATACCAAAAACCCACAAATCAAATATAAAAGATGACGACATTCTATGATTCTATTTCGTACTGTTTCGCGCATGACGTCATAAGCGAGCACAATAAGAAATTTACTTAGAAGAATATTGAAAACGCATTAATTTATTATAAATGATACCATCCAAAATATCCGGATATTTTCTGTCAAAATGCCATCATTGAACATACGTTCTCATTTTTGCAATCAACAAGCAAAGTTTTTGACATTTTTGGAAAATACATTCGGGCACGTTAAAACAATTTCTTTCCTTTTGCATTACAAGAAATTTTGTTAAGATCAGTCAAATTAATTAAATTTTTTCAATAATTTGTTCTTATATCTAAACCTTCCCCATTAACTGATTTGAATTTTTTTTCAAAAGGTTGCATAGCTGCCATTATTTCTGAAGTAGGTTTTGATAGACCACCTTCACTTAGATGGTTCACCCACGAGAAACACTAGTCTTCCTCAGGATTTACTTGTGCTTCAGGAACCGATTTCTTTAGTTTGTGGCAAATATACCTAGCTTAATTTTCGCGGCCATCATATGTCATTGCGTTAATTTCCCGATCCTCTTCAAGTCTGGATTCTTCCCTTTCTTGCGGTATGCTAATTCCTTTGAAAATTACACCTGAAGCATATTAATAAATAATTAGATCGGTTACATTTATCAACCTATCAGTATATTACACTGCACACACGCCAATTTTTGTATTAAACGGTTAGATTTTTTTGTATCAATATATGGTTTTTAAACAAACTAATGGTTTTTGAATATCTTAAATTTTTCTTAACTTCTGTCAGTAAACGAAAGAAAATGATTCAATTTCAAATAACTGTATACTTTGTTTACTATTGTACGCGTTATGACGTAAAACCATTCGGTAGGGTAAGTTTCAATATGGCAGATTGGCAGATATGCGCATGGCATAATCTTTATTTTTTGATTTTTGCCAACAACCGATACTGTCATTTAAATGACATTTTCCATTATTTTCATATAAATACTTAAATGTAAAAGAACCACCATTTACAAATATGGAAGAATAAATTTTAAAATGTTGTAAAACCACCAGGCCCTCGTTCATAGTTACACATCCAGTGTCCTCAATTTCGAAGTGAAATTCCTTTAAATTGATATGCTTGTCCTTATTTAAATACTCAACTCAAATACACACGTCGATTATAGAATCCGCGGGAGCGAATCAATCGCGGATCGAAAACTGCATATAAAAAAAATAGGAAACAATTGCTGCAAATCAAAATATCCTGGCAAACTTCTATTGATTTACATGCAATTTCGATTTTTTGACTCCCCGTACAAACGCAATAGTTTTGTAGCGTTTCTAAAACAATTTTTTGTTGACGAATTATACAAAAATCCAAAGGGATTTCAATGAAAAACTATGATATAAAATTATTGTTTCCCATTTATTTTATATGTATGATTGATTCGACATCCAATAATTCAATTTATCAAGACGTCAAACCCACGCGTATTCATGAAAACGGGCAATTTAATTTTCTTGTTCGATTCATGGATTGATTTTTGAAACAGTGGTAAAAAGACAATCGAAAACGACATAAACATTTTATTTAGTTTTGTTATGTAAAAAAAACAAAAAAGGATATTGGCCTACTAACGTTAAAAATGACTGTTCATTAATTGTTGAACCCTAAACGCATTAAAACGTTTATTTTATGTTTATTGTTATTGAAGATTTGTCATAATTTTACACTTTTCAAACGCTTTTAATTGAGAATGTCATGGATATTAATTGTATTGATTTCTTTTAATTGAGAATGTCATGGATATTAATTGTATTAATTGTAGTAATGTTTCATTTTTTATATGTATTGCATTCTGTACTTTTCCAATCGTCAATTGACATCTAATAAAAAAAATGTTTCAGACAATTATTATTTGTTTAAGTAAAAAAACAAATTTAATGTCCAAATCACCTTGAAATGAGAACGACCTCAAACTAAAAAAAGTAACTATGAGTTTTATTGTTTTTTTTTAAATCAAACAACATTTGTTCTACTACTCTCACTTCCAGTGACTCACTCGGTATATGAACAAAAATAATGTACACAGGAATATCCAGAAGGAGCCAGGTGCGCGGTAATTGACGATTGGAAATAGAGAGAAAGCACTACCTATCCGAATAAAATAAAGCTGTAATACCATACAAAAATTAGCATCAGCGCTCGCAGAACGTCTACATAGTGGAAATTTTTTGAAGTTGTAATGCCGACAAATATTTTGTCTAAAATCACGGTTCCAATCGTCAATTTATGATCGAATTTATGAATTTCTCTTGTTTCCGTGACGTGTTGGGAATTTCACAAACTGAGAATAAAATTTCTGTAAATTGCAAATAAAAGGTTGCCTTTAAGAATTCAGCAACTAAGCCGATATTTCAGTCTACAAAAGACTGCAAAAACTGTCTTACTATTTTGCTGCAGAAATAATATTTGAACGCAATGCTGCAAAATCTGCACAGCCGGCTGAATTCTTGGCAGCACCAAAATTTATTTTAGAGAGTTTTCAATTCCTTTTTGTTTTGAATATTTTGAATTTAAAAGGTTTACGCAGTTCTAAATTTGTAATTAGTTATATACAAAAATGTACTTTTTTAATTAACTTTAACAATTGTTAGCCACTCACAAAAATGATCTCTAAAATTTTGCGAGTATGACCATTATAGCGACACAGAAAACAATTAGCCAAATTGCACCGCCAGCGTTAAAATTGAATTTTATTATAGGAACATAGTCTTCGTCAACTTCGACACTTCTGCATAGTAGTGGTGATAGGTGTGTTATGCCAAATTAACAAAATGGCTCCAATTTACTTTACTGGAAAATGATCGCTCGCGCTTAATATAATCGGGGCTTTATTAAAACAAAAATACAAAAGAAAAAAAACGGTTTGCATTGAAGCAAAATATTTCGTAGTCAACATGAACCAACATGAACATTCCTGTCCCGTATAATTTCAAATGGGTATTGCCAAATGCTGTATTGCTCAGTGATAAATTAAATAAAAACAAACAAAATAAAAAACAAAAGTAGATTAAACAAAATCAAATTAAAAACGCAAAACATTGTGTCCGGCTAAAATTAGTGATTAAAAACTAGGTGAGATTATTTAGTATTAGTTTACTACATGCGTTGGTTTTATTGTTTTATTGGTAAATATTAATTTCTTAGGTAAATTAAACAATGGGTAAAATGTAAAAGGGATTTATTGATCTTAATTTTGGTTTAAAGTTTCTAGCCGCTGTGGTTTGAATGGCCTGTTTTCTGTGCCGCCGATGATCGTATAAACAAGAGGATTATAATTTTTTATAAACAAATTTGTATTTTATTTTTTAAGGTTGAAAATACTCAAAACTGAGTTTAAACTGCAACTGGTCTGTAGATTCTAAATTTGGTTGTGAACGTCAAAAACCTGAATTCGAGTAATTGATTTCAAAGTTCGAATGGATGCAAACACTAGGTCTTAAAAAAAATTATTTCAATAAAAGTAAATGATATTTCTGAAAATATACAAGATCCTTTATCCTAAATAAATCAAAGAGAAATTTTAAACAAACCTTTTGGTTTGATATTAATGCAAAATTTTGAAGATTGAGTATGTAAAGTAAAAAGTAAAAAAAAAAATTGGAGGGGTAAAAAGATGACGAAACTTCAACAACTCGTGATCACGAGCTAGCAAATTTTTCTCGCTGAATCCACCATTAATGTTGAGAATGGATTTTGAAGAACGGGATTTTGAAAACCGGTAGTATGTTGAGAATAAACTGAAATGTGGAGTACTTAGCCAATTATGATATGAATAAAAACAATAGATGCTCGAAAGTTCAAGTTTATATTTCGATAATTTGAATTCTAGTTAGTAAGCTCAACAAAATTTGAAAAACATTTTGTTGATTTTGTCCGTTTATGAATTTACTCGTTTAATTTTTTTTTTGTTTTGCTTGCTTGTAAATTTGCTTGTAAAATAACAAATAATTTCGAGCTACTTGTAAATATGATATTCGACTTTTGAGTGTATTTTGTGATTTTTAGGTAAAATATAGTATCTAATAGGATAGTAGTAGTAGGAGTAGTACATAATACAATATAATTGAACCTTTCATTTTCTATCTAAAAACTTTAAAATATAAAATAGTTTTAGAAGCAAAACAAAATGTTCAATATATATAGTACGAGTATGTAGAAACTTAGCCAGGTTTAATTATATGGACTTAATTTAATGTAATGAACAAAGGCACATTCCCATCTAGCGAAGGGTTATATTAATGTTTATATTTAGAATATTAAATTCTAATAAGAAACCAATATTTTGCCTCACTACGCAACAGGATGTTAGTGGAAAAAATATTTTTTACCGAGCAAGTTTTCGATTAGAAGGTACTGCGTTTGTAACGAATCGCTGTTGCGTCGTTCCATGATTGTCGAGAAGTCGAGGGCTGTCAATTAATGGACCCAAATTAAAAAAAATAAAAAAATTAAAAAAATCTGTCTAATACGGATATTAATCTAAATTTATTCTTGAAATTATGTGTACATTATTCTGTAAGGGGTTATAATTACCAAACAAAACAAAGTCTGAATGAACGAAAGTCCACAAATACGAATGAACGACAGAGAAAGGCAGTGATAGGTACCGTGGAGGGATTCTCGTCTATCAAAAAGATTGGTATTAACGTTTTTTTGGAAGGTAGTTGATAATGAGCGGTGAAACAGATCGGATGTTCGATCTTGGTTATTCAAAATCTAATATTACTAAAAATAATAATTATCAGAATATTAAAAATGGTGAAATTTATAATTTCTTTTATTTTATTTTTTTATTTAATGGCCTCAGAACATTATCTTGTTATTTTTGATATTGAGGTAGCAAACACAAAAAAACAAAAACCAATAAACAGTTTCTTAAGTTACCAAGGAAAACAGTGAATTAAAATTAAAACGTTTGTGCCAAGTGATTATAATGCGCTAATTAAAACAATATTAAGTAGTGTCAGTTCCTCTAATTTCTAGTGCGTGGTGTAAAATCCGCTAAGTCATGCTATTCGACAATTACTGTATTTAAATACATATGTGAATTAATAGTACTATAGCCAACAAATATCATAGTTCTAAGTTTGAATTGTAAAATGTTGATCACGAAATCAAACTCATACTCCAATATTTTTGATCAATTGAAAACTTACGTGAAAGGTCATTCCTTTATAATACCGTTTACTTCCAATCACGGTTTTTACTGAAATTAGAGACCGTTTATTAATAAAATACAGCATAATATTTATTATATTAATGAATTATGATTCATAATATCGTATCGAAAGACAATAACATCGAGTGACTGTTATAAAACAATTACCACGTATACTATACGGATGAGGATGAATATAACATCAGGGCTCTTCAACATAGTGGATTTTGCGCCTCATCATCACCGAATTTGTTGAGTATACGAAAACATACAAATCAATCATTTTTTTTTTAATTTTTATATTATTATTACTTTATATTTCTTATTATATTTCTTTATACAATTTTTAATTATTATTATTATTATCTTTTTGTAATATTAATTAGGTATAACTTAGGCTATAGCGATAGTACGCGTACGTTTACTTTAAAATTTTATGTAACTATCATAATGGTGGTGGATAAATTTTAATCTTAAACTTTATATTTTTCACTTATTGTTTAAATTACTATCATTATTATTACTAGAATTACTATTGAAAATTGATTTTATGTTTCCATCATTAAACAGATTTTTTTTTTAAGTTAAGACTTATTGTTTCTCCTTTTATTTATGATAATAATTATCTCGAAGATCATGGAAGATGAAATTGATAGTGTCGCATTTTATTTCGATTTTTATTTTTATTTTTATAGAATGAGAGCTTGAGCACTACTGAGTCGGAGATGAATTGATGGGTGAGTGTGAGGAGTATTTGGTAATTTATGCGAACATGTTTTCAAGAGCACAATAAAGCAGTCTATCCAGGTCAGGTGATGTTTTAGCAAATCCCACCCGAACCGCGAGTCTTAGCCAAGCTATCCATGACTGCGCTAAAACCTCTCACCCGACAATCATCAAATTCAGTAACAAAATGGTGTTTCTACGAAAGTGGGGATTTTTTCCACATTTTTTTTAACAGCCCTAGTAAATTTTGTCCCACGTTGGGCGCCATCTGTAACAAAATTTACTAGGGCTGTTAAAAAAAATGTGGAAAAAATCCCCACTTTCGTAGAAACACCATTTTGTTACAGATGGCGCCCAAATAACGGCTATTTCCAATCCCTTTATACCTCTTAATTCAAATTCATGAATGATTTTTTCATCGGATTATACCCGCATTTGAATCTCGAATTCGATAGAAATCAAGTGTGTGTTAAGGTATGGCCGGTGATGATTATTTATGAGTTTATTTATTATCACAATTCCCTTAAAATTTACCTATTGTTT
Source organism: Tipula vernalis (assembly GCA_958295665.1). Lineage (NCBI taxonomy): Eukaryota > Metazoa > Arthropoda > Insecta > Diptera > Tipulidae > Tipula > Tipula vernalis. The sequence continues at coordinate 10,414,098 of OY282560.1, read as the reverse complement.
TCTCGTCACTACATGATGAGTATTCTACTTTGAGCTCCCGCAAAACTATCTTAATTTTATTAATCGACTTTGTTTTGTTTGTATGGGTTCAAAGGTGGAATTAATAGTCGATTCCTTACCCCAAGATGTACTAAACCGCGCATGTTTCTAGTCCTTCTATTAAGAACAACTATCGATTTTCATATGTTAGGATTTTTTTTTTTATACATCTCTCCTTTCTTACAATTTTCCTTTCCTATTGAAAATAATTGTTCTCTTGAAAGCAGTCGCGATATCGGAATATAGCATCCGGATAACACTCACGCCGTCAGTTCATCTCCTTCTTTTCTTTGAATTACTAATAGTAAACATACATAATTTTTTTTTTTTACAGAAGCATTTGTGCAAACAATATTGTACAATATCTAATATAATTTTTTTTGATGTCAATTGTTGGTGGTAGCGTTCCTATTGATAAGTAATCATAGTTCTATATTTACAATTTCAACTAAATTAATTTTTTTTTCCTTTCTTCCAAATATTCTCTTTTTTTTTGAGTTTGAATTTTTAGTTAATTTTTTTTTAATTTTTTTTTGAGTAGTTTGAAATTTCCAAATGGCTTTACCAAGTATTACTGCCGATTATTTAGAAAACGACGAGCTCAAAATTGAGTGTGAGCTTCGCCAAATAGCAGGACCATTAGTGAAACAGATAAGGCAATTAACAGCTTGTTTGGAACAGGAACGAATTAATGCCGAATCTGTGCCACAACAACCACATGTAAACGCGTTGAAATATCCTAATACGGAAGCGTCTACGTGTATTTTTAAATTGCAAAACTGCCAAGTTATTCTAATTAATATTCTTCAAGATGGTGACCCTGATAGTGAAGACATTAGGGTTATTATTTCAAGGATGGTTCATTTGCATGGTCGAATGCACAGAATCGTGGAATCACTTGAAACACAAACCACTATACATAAAATTATTCAAGCATGTGAACGATTGATAAATATAACTATTCAATTTCAAGACAAAACATTAGATCAGGTTCAAGCTGTGGCATCTGTTAGTGCTGTTAAAATTGACTTAGCCGAAGTATTGGACTTGACGGCCGCGCTATTAGCTGATACTAAGGACAAGTTCGACCAAAACCAAATTACATCCACGCCGAAACGAAAAGACGAATCGGATAACAGACCAACAAGCGAGAATTCAGAAAATATCCAGAATAACCCAGATAAATCAATTACAAATATCAGGACTCCAGGTAATATTCAAAATGAAGAACAAATTCCTGCAAATCCCCCTGATTTTGTTGATGGGTTGCCTCGAGCTGCACAATTTCCGCAAATACAGAGTAATTTTCTTCCTCAAAATTTCGGACCTTTACCTAATCTCGTTCCACATCCGAATATGCCCTTCACGGGATTTCCCAACTATAATGCATTTCAATATTTGTATCCTGCACCTACAATGACAAATTTACCCAGACCAAGTAACGTGCTACCATCTTCAGCAGTACAGCCGCAGAACATTTCTCCTCCGGATAATCCGCAACAACTAAACGGACATCCTAGCAAGAGTACAGAATCACATTCAACCATACATTTTCCAACAACGCCCATTTATAAATGGAACATTAAATTTGATGGTTCTCTGTCGGGTATTCCGATAGAAAAATTTTTGTTTCGCGTGGAACATCTAGCGGATATCAACAAAATTTCATATGACAAACTAGTGAGTGGAATTCATGCCTTGCTAGATGGTATTGCTAAAGAACATTTCTGGCTTATGGTAGAAAGACATCCCAAGATTGTTTGGAATGAACTTCGTAGCCTGATGCTTCATAGATTCCAGGACAGACGAACGGATTCGGAGATAAAACAAGTGTTGGAACAGCGTAAACAGAAATCAAAAGAATTCTTTGTGGACTTCTATTACGATTTGCTAAATTTGGCGATGCCTTTAAAAACTCCTCTAGCGGATCAGGAACTTTTAGAGATTCTGAAGAAAAATATGAGGATTGGGTTGCGAAATCACTTAGCAGGTCAACAATTCCTTAATATATCCAGCCTAGTAAACGTGTGCATTTCTACTGAGGACACTTGGCGTAGTATGAATTATATACCGGAAGTGCACATGACTACTACCAAATATGTACATGAATTATCTAGTCCAGTGGAATTTTCTAATAATAATCCTAATCTAGCCATTAACGCGTTTCAACCAAAAGCATCTACATCTTTAGGCCACAAAGCGACCACACATGGACCTACTACATCAAATTCACAAATAATTCAATGTTGGAACTGCAAGCGTGTAGGTCACCAATACGATCACTGTGATATTCCTCTCGAAATATTTTGTTTAGGATGTGGTGCACCTGGTGTACTGCAAGCTCACTGTATGACCTGCAATCATATTCTGCGGGGAAACCTAAATACGGAAATGAGGAATCCTGGGATCCTACATTTCCGTCCTCCACACTTTACTCGGCCCAGGCAAACAACACACAAGGTCAGTCAAAATTTTCAGCCTGTGATTCGCTCACAGTCAACAGAACAGTAGTTGACACATCAAATATTCGCCTTTCCACTATTTCATCAAACCCCAAAACTTCCTCTAATTATGTCGCACGAGTAAAACGCATTAGACAATATTTCCAAAAGCGAAAGCATTACTTCGCAAGTATAGCGGAGTCAAAATTTGAATCAACCATTGATATTGACCAAGATAAACGACCTTATGCCGAAATTTTATTAAATGGAGTTGCAATGCGTGGATTACTCGACAGTGGTGCAAATGTCAGTGCACTTGGGAAAAGCTCCACCGATTTTATCCGATCCCAAAATCTGCAGTTGCATCCCATTACGGCTTCCATCCAAGTGGCAAATGGATCATTTCAATCAGTATTAGGTTACATAAATGTAAATGTTTCATACAATAATGAAACAAAATTAATGAAGCTCCTTGTAGTCCCTGCCTTGCAACAACATTTATATTTAGGATGCGATTTCATGCATCTTTTCAAAGTCCAATTTTCTTTTCTCTCTGAAATTCATTCTTCACCCGAATCTTCTACTTTAATTTCTCTAGATACAAAAATCTCTTCAGAACATCACATTTTGTCTGAAGAACAACAGAACCGGCTTCAGGCAATAATCGATACTTTTCCGAGCTACGAGAAATTAGGTCTCGGCCGTACCCATCTTTTAACTCACACGATTGACACGGCGAATGCTCAAGCAATCAAACAGCGGCATTATGCAGTCTCTATTGCTAAACAAGCGGAAATGTATGGCGAGATCGACCGAATGCTTGCCTTAGATGTAATAGAGGAGAGCACGAGTCCCTGGAGCTCCCCAATGACTATCGTCAAGAAGCCGGGTAAAGTGAGATTATGTCTGGACGCAAGAAAATTAAATAGAGTTACTAAAAAGGACGCATATCCTTTACCGCTAGTGGAGGGACTTTTGAGTCGGTTAGACAAAACCAGATACATCTCGAGCTTGGATCTCAAGGATGCCTTTTGGCAAATACCCTTGGATCCAAGTTCGAGAGAAAAAACGGCCTTTACCATCCCGGGCAGGCCGCTTTACCATTTTAAAGTAATGCCATTCGGGCTCTGCAATGCGGCCCAGACCTTGTGCCGATTGATGCAGACAGTAATCCCTCACCACCTGCATGACCGAGTGTTCGTATATTTAGATGATCTGCTCATCACGACCTCGAGTTTCGAAGAACATCTCTCGCTGCTGGCTGACGTTTCATTACGTTTAGTTAACGCCGGACTTACAATTAATATTGTGAAGAGCAGATTTCTTCTAAAGGAAATAGAATATCTCGGTTATGTAGTTGGGGAGGGAGGCCTTAAGCCCAATCCGAACAAGGTCAGGAGTATTGCAGAGTTCCCAAAACCGAAAAATGTGCGGCAAGTCCGAAGGTTCTTGGGGGTAACAGGATGGTACCGTCGATTTATCAAATCATACTCTTCCGTAGTGGCTCCACTTACCGAGCTTCTGAAAAAGGGGCGCCGATTCCGGTGGACTGATGAACACGATCTTGCCTTTAATTCACTAAGAGATGCTCTAGTTACGGCTCCAGTGTTGGCCGCACCTGATTTTACTAAACGTTTCTTCATCCAATGTGATGCTAGTTCGACCGGAGTCGGAGCCGTTCTTTTTCAACAGGACGAGGCAGGGGAAGATAGACCTATATCATTTATGTCACAGAAGTTGAATGCCGCTCAGAGGAACTACAGCGTCACAGAGCAGGAATGTTTAGCTGCCGTTTTGGCCATTAAAAGATTCCGTTCCTATGTTGAAGGCTTACCCTTTACCGTGATTACTGACCACGCAAGCCTGACCTGGTTAATGTCTTTAAAAGATCTTTCCGGCAGGTTAGCCAGGTGGAGCTTAAAATTACAAGGGTTTGACTTCAACATAGAATACAGAAAAGGTAGCCAAAACGCAGTTCCTGATGCTCTCTCACGAGTGACCATGGATTCTCTTTGTCTTTCTCCTTTACCGCTTAACATTGATTTAAAATCTCCGGCGTTTAATTCCTGTGATTATCAAAACCTGATTAAGCAATTAAAGTTGTGTTCCTCCAGAGTAAATTTGAAGGAGGATAACGGATTAGGTTTCATCAATATTCATTCCTCCGATACCCCTCCTGGATCGTCAGACCTCCCTTGCTGGAAGCTGTTAATTCCGAAAGATTTAACCAATTCACTTATGGAGTCGGCGCATTGTTCACCTACGGGAGCTCATCTAGGTATTTCTAAGACTAAAGAAATTCTTCAGCGGTATTTTTACTGGCCTTCGATGAACCACGACATTACAAATTTTGTTAAAACCTGCAAACTGTGTAAATGCAATAAAGCAGTTAACTACCCTCGACATCCACCTCCTCGGAGTTTTTCAAATACTTTCCGACCTTTCCAAAGGATTTATTTGGATTTCTTGGGGCCCTATCCAAGAACCCGATCCGGCCACTCGTCTATTCTAATTGCAGTCGATAATTTTTCAAAGTTTGTGATAACGAAACCCGTCAGAAGAGCAACAGCACAAGAAGTAGTTAAATTTGTAGAAAATGAAATTTTTTTGATGTTTGGTGTCCCTGAAGTGTTGGTTACCGACAATGGTCCCCAGTTTGATTCACGCGCTGTTTCCACGCTTTGTGAACACTATGGTGTGAAACACATCTTTACGGCTAAATACTCGCCTCAGGCAAACGCGTCTGAGCGAGTTAATCGGACGCTGTTGGCATCTCTTCGAGGCTATATAAAAACTGACCAAAGAACCTGGGACGAAAAGTTATCAGCTGTTACTCACGCACTGCGTAATTCAGTTCACGATTCTACTGGATATTCGCCTCATTTTTTGGTATTTGGGCAACATGCAATATTGCATGGTTCTATTTATCCCTTACTTAAATTTTCTTTTGCATATGTAGGTCATAACCTTTTAGCTGAAGATAAACCTGAAACTCTGCATAGAGTTTATCAAACAGTTCAACAAAGATTGACAGAAGCATCCGCAAAGAATGAACGCAACTATAACCTACGTTATCGCTACCCGAAACTGACAATTGGACAGAATATTTATGTTAAAAATTTCGCTCAGAGCCGTGCAAGTGACAAATTTTCCGCGAAATTAGCGCCAAAGTATCTTCCAGCGACAGTCGTAAATTTGGTTGGTAGAGTCATGTGTGAGGTTAATAACGAGAACGGTGAATCGATGGGAACTTACCACTATAAAGATATCAAAACTTGAGTGATTCTGTTCAATATTTCAAATTTTAATTTTAGTAAAGCCTGGCTATGAGTATTCAGGGGTAGGTCGTCCCCACGACTGTAACGAATCGCTGTTGCGTCGTTCCATGATTGTCGAGAAGTCGAGGGCTGTCAATTAATGGACCCAAATTAAAAAAAATAAAAAAATTAAAAAAATCTGTCTAATACGGATATTAATCTAAATTTATTCTTGAAATTATGTGTACATTATTCTGTAAGGGGTTATAATTACCAAACAAAACAAAGTCTGATTGAACGAAAGTCCACAAATACGAATGAACGACAGAGAAAGGCAGTGATAGGTACCGTGGAGGGATTCTCGTCTATCAAAAAGATTGGTATTAACGTTTTTTTGGAAGGTAGTTGATAATGAGCGGTGAAACAGATCGGATGTTCGATCTTGGTTATTCAAAATCTAATATTACTAAAAATAATAATTATCAGAATATTAAAAATGGTGAAATTTATAATTTCTTTTATTTTATTTTTTTATTTAATGGCCTCAGAACATTATCTTGTTATTTTTGATATTGAGGTAGCAAACACAAAAAAACAAAAACCAATAAACAGTTTCTTAAGTTACCAAGGAAAACAGTGAATTAAAATTAAAACGTTTGTGCCAAGTGATTATAATGCGCTAATTAAAACAATATTAAGTAGTGTCAGTTCCTCTAATTTCTAGTGCGTGGTGTAAAATCCGCTAAGTCATGCTATTCGACAATTACTGTATTTAAATACATATGTGAATTAATAGTACTATAGCCAACAAATATCATAGTTCTAAGTTTGAATTGTAAAATGTTGATCACGAAATCAAACTCATACTCCAATATTTTTGATCAATTGAAAACTTACGTGAAAGGTCATTCCTTTATAATACCGTTTACTTCCAATCACGGTTTTTACTGAAATTAGAGACCGTTTATTAATAAAATACAGCATAATATTTATTATATTAATGAATTATGATTCATAATATCGTATCGAAAGACAATAACATCGAGTGACTGTTATAAAACAATTACCACGTATACTATACGGATGAGGATGAATATAACATCAGGGCTCTTCAACATAGTGGATTTTGCGCCTCATCATCACCGAATTTGTTGAGTATACGAAAACATACAAATCAATCATTTTTTTTTTAATTTTTATATTATTATTACTTTATATTTCTTATTATATTTCTTTATACAATTTTTAATTATTATTATTATTATCTTTTTGTAATATTAATTAGGTATAACTTAGGCTATAGCGATAGTACGCGTACGTTTACTTTAAAATTTTATGTAACTATCATAATGGTGGTGGATAAATTTTAATCTTAAACTTTATATTTTTCACTTATTGTTTAAATTACTATCATTATTATTACTAGAATTACTATTGAAAATTGATTTTATGTTTCCATCATTAAACAGATTTTTTTTTTAAGTTAAGACTTATTGTTTCTCCTTTTATTTATGATAATAATTATCTCGAAGATCATGGAAGATGAAATTGATAGTGTCGCATTTTATTTCGATTTTTATTTTTATTTTTATAGAATGAGAGCTTGAGCACTACTGAGTCGGAGATGAATTGATGGGTGAGTGTGAGGAGTATTTGGTAATTTATGCGAACATGTTTTCAAGAGCACAATAAAGCAGTCTATCCAGGTCAGGTGATGTTTTAGCAAATCCCACCCGAACCGCGAGTCTTAGCCAAGCTATCCATGACTGCGCTAAAACCTCTCACCCGACAATCATCAAATTCAGTAACAAAATGGTGTTTCTACGAAAGTGGGGATTTTTTCCACATTTTTTTTAACAGCCCTAGTAAATTTTGTTACACGTTCAAATCCCACCTTGGCAGGATGTCCTAAAGATTTATCGTTGTTTGATTTCGATCAGGAATCTAAATGAACACATATGTATATGTATGACATGATCCTTAGATCAGGTGAATAAAAAAGTATTACTATACTGAAGTGGACTTCGGTTATCATCGCCGCTCAACATGCTCTAGATCTACATAGCTGAAGTGAAAAACAAAGATGATTGGTTTGAGGAAGAGTACACATAACAACGGATTCGATTCCAAGTGATGGCAAGAAGATCTTTTTCACAATTGGGTGTTGTGTTGTGATTCTATAGTGTTACTAGTTGTCCTTTGACATTCAATCCACTGGTATAGTTATTTTAAAAAGACATTACAAAAAAAAAATCAACACAAACTTACCAAAAACATAAAGGCGAACTAACAAGAAATAAAAAAAATTAAATGATTGCTTGGAAGTAAATCAAAAAATTTTACAAAACTGGACAAAAACATTTATTTGCAATTTGCTCGTTTGATTTTGCTTGTATGAAATAAAAAGAAACGAACAAAATTACTGGAAAAATAGTTTTCGTATTTTTTGAATTTTTTGTTTTGTTTTTGATTGTGCATGCGCATAAGGAAATTTGGTTTGCTTTTGATCGAAATTTTTTACTCGTTTCTGTTCTCTGGTGTACAGACGAAAAATGTTAGAATACATAAATATTCGAGAAAGAAAGTAAAGCTCAAGTCTTATTGTTGGTGAAAAGCACTGGAAGCCACTTTATCGATTCGAAGAGCTGATTGCTGAAAAGCTGGCCAAAATTCTGAAATTCTCTACTCGGGAGTTTTTGGGGTCGCTAATCATGGATCTCTAGTCACTCTTACAAAATTTCACCCCTTTCATCCCTTATTGATAACCGCTATGCGTAAAATGTCGTGTATAAGATATTACAATTAAGATGCATGTCATTTTCATGGTTTTTTGGATCGCCGATTTCAAATCTTTAGTAACGTTTACAAAATTTCATCCCCTTCATCCCTTTATTAACAACCGTTATTCGTCAAATAACCTAAATTTTATGAAATTTTGATTTCTTTCTCTCTTGATTTTTTTTTTCCTTTATTTAATATTACAACAAATCATTTAGTAATTTATCTTTCTTAAATGAAGATTCACATTTGACGGGCAGTAACCCAATGGTTACTCCCGTTTGAATTTACATAGTAATTATTTTTTTCTATCCTAATTAAATACAACTGCCCAATTCCAAAGGTTTCTGCCTTTGAAGTTTTCTTACTACATTGGTGCTATCCAACAAACTTCGTATGTCTGCATTTTGGTGCCGAGATATCCGCTGAATGTGTTTCTTCGCATGATTTTGTATTTCTTCACTTACATATTCCATGTTTAAGTCCCTATGGAGGTTATCATTTTTAATGTACTATGGTGCGTTTACAATGCCACGCAGCACTTTGTTTTGAAAACATTGAATCATTTGTACATTTGTCTTCTTGGTACAACCCCAAAGTTGAATACCGTAGGTCCATACTGGTTTAAGTATTTGCTGATATAATAGCAATTTATTATGTTTTGTAAGCTCAGAGTTTCTACCTATTAGCCAATACATTTTCCTATATTTGATGTCCAATTCTTCTTTTTTCTTTTTAGCATGCTCTTTCCATCTAAGCTTGCAATCGAGAGTCATGCCGAGGTATTTGGCTGTATTTGCATTTGGAACCGGCGTTGAATTAAGTTTTACTGGAATCCAGTTAACTTTCTGGTTTGTGAAGTTTACGTGAACCGATTTTGCTTCGTTTAGGCTAATGCGCCATTTCTTTGTCCAACTACTCACTGTGTCGGTTGCTTTTTGAAGTTTGGTCGTTGCTTCTGATATACACTTTCCAGTTGCCAAAATAGTTGTATCGTCTGCAAATGTTGCTATGGTGGCACCTTCTGTATTTGGCATATCTCTGGTGTAAAGGATGTACAATATAGGACCCAGTACGCTACTCTGTGGTATGCCTGCTGATATTCTCTTTAGTTCAGAGTACTCTCCGCTATATTTTACACGGAAATATCGGTCTGCGATATAAGATTTAAGAATTTGATAGAATTGCTTAGGTAGATTTCTCTATTGATGACAGAACTACAAAACTATATAACTTTTTGTTGTATATAAATTAGATGTATGGAAGAAGCAATAGCTGGATGGCATGTAAAATATCAGTTTTCGTGCGCAACTGAAGCTGTTGATTGAAAACATCTTGCGATATTAAAACCGCCCTTGCACGGCGATGAACATTTTAGCCAAAAGAGATACACTAGTATCAATATTCTGCAACATGCAACAGTAACGAGCAGTTTACGAGTGTTGGTAGAAATTCATCTGGATACGCCGCTAAAATGGAGATCATGCCCCATGGAATTCTGTTAGGAGGCGAAGTATTTGGCGCCATGGCTAAAGAAAGGAACACGTTGTTTTGGTTCATTAAAGCATCGATTTCTAATTCTTGGTCAAAAAATAAAGCTCTATACGGAACAAATTCCTGCAATAACAGTATGTTGTTGCGTATTACATAACGCTGCCAATTACCTCAGGAATGAAGATTTCGAAGATAATGAGCAAAATTTTTATAGCGTAGAAGGTTTTCTAGAAGAAGCAAGAGTAATATTTTGTTATATTTATTATATTCTTTTTTAAAAAGTTTACGACAAACAACATTTATTAAACATTATTTTGTTCCCTCATTAGTTTATCTTTCTTGAGGCGTAACACCTGTAATTGTGTTAGTAAAACCACTCGTTCCAGTTCGGCAATTGTTAAATTTTTAGGTGGTTGAAATTTTAATTGAGTTTTTTTTTGCAGATCAACGTTAGATTTCCCTTTTCGAAAACATAATGAAGAACCCTGGTCTTCAAAATCAACTAAAGTTTTATCTGTTGAAATATTTTTTCTGTTGAAAGCCTAGCATTAAAGCCTCTAATTTCTGCCTTCTCGAATGGGGAGTTTGTGACTTCCCTAAAACTATAAGAACATTTTTAATTATACAGAAGAGGCTAGTATCAGAAATTACCTCTTGTATGTTTTCTTCTGAGCTAGGCTTATCTGACGTTTCTTTCTTTAAAGCTTTTTGAATCACGGCACATATGTGTATTTTTGGATTTTTTTACCACTCTTTTTCACGAAAAAAAATGAATTGTACGTGCAAATATTTTTGTGACGACCCGTACGCGAATCTATATAAAACGTACCTTGCAGGTTACCTCGAATTCAGGTTTTTGACATTCATAAGATAATATGCTTTCGTTAAATATACATATTCTAGAAATCGAGTGGCAAACTCGTTGAGCGTTTTTAATGCAATTTCAATTGCATTAAATAATATGTTCAACAGTTCTTGAGGCTTCTCCTAACGGGATCATCTTTTATCTGTATCTCTTTTAACACATTTCCCACTACATTGTACACTATAACCTGTAGCTCTTAGTCCCGCCCATAGCGTACGTCATATCCCTATTTGACACATTCGAAGAGGTAGCAATATTCCCTTGTTACAATAGGCACCTTCTAACATACCCAAAGCATATATTTTCACGGTTGATCTGTTTTAAAATACATTTTCAAAAATCGATTATAAACAAAAACTACATAAACTGTCAGAATTACAAAAAGGTAAAAAAATAACAAAAGCGATTCCAAGAAGGGACGACTTTATTGATAATCGTTTCATTCATAAACACATTATGTACATATGTATATACGCACGATGGCTATTATAAATCATCAGATCACCATGATCACATATTCTGTTTATTGATCGAACAGATTAACAACTAACTATTGTATATAAGAGAGAAAAACATCATGTACAAACACAAGATATTATATCACAAAAATTTATCTTTGATTACATACTACAATTATAATTAATACATGTAATTATGCATATAAAAAATAATTACCACCTTTTATTAATAGAATTCAATATTTTTTAACACTTAACATGCATGATTTATTATGTAAACAATGTCGAACGAATTGAAACATTGAAACCCAAATAAACAGTCAGCAGACTATCTACGATAGTAAAATATAATTGTTTAGAAATGATATTAGCTTATTATAAACACAATAATTTATTGAATTTCCCACTACTTACAATAAATAATAAAATGTTTGCACGAAATTTTAACTGCTCACATTTGGGTGTTAATGTGTTATCATCAGATTGTGGTATTGCCACAAGAAAATTATGTACTTTATTTAGAAGCGCGATTCATTATGTAAAACTAAATCATAAAAATAAGTGCGCATAAATTTACTATGTACATATGCGCTTTTGTGTCTTGTGTGTGGTCTTTTTCTCTCCTGCTTGACACAACATCATACACATACTATATACACAAAGTATGTTTTATTTATGCATTTTGATAAAATATTGGAAAATAAAAAAAAAAAATCTCGATTTTCTTTAAAATAAAATAAATTTCTTGTATTCATTTAAAATTAAGTGGCCTCTTCATTGCATATTCATGATTTGTGTTTATTCCATGATTGGTTTTAAATTATTCAAAAACCATAAAAGTCGATTTGTTGTGTTTTAATTAAAACCGATTTAGATGTTTATTTTTCTTTATATATGGGCTCAAGCGATCAAATTATGTAGACACAAATACCGATCGCATCGTTAGAACCTCGTTAATTAATTAATCTGTACACTTTGAATGTAAATTGAGCCTGCAATTAATTATTTTATTAAGTCGAGGTTTTGACTTGTTTTTTTTTTCTTTTTTTTTCTGTGGGTATTTTATTAATATGTAATACAAAAAAGGGTTTAAACTTTTTATTTATAACGAGGGTTAATGTAGAGAGAAAGTCAGATTTATTATTTATATACATACGTATGTGTTATATAATGTAACAAGGGTCGCAATCGCAACAATTTTAACCGAAAAATAAAAATGTTATTTATATGAGACATAAAACGACATTTCAACAACGTGGTATTATGAGAATATTAATAAGAAGGGCAGTGAACCGGAAGAAAAACATTAAATGTTCGGATGTTTTTTTCATGGTCATAATTTTTTGTTTTGTTTATGGTTTATCGCAGGTTTGACATTGAATATTTTTATTTTTTTATTTTAAGCGGATTGCACTATAGTAATAAATAATTGAATTTTGTTATAAATATGTATGTATGTAAAGTCGAATAGGTTTCGCGATTCCATTGTAATGCTCGATTTAGATGAAGAAAAATGTTTGCCTTGCAAAAAATGTTTGCCTTGCATAGAGCTGCACGCAATAAAAAAATATCCATAGTTAAAATGAGAAAGGACTATGTAAACCAAAATGGCGATGCCATAATTTTTTGGCGGCTTATACATAATTGGATGTTATATTTTTTAACATTTATCAGTAGTGTGACAAAAATAAATTTTATAACAATAAATAAAATTATTAGTGATAAAAATAAAACTTAATAAATAAAATTGGGAAAACTGCTTTTGATTTGATTTTTTCTGCTATAACATTTGACTTCTGGTCATCGTATAGGTTTTCATAATATACTTTTATTGTGTTTGTGTTTGTTTGTTACTATAATATATCAAAAAATATAGTCGGGTCGAGTATATTTTATAGTATCATATTTATTTTTAATGTTTTTATAGTAACAATTGGTAAAAAAAACAAAAAAAAACGCTAACATAATTTTGCATGTTTATGTTTTGTTCTTGTCATTCAAACGAAAATTGTAATATACTAATCTCTTCTTTTTTTGCAAGGCAAACATTTTTCTTCATCTAAATCGGGCATAATACATAGCATTTTTTGCTACATTTAGACTTCATGGATTAAAAATTATTTTAAAATCGAGTTTTTTGTCGCTAACTTCAGATTTGATTTATGAATAGGCAAATATAACTTTTACTCTTATTAGGCACATTTCTAGAAGCGTATTCCCTAAAACAGTTCAACTGCTGCATATTACATACTTTATGTTTTCTTCATTAATTTTTATGCCTAAGTGCACAAAATATTTTTTCGTGTACTTAATGGAAAATAGCGTCATTTCTTGGTTGAAAACAGTAAAGAAAACTGCTACTTTTCTCCTTAGCAACACATTTCTTCGTAGAAACACTTTTCTTAGAAACATTTTGCATTTTTGACTTTTGCTTACTGCGGTTGTTATATACATGCTACGCATACATACTTTGATCCAAACTGGATCTACCTTTTTCATTTTAAAAATTATATTATTATAGCATGTCGAAGCGTAAGAAAAGTGATTTGCTATGCTCGTAAAATTGTTAAATAATTACACTCGCTGAAAAACTATCACTTTCCTTTACTTGTAGCACAATCTACTATTTTCTAAGTGTACCGTAGAAAGCAGGCGTTTGCACTCGATTTTTAAAGTGTAGAATGGGTATGTTCTGTTAATATTGTTTGTTCAAGTGTACAATTAACACAAACATGATATATTTTGATTGTTTTTTTGTAGATATTTATTATTTATGCACTTCCTACTTACACGTATATGTATCTCACTAATTTGCTCAACATTAACTAAAATAAGAAAAAGGTAATTCTATCATATATTTTTTATATATTGCTACCCCAGCAGCTCGCCGACCATCTGGTTGTCGTTGCGTAGCCAAGTCTCGGAAGAGGAGACGATGTGACGGCAGGCTCTGTTACTTGAATGTTAATGAGAAGTCATTATTAACACATACAAACTCCAGTGAGTCTTCGAGACTCGTTACTGGTGGCATAGCAACATACACAATTTAATAACTTTGTTTTTATTGTGAGATAAAATTTCGTTATTAATACCACCCTGTGGTGTATGAATCAAGGTGGCACATACAGTTTCGACTGGAAAGTGATTACGCTTAACATTAATTTCTACGAAGGTATAATAATCAACATTACTGAAGAATAGCAATAAGAAACTGAGTATAGATGCTAAATTGGAAAATCAATATTTTGTAAATCAAGTATTCATAGTCTACAGAATTACGTAGTAGTCCGATTTCTTCTATTCTCCTATTAGCTGTATTTCCATGAGAAAAATTTAATTCGAATTATTTTTTCTCATGGAAACAAGTCGCGAATTATTTTTTCGAATTGTAATAAAACAACATAGAGAAAGAACAATTTGGCATCTGGTGTCAGGTGGTACAACTAAAATTAGGAATGAATTAAATAGTTCAAACTTTTGGTTTGAATTATTTAATTCGTCTGTCGTGAGCAATTGTTGTTTTAAAATTCAGAAGGAAATACGACTATTATTTCTAGGAAAACTTGATTTAATTTAAAAGATTTCCACGCAAATTTATGAATTGTTTGAAAATCACATTTTTATAGAAATAACAGCAAAATAGAAGATTTACATTGAAGCGGACCCAATATATTTGATTTTCAAGTAACTAAATAAAAATTGTTATCGTGAACTAGAGCAGATGAAAAATTACTATCGCGAACACTAGAGCAGACACGAATACTAAAACACGTCTATTTTATATTAAAACGAGATAGGAAATTTCCGTTCCTTTCATTTATGAGATTACTCCAGTTCAAAATTTTTTGGTCGGCGCGATTAAATGAAGTTTACACATCAAAAATCATTTTGAAACGTAACGAAAATGCGCCAAAAAATATTTATACGCTGCGAATTTCAAAATATTAAATGCAATAAAGATAAAATAGTAATCTGTGAATTATACTTCCCGCACAAAATTTATCTTTTGAGAACACACGAGAAGGACTATTAGTAATTTTTAAACAATCATGACGAAAACCCAAATTAAATATCGATCAACGAAATAATATCGTACCTATCCTTATATCAAGAAGGTTTCGGTTCTAATAAAATATTAGCAACTATAAAAATATAAAAATGTTCGGTCCAAAACATCATACAAATGGAAATAAACTGGTTGTTGCACGAATCACCGACTTTCCGCCTGACCAAAGAAAAAAACACAACTCGAATCGACCGTAATTTATCCACCAAATTAAAACAAATCAGCACCTCAAACTGCGTCGGAAATAAAAAATTAACTTGAAACTGAAATTTTCCCACAAAATGTACGGAATTGGGTACATGCAACCAGATACAATTCAAAAATAGCTTGTAAGAATCCGTTCATTCAATTGGAATAAGCTAGAGATATAAAATGTTCTTTAAATAATTGGAGAAGGTTTTATTTGGTAACGAAATAAAATTTAACGTTTTTGGATCGAACGTTATTTAGAGAGTGTGAAGAAAACCTGGTGAAGAAATAAATACAAAATGTCTTCGTAAAACAGAGAAACATAGATGCCTTAATGTTTTTCTAAGGGGCGTATGGATAACGACGCACACTGCCAAAGTTGTAACGAAATGGTTAAAAATAATCAAATTAAAGTGCTTCCTGGGTTACCCAATCACGGATAGAACATTTATATGAGAGCGAACAATTTCTACAAGAAATCCTTTTCCAAAAGAAGGATTAAAACAGATTATTGGTACTGAAACGGGAAAATTAAGGGGATTGGCGTCCAAAGCTTGGTGGAAAGAATGCCTCTCCGTTCCTAGAAAATTATTGAAGTTAAGGGACGCCCTACCAAATAATAGGTAAGCAGTTTACGCAATGTTTCAACAAAATAAAATTAAATTAAGTAAAATTTATGTGACCGTAATAATAATTTTTTAACACACTGTTACTATTGTTTAGTTTAAATGAAATATTTAACAATAACTAAGAAAACTGTTCAATTGAAGACCCAATCGAGATTCGTTTTAATAAAAGAGGGGATAATCAATCGAAAACAAATAAAGAATTTTTTCAACTCGAATGTGCGACAAGTAGGAGGGGCTTATTTCATTAGATTTGATTAGCAGAGAGTTAGAAAATAATCACTACGGTATTTTTTCCGATGTTATGTACAATACTTTAATCCCGAAATAATCCTCAATCGCTGAATTCATGAACTCTGGACGAACGTAAGGACTAAAACTTGTAAATTTCGAAATTCCACTATAAATTGAATTGTAGTTTAATAATTCGAATTTTCTTAAAATTTTAGCCAACTTAAAATTCAAATTTTTGATTAACTTTTTATATTTTTTTGATTGATTTGAATTGAAATTTTAATTTGATTTTTAAATTTTTGAATTTTTGTTTTGAGTGTATTGAAATAAATAGACCCATTCTAATGTAAAGCTTTTATTTGTCATTTCTTCTGATTTGATATTAGGTATTTGTAAAAGCAAGAAATGATTTTCAAACAATTCATTTAATAGCAGAATAGAATAACAGGCAAATAGAAGATTATTAACAATATGAGAGATTCGTAAAATTTGATAAAATAAAATTATGTCTGACTTTTAACATTATTCATTCGATCCGGAATGTTCCCCAAAATGATAGAATTTTTGATTTTAAGCCAATTAAAACATTCTAACAAATATAAATAATTTATGAATACATATATCATTTTCATTAATTGCCTTATACTGCCGCCTTGAATCATATAAAAACCATCAATCCTAAAAGACGAAGAATCGTTAAAACGTGCTTTAATTATTTTTAATCACTTAGATTTGTTCGTTTGATACTCGTATATTATAAACAACTGTTTGTCTGTGTGGTAAGCGATTGTGGTAACGATTTCTTTTCAATAAAAGCTGAATCCAATCAACAAAATGCTTTCCCAATTAAATTCTCTATAGAAACATTTAACAAAGTTTCCACCTTATGTACTTATGCTTATCTATCTATAGATTGCATGTAATCTGATCGTATAGTATTGAAAATTAAACCTTTAAGATGCAATTTATTTTATAAATTGTTGTTTATAGTCATTAAAAAAAAAAAAAAATTTTACAAGTTTTTTTCAATAGTTTCTTGCTACACATTTTTATATACCAATACTAATTATTTATGTTTATGATCACACAGATTCTGCTATGATTAGCTTTTTATTAAATTAAAAGTCAATTAACTCATAATAAAAATGTGAAAATTGTTATAAATCACAATATTTTATTACAACTAAGTGCAAATAATTATTAAAATGAATAATTTATCGGTGACAGCGTGATACTATCGAACTATCTCTGTATACATATGGTATGTTTGGTTTAAGTCTATAAACGAAACAAAAAATTCCACACCTTTTTTAATTCAACTGTGTGATTTTCTTTTACAGTTAACTGTTAATTCAAATGCATTAAGAAATTGCTTAGGTAACCAAAGTAAAAAGGTTTTATAGGAAATTTATAGTTAATTATAGTAATTATATGTAAAAAAACACAATAAAATATTCAGAAACCTATAATTTTATGGTTTTACAGATTTTGATACACGAATATTAAAATATAAAACGTGATTTATATATTTTATATGTATGTACGAGTATAAACTTCTGCCAACAATGAAACGTTTGATTTATACGTTGTTTATTATTATTAGCTTGACGTTTTCCCATAAATTATTATTGTTCTATACAGAGAGACGGAAGGACACTCAGCAAATTTAAATGAATCATTTAATTTTACGAATTAAAATTTTAATTAATTTATCTGCTCTTAATTATTTTCATGTATACGACATGCATGCCTAATGAGGTGACGCGTAATTTATGAATTTTTCGCGGAAATGACCGTTTTGTTGATTACAAGTTTATTTGGTAAAAAACCATCTCTAGAATATTTAATTTGTAAAAGAATTAAATAAATCTTATGTATGCAGATTACAAACATTTTTTTTTTTTTTGTAAATTTCGCGGTATTCTGTAATCTTTTGAATTGGAGAATAAAATTCCAAAACAAAAATAAAACCGAATACGATTATTTTCAACTCCTTTTTTTGCATTCTGTTTCGTTGTTTTATTGAATGGCAATTCTCTTCTCAGTGTACACAATTATTTTCGCGCGAGTTCAAGAAATCAATTTGGGTTGTACAAAATACAAAAAACCAAATGTCTGCGATTTTTACAAAAAAAAAAAATTAAAACTAAAACAAAAGATTTAAAATGTTCGACCGGTTTATCTTTTAAGCCGCGCGCTTGTACATAATATTTGATTCTTTTTTTTTTTTTTTGTTGATAGCAGAAATCATGTATTACATGATATCAATTTGAGAAATGTGTACGGAAACGATATGTTTTTTGGCAAATTTTATTACAATACATAATTCATTTTGTTTAATGACAACCACAGTGCTTTGTGAAATAATAAATCTTAATTTTTGAGGGGACAGTTGCCCTATATTAAAAACATTTATGTTTCGCCTCACTGCTCACATTGATTGCTTCCAGATGAGTCTGTTATGAGTTTTAACTTAATTATATCTTAGAAACGTTTTCTCTTGCAATTTTTACAACCCTTTTTACAAAGATGAAATATTACTTTCTACTAACATAGGGATACTAAACCCTTTTAAAATATTTATTAAATTTTAACACATAAAATCGTACACTTATGGTCTTAAAACTCATCAATTACAATTCGGATTAAAATAAAATTACTGGCTCTACCCACAAAGAGACATTTTGTTTCATTTTAAGGTGCTGGTGCAAAAATTCAGAATTTTTTTTAGGGTTAACAATTTGAAAGACCCAAACAAATCAAATTCCTAACAACTAATAAACTACCTTAAAAAAATCACTCCTATAAATATTTAAGTTAAAGTAAAAATTTAGTAGCTAATATTAAAAATTACCTTAAATCATAGTAACGCACAAACATAGTTTTCTTAATGCGGCACTACAAGATCTTGGCAAACGCGGTTAACACGATTCAGAACTCCAAAATCAAAATCTAATTGTAGAAAGTGTAGAAACACGATAAAGAGTGAAAGTGGAAATTTTATAAATGTTATTTTTAACAATTTGTATTTTTAGTCATAAACACTTTAGTTTTACTTTATTAATTTTTTGTTGAATGTTAATTAATTCATGTAATTTCCAATATGCTACCGGTGATTAGACTATTTTAATTGTGTTTTTATTAACACGAGAAGCATATTAGTATTTACGAACGGTAATTCAACGAAACCAACTAATAGACAGAATTCTATTTATTTAATTATATGATTTTTAATATGTTCCGAAGTAAAAAAATTGTAAAAGAGTTCATCTGTATTAGTTATGATTCGCTAGTACTTAACGCACAGCACATTCTATATATATATATATATATATATATATATATATAGAATGTAAATTGTGGTATAATCAGTCCAGTCGCCGCGGCCTGACGAGAAGATTGATTTTTTCATAATCATAAGCTCATCAGTTCGAGACTGGATTGAATTCTCTTACAATCTTCGGAACATATTAAAAATCATACTTTAGTTTTATTATTGATTGATTAATAGCTTTTATATTGATATCAAATAAAGTTTGATACGATGCCAATGTAATTTATTATACAGAATTACGTCTGTTTAAATTAGGAATATGTTTTTGAAATCAGGTTTATCTGTGCCACTATAATTTGCAGATCACGATCACAAATCGAATGTGACGAAAAAATTTTGTTGAAAATTTTTGAGAAAAAATCAGTCGCCAAGCCCCTGACAGGGCATAGCAGTTTAAAATTTTCAGAAAAACTTTATATATATAAAAAATAAAATCGAAATATTGAAGTCCGGGACCCTTGGATGATAAAGCAAGCGTTCTACTCACTAGGCGTGTTTCCTTGACAAATTTACAGCAACAATTTCATAGGATAAATCATCGCAAGAATAACATTAACCAAACAAAAAAATTGGGTTACCTGATACCTGTCACTAGATGCCATAATACATATTAAATTTATATTTTATTTCGAAAGGTTGGCTTTTGTCAATTAAATCAAATTGGCTATTTTCTTGGGGAAAAAAATAAACCCCAAATAATTCGAATTAAATTTCGATTAACAAAATACTCTTACTATATTACCGAGAGGTTCATCTGTGTATTCAACGTTTTTCTGTGCAGACGTAGATGTCATATTCAAATTTCGATTTTTTTTTATTTATATATTATACATAACCAGATCCTACTTTCTAGGGTCTTTCTATAAGAAAAGATACCACCCAAAATCTTGCAAAAACGTCTTTAAGATTTGTTTCTCGGGTTTCACTCCTGCTTTTTCACATGACGAAGACTTGTTTTCTGTATTCTTATTTAACGTTTTTTTTATTATTTTATCTCAATTGTTTTGCAGGTATCGATTATTGAGAATAAATTCACTGGCTGAAGTATCAAAATATGTGTAAGGGCTGCGGGCAATTTCTCGCGTAAATCAGCTACTGTCGTGAAATTGTAATTTGAGCGTTCGTCCTTTTTTAACACCTACTCAATTGGTATAACAAAAAAAATTTATCAGCTTTAAGCGCGTGAACAATCGAAAAATTTTGTTTGAGATGTTACGTTAAAAACATGAAACAGCAGCATCAAGTAAAAAAACAAAGTCTTCGGCGTTAATTACAATGTTTGGATTATTTTCACCGTGATTGATCATTGATCGCTCGTGGAATACTCAGTCGTACAACAGGGTATAGACGAATTGGTGAACGTGTTTTGACGTTTTGAAATTTGTTTCAAAATATTCTTTTTGTTCTTTCTCATTGTATTTTTGACGAAAACGTCATAATTACATAAATTTTGACAGATGTACACATGTGGAAAATGGTTGTGAAATTCGAGAATAGGGCACCTATGACGATAAAATGTGAAGCTAAATTTTGACGTTTCATCATTTGAGTTTCTGGTATTCAATTTTAATTTTGTTTTTAAAATCCAAATTGAAGTTATTTGCTATAAAATTTTACGAAAATCGACAAACAAATTTTTCACGTCCGATTTATCTTGTATTTGATGAGGTCAGTCAGCCTCATATTTAAATGTTTAAAACGACATCATCCATCGAAATCATCGGTTAATTTATAATAGTTTATTTACGATGACGGATGCAACCGCAATAAAAAAAAAATCTGGGATGGTGTTCTGGATCAATTTAGAACCCCATATAAATCATTTTCGATGAGCTTTTTCATTAAATAAATGAGGCGGTAAAGATTTCAATCTTATTGATTTTGATACTGATACTACCCATGAACCGAGCACTAGCCGCGAATCTCTATTCCTCTTGCTAAATTCTGCCTCGTACTACAGAACTCGAACTAAATAATATTTCGAAATTAAAACAAATGATTACAAATGAAACATTCATCTAGCCCTGTCAACTTCTTTAATTTTACTAACTTGTTATTTTTTTTTATTTCCAGGTAAGTGTCATAAACCCATCAATAAGCCATATATTGTATGATTTACGTAGACAGAACACAGTTTCACAATATGTAAGTTTAATGTAAGATAAGAAATATAAATCAACACTACTTTTGTAATATGTGTTAACAATAAAATAAACGTTACATGCGATAACGTTTGTCATTCAATAAAAATTCCCGAATGTGTAATAATATTGCGTACAAAATAATGTAACGATGTGTTATCTATCAGATGAGAAACGACGTGGTTATATTTCAATCCTTAAGTAGCTCAATAAATAAAAATATTATTTTGCGCCGGCAGACGTCCACCTATTTAAAACTTACATAGCATATTTGTTTACATATTGTAGTTGGGGAGATTAAGAAGGTAAAAAAATGTAAAAAAGAAAGTAAAACAAAAATGTTAAAACAGAAATATACTCGTACATTAAGATTGCATTAATTACCTTAAAGGCTTTACTAAAAACATTTATATACAAGATATTATTTTATAAGTCGTCTCTGCATTCAAGAAAATGCAAACTCGTTTTAAATCATACTACTCACGATAAGATCGAAATGATAACGCAATAAAATCTTTAATAATTGAATTACTTTATTTAAAGCAAAAAAATAAATTCTTGTTGTATGTCTTTTGTTGTTGAAATAAATTATGTATAATACCTAACTAGTAATAAAAAAATTTAATGCACATTTGTCTATAAATCAGGTGCAGCCGGGGTATTAAAAACGGAGGAGGATTTTTGATTTATCGAACGTGATTCTAAACGTGATTTGACTTTGTACAAACTTAAGCTACATGAATCATTTTATTTTTTTTTATTTTATTAATTTCGAATACATTCCCAAATTTCAAAACTATAAAATTATTTTGATTGCCTTAAAAAAAAAAAAATATTACGAGTGTGGATTGTTAGTTTTAGAAATATAATATATGGTTATGTTTATTTTATATATGTATATGTATATATTGTATTTTGAAAACAATAAATTTGTTTTATTTTTTAAAAAAATAACCCGCTCGCCCCCATGTAAAGGTCGCGTAATTCGCTGCAAAATTATAATTAACCTGCGAGAGTAAATAAGACGGCGACGAGAAATTTTAATTTTATTATCTGCAACATTTCAACATTAATTTAAAATATTAAAAATTCAGTGTAATTAATTAAAAGTTTGCAACAGATTACCCAGTATACTGTTTTATAAACTAAACGCCTCGCCAGTGTATGTCTGTGTGCAACCATTTAAGCGTCACACAATAATTCAACCTTAAATATGTATTTCGTTTTCTTATTATTTTTTCTTAAATAAATAAATTTTCAATGAGTTTTAAATGTAAATAGAAATGAAAATTATATGTAATAACTGTTGACAGCCATAAACATTTATACATTTGTATAAAAATAACATTTTATTGTATTCACATTGTAGAGCAGTAGGCAAAAAGGTGATAACTTATAAATTCAGAATATTAATAGATTTGCATGAGCGCATGTAAGATGATCGTTTGAAAAATGCGCAGAAAAAAATTTGCTGATCGATCTGTCATTCGATCAGTCTAGCCGAATTATTTATTTACTTTTCCATATGACATCGATATTATATTTTTAATCGTCTCTAATTTCCGGTAGCTTACACAATCTCACTTAACACAACATAATTTATCCGCGTATTTTGCGGTTAAATATAAACAATACAATTTTATACATAATATTCTGATAAAAAACATGCACACCTATAAAATATAAAGAATCCGCAAAAATACAAGTACATATTATATCAAACATCACCCTCAAGAAATGCGCTCTTAAGACTCTCCAGATATTTCAAAAATTGTTATCTTTTTTGCGTTGTTGATCAAACAAAAAAAAAAAAAAATATCGGTTTGACGCAAATTTTGTAGTTTCTGATGTATGTTTGATAACACGTCGCACTGTTATGCAACGAAATATTTATTTTTATGATACACATGGGAATTTTTATTGCTTGGTGCTCGTTAACACGTGCATTAATTAATTGTGTCGCACGTAATCGAGTTATTTGATCAGTTTTTTTTTTTTTTTTTTTGTAAATTTAATGACAAATAAAATTGGTAAAGTTGATTTGTACGATGAGTAAGACAATAGTGGTTTCCCAAGAAAATGAGTTGGATTTGTTTTTAGCTTAAAGTTGTATAGGAATCGAAAAAGTAACTTCAAATTTATGTTAAGACACGTGGGCCAGTTTGTCATTGAAACAAGCCAAGCATCTGACACAATTTGCAATACCAGTTATTTTTATCGAAAGGTAAGCAGATTGTGCTCTAATCGCACTAAACATAACCGTATTACTGTATAGAGTGCGTTTATGGGAACGAATCGATGATAATGCGTTGTATTTTTACTCAATATGTTAACAGGCAATAGGCGAACCTAAAAGCGTCCAGCGGCTACCTAGTTTTTTTTCTGATTGGACGTATCATTATCGTAAAGAAAACTGAGGTGTAGCCAACAGACGACTTTCTTTTACGAATTGGGAATTTTGAGAAACTTATTATTATGCAAATTTCTTACAAATTTATTCTTTTGTATTTTTTTATTTTTTTTATACATATTTTGAGTATATTAATTTTTCTTATAACCTTATATTTTACGTGTGGCCACTTCCTGTTGGCCGATTTACACTAAAATTCACTGGGAACCCCAATTTATGAAAAAGCTTAAATGTGAAGTTTCAGTTCGATTGGTTAAACCATCTGGGCTTTAGAGAGGACACAGACAGATCGATAGACAGATACCAATTCGAAACCGCATTTTTCGGACTCAACCTCAAAACAGATAAATGTACAAAAATCTCAAGGTCGAGAATTTTCATGATTTATATACTTAATTTTAGTAACGTTAATTAAAATACAAACCATACATACTGCTGTCATTAGAAACGTCTAAACAAGAATTATCTACTACTGTTAAAGTTTATTCAAGCTTACGTTACCTGCTTTTGGTTCATAGATGGGACTGAAATAAGTTTGTAAATGAGACAACAATATTAATTTTTTTTTGTTTTTTTTTTTGAGTAAAAGAAGAGAGTCGTTTGTGGGAGAAAAAAGAGGAGTTTGGATCTGTACAGCGGTAGAATAAGACCAGAAAAATAAAAGTCGTATTGTTTGAGATTTAAAATAATATAATTTTAATGCGTTTCATTTTTTTGTGAATTCATTTTTCATTGGAGAGTATAAAATTGGGTGTGCCAATTTGTTGAATTAAATTATCATTAAATTTGAGAAAGGTCAAAAGTCCAAAAACCAGTGGAAAAAAACCTAACATAATTTTGGTCCAAAGCGAGCCGGATACGAAAAGTATTTACATATTCATCGTTGAAAGAAGTACAGAGACATAGGAACATAACCTATAAAAACACGTGTTTAGAGGATTAGCACGTACATCAGAGAATAAAAAGGAAAAAAGGATTATTGGTCGTAATTGTGTGGGCCTAATATCCAATTAACATCAACGAAAAAATCAAAAAAAAATCATCAATATAAAAGTTTTTTAGCGACGTGCGAACAAACGAGTACTAAACCACCAATTGGGTGGTGTAACAAAGAACGTGGAGATAACGGCCAACAAAAATCAACTGTAAAAAACAAAATGAAGAGTTACCGTTAACAGATGCAACCGGGAATCATCAGTGGCGAGAAAATTAGATAAGTAATTTATACATTAGTTACTTATACATTAGTTACTTATACATTAGTTATTTATACATAAGTCGAATTAAAAAAGCAAAAGCTATTAATTTATTAAAAAATGACGAAGATAGAGTTGTTAAGAGATAAAATTGTGAAAAAATTAAATATTGTAAACGATAGAGTCACGTCGATCAAAAGCTTCTTTGACGAAAAAGAGAGTACTGGTTTTGAAATCGCGGAGTTAGAGGCGCGTGAAATTTTGTTAAGTAATACCTGGACCGAGTTTCAGGGAATTACAGACTTGGCAACGGAGTTGACAGGTGAGTTTTATGATCAAATCAGATCGGCGCTTGGCGAGTTTGAGTCCATCTATTTACGAGTTTATGCCAATGTGTCGGGGCAATTAAGTCGATTGAGGGAACCTGTGGCGGTTTCCCAGAGGGAGTCGGGTAATTCCAGAGTTGTTGTGGCGGCTGATAATCAGATGCCAAAGTGTTCGTTGAATTTACCTGAGTTGAAGATTAAACCTTTCGATGGTAATCCTGCTGAGTGGTTAGTGTTTAAGGAGAAGTATATGTTAATCATTCACAGCAATGTTAATGTTCCTCCTATATTGAAATTTTCGTATTTGGATGATTGTCTGAGAGGAGAAGCAAAGGCAACAATAGGTCATATTACCTTGTCAGCAGAAGCATATCGGTTAGCTTGGACTGAGTTGGTAAAGCGGTATGATGATAAACGTTTGATAGTGGACTCTCATGTGAAGAAGTTGACTAGTTTGCCTTCATTGGCAGGCGATAATCCGCAACTTTTAAGAGAGCTTCTTAACTCAGTGAACTCTCATGTCTCATCACTTGAGGCGCTAGACATTAGATTGGATACAATGTCCGAATTATTCTTGATCAGTATGGTAACCCAAAAATTTAATCGTTCGTTAATACGTAAATGGGAATCACAGTTAGAACAAAATATTAATCCAACTTGGGTGAAGTTGAAAGAATTTATGTCAAAAGAGTGTAGAATTTTGCAGGTGTCTAACGGGCTGTTGGATGCCACAGCAGTGAAACTTCAGTCAAAGCCTATCAAGGCTAAAGCATTCGTGGTGTCAACTGGAAATTCGAGCAGTTCTGCGAAATTTAAGGCAAATAGTGGTTCATGTGATTTGTGCGGTGAACAAGCTCACGCTTGGTATATGTGTGCGAAATTTTTGGCTATGACGCCACAAAATAGGTCTGAGTTGGTAATGAAACGAAGACGATGCATCAATTGTTTGAGGGTTGGACATTTACTTAAGGAATGTACATCCCAGAGGTGTAAGAACTGTCAAAAACCACACCATACGTTGTTGCATTTTCCAAAAACAGGTGAGGAGGGACAACAGAGCTCAACGAGTGATTCGCAGGGATCAGAGTCCATTACAACGGGAAAGTCGTCTTCACTAATGGCATTATGTAACGCAAACTCACAGTCTAATACAGTCCACAAAAAGAGAGTATTGTTTGCAACGGCAGTGATAAAATTGGTTGATCGTAATGGTAAACTTCACGAGTGTAGGGCGCTGTTGGACAATGCGAGCTCAGACAACTACATGTCAGAAACATTTGCAAAAACCGTACAATTGAATTCAAGTTCAATCAATTCGGAAGTTCAGACATTGAATGGAGGTATTGTTAGGATTAACAAATGTGTGTCAGCGGTGATTCAGTCTCGTGTCAGCAATTATAAGCAGGAGTTACAATTCTCGGTCGTACCTGAGATTACATCAAAATTACCATCCAGTGATTTCTCCTTTTCAAGATGGGGAATTCCCAATTCGGTGCAGTTGGCCGATCCGGGATTTAATTCTGTCCGAGCTATTGATGTGTTGCTTGGTCTGGAAACGTTTTGGGATGTTTTGCTACCCAACGTGATCAGATTGAAGTCTGGATTGCCTACTCTTCAGGCTTCCAAATTAGGTTATATAGTGACTGGTGCATACTTACAGTCTCCACATTCTTTGGCATTTTGTTCGGTTTCTGGTGAGTCATGTTCAGATACGGTTGAACTAGCTGAGTTGAATAGATCCATCAAGAAATTTTGGGAGTTGGAACGCCTTCCAGAAAAACGCTTTATGTCTGCTGAGGAGACATATTGTGAAAGCCATTTTGATGCGACGCATTATCGTGATAGTACAGGTCGTTATGTAGTGTCATTGCCTGTGAAAGGTAATTCACATGAGTTAGGTGATTCACGAGAAGCAGCCATGAGACGATTCCTTTGGTTGGAAAAACGATTTCTTGCAAATAAACAATTGAAAGATCAGTATTGTCAATTTATGACAGAGTATGAGGAGTTAGGGCATATGTCTCGAGTATTGGAAAACGACGGGTCAAATAAGTCGATGTATTATTTGCCTCATCATGCAATATTAAAACCAACGAGCAGCACCACGAAATGTCGAGTCGTGTTCGACGCATCAGCAAAGTCATCTACTGGTGTATCTCTAAACGATGCATTGTGCATGGGGCCAACAGTGCAGAGTGAGTTGTGGGAGATAATACTTCGATTTCGAAAACATCAATATGTGATAACTGCGGACATCTCCAAAATGTATCGTCAGGTGTGGATGAATCCAGATCAGAGGGTGTTGCAACGCATTTTATGGAGAAAATCGGATCATGAACCGATTGAGCATTATGAACTCAACACAGTAACATATGGCACTAAGAGCGCTCCATACTTGGCTACTAAAGTGCTCCAACAGTTGGCTCACGACGAAAGTTCTCGATTGAGTCGAGCGTCAGAAGTTCTTAGAACTGATTTTTATGTGGACGATTGCCTTACAGGCACAAATTCTCTCAATGATGCGGTTAAGTTGGTAAACGAGCTGAAGCAATTGTTGAGAAGTGCGGGAATGCATATACATAAGTGGTGTGCCAACAGCGCGGATATTTTGAGTGACATTCCATTACAAGATCGTGAGATTCTCAATGATTCATTCAGTATGGGAGAGTCCATCAAAGCTTTGGGACTATTATGGGCACCGAAAAAGGACCAATTTTTTTTTAATGTGCAGGAGTTGAATGATTCTCAATTGTTGACCAAGAGGAAAGTGTTGTCGGAGATTGCTAAATTATTCGACCCATTGGGACTACTTGCACCAGTGGTTATTACATCAAAAATGATCATGCAAAGCATATGGGCACATGGTACTGATTGGGACGCAGAAGTGAGTGATGAAATTCGTGAAAAGTGGGTAACGTTTAGGTCCCAACTGCCGAGATTGAACCGTATTAGTGTGCCTCGTCTGGTGTTGTTGTCGGAATATCAGGCTGTGCAGTTGCATGGGTTTTCAGATGCATCCAGTGTTGCATACGGAGCATGTGTATATATCAGGAGCAATATTAATGAAAGAGTTATGGTTCGATTATTGTGTGCAAAGAGTCGAGTGGCTCCTTTATCAAACGTAACAATTCCAAGAATGGAGTTGTTAGCATGTGTGCTGCTAGCCGAGTTGGTTGAGTTAGTGGTGAAAGCCATAAACATACAGTTTAACAATGTTGTGTTGTGGTCTGATTCAACTATTGCGTTGTCTTGGATTAATACGAGTACTCATAAGTTGAAGCAGTTCGTTGCAAATCGAGTTGACAAAATACAAAAGTTAACGTCATCATATGTGTGGTGTCATGTGAGCACTGATCAGAATCCTGCTGATCAAATTTCACGAGGGGTTTACCCTGGTGAGTTGGAATTTTCATCTATGTGGTGGGAAGGTCCATCTTTTTTAAAAAATACAAATGATGAGTTTAGTCCTTATAACGGGAAAGGTGATTATAATGGTGATTCTACAGAAATGAAATCGGAATCAAAAGTATTCGTAACTAGTGAGATTGTGTCATTTCCCGTCATTTTTAAATTCAGTAGTTTTCTCAAAACGGTGAGAGTGTTAGCATGGTGTATCAGGTTTATAAAAAGATGTCAACGTATGTCAAGTGAAATCCCAGATAATTTGTCTGTGGACGATATTGAGAATGCTAAACTTGTGTTGGTAAAAATAATTCAAAAAAAGGAATTTTCTAGAGAATATAGTAATTTGCAATCAAACCTACAGGTCCATCGAAAAAGTGAATTGCGCAGTTTATGCCCATTTTTAGATTCTCAGGGAGTAATGAGGGTAGGAGGACGAATATCCAATGCTAGTATACCGTATGATGCAAAACATCAAATATTAATGCCTAAAAGGCATCATTTGTCTCTTCTAATTTTTAAATATTATCATCAGAAGAATATGCATGCTGGAGCGCAATTGCTTGTAAGTCTTGTTCGTCAAAGTTATTGGGTACCCAACTCGAAGAATCTCGCAAAAAAGATAATCCGTGAGTGTGTTACTTGTTTCAAAGTAAATCCGCCTCGTCGTTTTCAGTTGATGGGAAATTTGCCCGAGTCGCGTGTCACACCGTCTTCACCGTTTGTTGTAACAGGTGTGGATTTATGCGGACCATACCTCGTAAAACATTTTGTTCGTCAGAAAACTAATGAAAAGGTATACGTATTGTCGTTTGTTTGTTTCTCGTCCAAGGCTGTGCATTTTGAGGTGGTGAAAAGTCTTTCATCTGATAGCTTTATTTCGGCTCTTAAGAGATTTATTGCGCGTAGAGGCAAGCCACACACCATATGGTCGGACAATGGAACAAATTTTACCGGTGCTAATAATGAGTTAAAACAGGCATACGAACAATTCAACAATCACATGATATTGAGAGGTATTCCTGAATTTTGTACCCTTGAAGAGATTCGTTGGAAATTCATTCCACCAAGAGCACCCAATTTTGGCGGGTTATGGGAGGCATCGATTAAGTCATTTAAGAGTCATTTACAGAAAATCTTGTTTTCGTCAACTACGAATCTGTATTTTGATGAATTCATTACCCTAATTACTGAAATCGAGGGAATTTTGAATTCGCGTCCTTTAACAGTCATTTCGGATGATCCTAAGGATCAATTTCCATTAACGCCGGGTCATTTTTTGATCGGTCGACCTATTGTTTTCTCTGCGTTACCTTCCTATGAGGGTTATCCTGTGGCAGGATTATTGAATTGGCAGAAGGTGAGTCGGTTAACGCAACAATTCTGGAGGCGATATTCTGTTGAATATTTGCACACCTTGCAGCAGCGCAACAAGTGGAGTGAAATTTCACCTAATTTGAAAGAAGGTGATGTCGTTTTATTAAGGGAAGAGTCGTTGGCACCGACTCAATGGATGATGGGTATAGTCGTAAAAGTGCATGTTGGTCTGGACTCACTTGTCAGAGTGGTGGAAGTAAAGACTAAGATGGGTTTAGTTAAGCGAGCCATATCAAAGATATGCAAATTACCGGTCAAAGAATCTTTTGAAGACAATTAATTGATAGAGAATTAAACACTATGGAATTTTTAATAATAGTCATTTTGTGGAACATAAGTTTATGATAGTCTAAGTAATTAGAATTATGCATTTGTTTATTTTATATAAATCTTATTGTTTTATTATAATAGAGTATATGGTCATAATGTATGAAATATGAACCGAATAATAATTATAATGTTTTTGTTTGTAATTTTGTTGTAATAATGTGTAGTGCTAAACATAATTTAGAGTAATAATGTTGGTTGAATCGGTTCAAAGCGGGCCGGTATGTTAAAGTTTATTCAAGCTTACGTTACCTGCTTTTGGTTCATAGATGGGACTGAAATAAGTTTGTAAATGAGACAACAATATTAATTTTTTTTTGTTTTTTTTTTTGAGTAAAAGAAGAGAGTCGTTTGTGGGAGAAAAAAGAGGAGTTTGGATCTGTACAGCGGTAGAATAAGACCAGAAAAATAAAAGTCGTATTGTTTGAGATTTAAAATAATATAATTTTAATGCGTTTCATTTTTTTGTGAATTCATTTTTCATTGGAGAGTATAAAATTGGGTGTGCCAATTTGTTGAATTAAATTATCATTAAATTTGAGAAAGGTCAAAAGTCCAAAAACCAGTGGAAAAAAACCTAACAACTACTACGCGGATCTTTGCTTCATATCAATCTCCTTTAGCCGCATGGAAAGAGTTTAGCTGGAAACGACACCAATGGTTATAATTTTGCCACGAAATAGACAATTATTTTTCTTGACCTGCCTCAGCATTACGTCCTTACACTATAATCCAAGCTTTGGTCTCATCTTTGGCCTCTTCAAAAATAATTAAGTTTGTCTTCCGAATTATCTCTGCTTCAGCAAAGGTCTGGTCCTATATCTCTTCTACACCTATTCGAAATTGATTAAGAGTCGAAATTCTATAATTTGCACCTTAATGGTTTATTTTATTGGTTGTGAGGAGTTTGAAATCAAGACAGTGGAACTCATTATGGTTCTCATATTATGGTTTGTATCGTGCAAAACTGCTGCTTGTTCATTGTTTTCGATCTACAGATAATCTAAAGCTACGTTCGATTTGAGTTTCCCCCATAATGCCAATGCGCTTTTGTTGCTCTGCCAAATTCACAAATTAAGGCTAATGCCTATAAGTTAAACTCAAAATAAGTTCAGCGATAAATTAATTGCATTAAAATTGTGTCTTAATTCAATAAGGTTAAATTAATAAAAAAAACAAAACGGGCAATTGTATGTGTTTATGCTGTGGAACAGTGGAGTAAAACAACAAAAATTAACGAGTTTCTCTTGATATCTGGACTCAAAGAGTTTCAATTTTGTGCTCCGTAAATGAAAAAAAACGTCGCTCGTTGAGCTGATTTATGTATAGGCGTGATTAGAGTTACATGTCTTAATATTGTCAAATTTAGAAATGTTATACACATGTATCGACTAATTGAGTTAAATACAACTACAAGTCTTCTATTAAATTCATAATCCAGTTTACCAATAAAAAAATCGGAGTATAAAATGTGTCTTATCAATAATGAATGAGCCGATGCATTTTTAGATCAAATGCGAGTAGAATGTCTAAGCTTGGACAGTCTCTTCAAACCCTGGAAAGGAGTTGAAGTTTAACCTCAGTTTACTTATTAGTATGCTGGGGTTCAACATATCGAAAGCTTTGAAAAGTCTAATAAAACTAACAAAATCACCATTTAACATGGTTTGGCCTAAAACCAGGCTGAAATTGAGTAAGTTTGTTTTGTCTGTTTAATCATGAGATACTTTCCGCACTGGTCTTAACCACGGCAATTTTCCACTGAGATAGGAAAACTGATCCAAACAAACGCCACAGCTTATAGCAAGCCTCCCGATCAATAATTCTTAACTCAATTTGCTTATTGAACCATCCAGGTGTCGTATTTTGGCATGCAATAAAAGTTTTAATTGGCACATATTTATTAAGAAACACACAAAGAAAACTTTGTCATCAATTAATTTTTCCTCAAGCGTTACAAAATCTATATACTGAGTCGATAAATAACTCTCGAAATAATTGGAACTGCAAATAGGACAGTTCCAGTTGGATTAGCTCATCAATTTTGGCCTGAGGTGGACCGGAGGTAAATATTAAATCTAACAGACTAGCACTGTTATGAAAATGGCAATAATGAGTTGGCTGATTTTTTGGTAAATATTGAAGGTTTTGGGCTTCTAAAGCATTTTTAAAACTGTTTGTGATCTTATTGGATCGCAATCGTCACGTTGTTATTAGCATACCGTATAGTTATTGTTACTGATCGTTGGTTCGAATTTTTTTAACCGACTCGAATCACATCTTCGAAAAATGGTATGTTAATGAAATGATTGATTGATCCTGACAAATAACAATCATAATCATTCCAGTTTGAATGCTCTAACTGTTACGAACATAGGTTACTGAGATTTTTTTAGATTTTTTGTTTAAATTAAGAAGCTTACTCTTAAAATCCGAGATTTTGAGATTTTTGATGTTGCGTTAAGTTTTTCCCATCGAAGTTATTAAATATTTTCGAGATTTTGGTAATGATTTATTGGTTTTTTTCAGGATTATTCTAAATTTCTTGATAATATCAAGATTATCGAACTATTCGAAATTATTCGAGTCTAAATTCGAGCTTGTGGCGGAACTAGTGTTATGTAAAAGATTAAAGATTTGAGAATTTTCAATAAGCGTAGTACTGAGTTATAATTTTAATGCTCGAGTTTC
This sequence comes from Tipula vernalis, assembly GCA_958295665.1. NCBI lineage: Eukaryota > Metazoa > Arthropoda > Insecta > Diptera > Tipulidae > Tipula > Tipula vernalis. The sequence goes on along the minus strand of OY282560.1, from coordinate 10,380,447 downwards.
CAGGAATTAAATAGCATAACGTTACTTGACACCGAAGTTGGGTCAATATTTTCGAGATTATCTCTATTAATATTCCAGTATCCTGGCATATCAGAATTTTTCAGGGATGTTTGAAATTTTTTGTGATTATCGATATTTTTCTAGAATTCTTACATTGTTCAAATTTTTCGACGTTATTTGTGTTTCAAATATTTTTCGATAGCTTAGCATCGTGTTATTTAAAGTTAAGTTTGAAGGATATTGAGTTACATAGATGACTTTTTTGAGAATATTTGAGACTATCCGAGTTCTTTAAAATAATTTTGAACGGCATTGGGTTGCTTGGTATCGAAATTATTCGATACTTTCGAGATTTCGAAGATAATCAGAAATGTTTGAGGTTTTCGAGATTACCTGCTCGTTGATGTTACTTGCAGGATGTTGCAGTTAATTCAAAATTGTTGTAAATGTTCGGTAAATCTTCGATTTTTTTTTGTAATTTTGCAGATTCAAGGATATTTTTTGATATTACTGAATTTTTTTCGAAATAACTTGATTTTATTAGTGTTTCAGTTTAGTTGCTTTATATAAAGTTATGTATCCATCCATCATCACTTGGTGTTTTGGCTTACAGTGTACTTCATTTTTTTCAGCTAAAGTTTAAATATTATGAGCATAAACAGATAGGTAACAGGAAACCACTTGGACAATATTGCTTTTTTAATATATTGATCATGGATCTTCAAAACATTTAGCTAATTTAGAATTTATTCACCTTTCTCAAGAAGTTGTAGGTGAATTAAACAAAAATATTTTTCGTTGCGCATGCAATGCATGCATTGTATTTATAGACCAACTGGGTATTGCATAAATTATTACCAATTTTCTACATCGACACGAACATCATTTTACAATACAGTAAATGACGAATAAACAAATTTTATTACCTCATGAGATCGTTAATATTATGTCATCCCCAGATTTAAAAGTCAGTAGTCTTGAGGTAATAAAGAAAAAATAACAGTAATCTGCAAATAAAAAGATTGATGTTACTTAATTCATTTAAATCAATTCACATGGATATGATATTTTAATTCCAAAAGAAAAAAGTCTTAATTTGTCACCAAACGTATAAATATTTACTTTCTGTATTCCTAAGAGAGAGAGAAAGATCTTTGCTGTGTTGTTTTTTATGGTTCATATCTGGGAACAATAAATGTACATTAAAATTTAAACCGATTTCAATTGATTCACTTTCATCAATTCAATATTCATAAAACACATTTTATCATCTTATAATACGAAGAATATAATGACTGAATGTATTTAAGTACAAACACTTGAAAATGTATTTAAACATCAGCTACAAATACAAATTTATTATTCTGTTAATAAATTTAATTACTTTTATAGTACAACGACATTTAACTGTTATAAAGACATATTACGTAAAACCTGGTTTGACAATATGAATGTTCCTCTTGCACACACACCCTCGTTTAATAAAACACAAAACCAACATATATAATTTTGCAAGATGATACCACTTGAGGGATCAATTTTCTTCTTAACTCGTTCATTTCTTCTCATTTTCTTTTTTAAAATAATTAAAATTGTTCACACCAAAACAAAAACAAAAAAAAAAATAAAATTAAGTAAGACGAATGAAAAAGTTAAAAAAACAGAAGTTTCTTTGCTCGTTGTTTAGAAATTATTTTTGGATATTTATGAGTATTTACTACATACGCAGTGTTACTAAATTCATTCGGTTCCTATTTCCAGAGAGCACATAACAAATGTTCGTTTTATTTTTATAGTAGTTTGTACATTTTTTTTTGTGTATGTTCGATCTGTCAGAATTTTAAGATGAATACAGAAAAAAACACTAAGATAATACCGCAAAGTGGTTTTTAAAGTTCAATGTTTGCACTTGGGTTTCTGTTTATTTATAGGGTAAATATTTTTAAAGAGGTTTTTGATAAATATAGATTTTTAGAATTAGCGAACTATAATTTTAATGTTATTTAGTTTGAAATGCGTTTAATATTTTACTTATGCATATTTGACTAGGGAATTGTAGACCAGAAGTAGTACATTGATAAGAGCACTTAGTTTGCAAGCTTGGGGGTCCCGGGTTTAATCGCTGGCGGCGACAAGTGGCTGTTTTTACAAATAGTACGTCGTATTGATTTTTTGTCAAAATACTAGAAAATAAATTTAACAGAAAAAACTTCGCAACGCCCGGTACAGAAGGTTTAAAATTTTCGTTTTCTACCTCGTTTTCTGTTGTATTGAGAATTTTTGTTTCTGGATGTTTATTTCGAAATACGATACGAATTCGAATATGATTCTTATTTGATTTAAATGAGAAACCAACGAATCTGATTCAAAGCAAATAACAATCCTGCACATCGTTTTCAAATCGTATCCAGAAATAGCCCTCTGTTAATTTTGTCCTGTATTAAAAGGCCCACGGACAATATGATTTATCGTATATTTAGTTGTATAATGAGGTCGTTGATAGGACCGATTGAAGGAAATTTGCATCTTGCGTTGGATTGTCAAGATCAATCGTACAGTCTATGGGCCGCTTAACTAAATCGTACTATAGGTTGCAGGAATTAATATCGAAAAAAGATTGGTATAAAGCTCGGAAATTCGAGCGTGTACATTTAAATCAGCAGAATATTATTTCCGAGTTTATCACGCAAAAAAATAGGTTGCTCTTTCTTCCTTGTCATCTCACAAATATTAACCTATTAATCGCCTTATTATTTTTAGTTTTAAAATTTATAAAATAATAACAAATTTGACTAGAATAATCGACGATTGGAACACTGATGGTGAAGAAATTCCGATACTGAGTTTAAAACCATTTGAATAATCAACTAAATTTTGCTATTCGCTTCTCACGTGAGATAATTTATCCGAGTGCAAACAACATCAACAAAGATTTAACTTCCATAACTTCCTAATTTAGATTCCATTCGAAATTCAAACGCGACTACATATTTGTGTTGGATGCTTTTCAGAGAATGTGGTGGTCTATTAACCCGCACCCAAACGATTGTTACAAAAAATGTCAGCTTACATTGACCTATTTGTAGCGAAAACTTTGCTCGAAATTTTATCTCAACGATGATTTTTTGCTTTTTGGCACTTTTTTTGCAATAAACTCCTTGATATTTTCAATAGTTAGTTTGTGTCCAGTTTGGTTTTGGGGCTTTGTTTAGCTTTGATGTTTGATTAGCTTTTGCCTAATTATTTAAAGTCTTTCATCGAAATATGCTTAAATAGACTTAAAAAAATAAACAATTCACAAATCTCGATTAATTGGTTAATTTAAGGAAAAACAATCAAAAGTCGATTATTTGCATGCTAATACCGGTACAGTAACAAAATCATATTTTATTTTTTTTACCAATATATAAAAGTTCGATAAAACCATAATCTGACATCATTGGATTAAGGAATTATTTTTCTTTTAAGTTCATGTTTAGTAGATTCTAAATTTTAAGGAAAAACTTTAAATTATTCAAATCAAAGTCGAATTAATGAAAACATGCAGTTCGTCATTATTTATCTCGTAAACAAGGTCGTTTAGGTTCTGTTTTTTTCACTAACCCTATAGAGAGTACTAACCTCTTGTGCCTTGTGGCCGGCCCTGAGAAAGAATAGAGAGGGTTTTGGATCATAATTTTGTAACTTTCATAATACTGTGAAATTATCAACAGCGTTAACGCAATAATGCTCTGTTTAGTCAACTCAAAATTAATGGAATGTTTCTTCGCCAGGAAACTTGCAATGCAATAAAAGTATTTTTTTGATAAAATTTTAGTAATTAAAAAATAAAAAACTTCTCGGTTTATGGGGAAATAAAATTACTCGGAAAATTGCAATCTGACCACCTTAAGACGTGCAGTTTTCGATGCTCTAGATTGCTTCTCTCATGTCATTGAGGAATTTAAGCGTTACGTAAACTAGCCTCATCTTCTTTTTCCTCATTCATCTCATAACTCTTTTTCCGTATAAATTGCTGGTTTTATGGTGTACTAAGCTTATCAAGTGATTTTTTGATTACGAATCGAAGACTTTACAGAAAAAAGTGAAACTCGGCATCTTCGAAAGAAGCTGATAAGAATTTTTGGATTTGTTTCTCGGGCTTCAGTGAGTGATGATTTTTTTCTCTTGGTTTTGAAGAAAGAGCAACATTAAACGAAACAACGTTAAGGTCGTGTTACAATGAATCCGTCTCGTTCCGTTTCGTCGTTCTCCTTCTCGTCTTTTCCGTTTGATGGTTACATTGCATCCGTTCCGTCTGTTTAAACTGACATTTCAAGACGAGACTCTAAAATCTTTAGAAATTCTCTTTGATTTATACGTTTTGTATAAACAATATTATGGAATTTATAAGAAAAAAAGAAGATGGTGGGTGCGTCCATTAAATTTGGATAGGGACGAGTCCGGGTATTTTAAGACTAGCTTTCTCTAAATGAAAGAGTTAGATATTGAAGAATTCTTCATCCAAACTAGAATGACCAGGGATATCTATAACTTGTTATTAAATTTAGTTAAAGATTATTTGACAAAAATGTCGAATCTTAAACCAATTCGTTTTGAAAATAGGTTAGCGGTTACTTTATCGTAATTATTAAAATGGAACATTTTGTTGTTAACAACTAATTACGGCACATTTTAATTGTAGATATTTATCTCAAGGAGTCACTCCCAAATTCCTTTTAATGGCTTTTAAAATGGGTAGATCAACGACTCGAAATATAATTCTGGATAACTGTGACATAATTTGGAAAATATTGTCTCCCTCCCGTATACGTCTCTCAGCCAAATAAAGCTGATTACAAAATCATCGCAAAAGATTTTCTAAACATTTGGAATATGCCAAATTGCGTTGGTTCGATCGACGGGAAACACATTAATATAAGTTTCCCGCCACAGAGTGGATCGAACTTTTTTAATTATAAAAAAAATTTTAGTTTAATTTTACTAGCCGCGTGCGACGCCAATTATATTTTCACACATGCATGTGTCGGTGCATATGGCAGCCAAAGTGACGGAGGTAATATTATCTACATTGTTTTTTCGCGTCTTATTTAAAGTTGATGTACAATATTTCAGGTGTGATAAAAGAATCACAATTTGGAGGAAGATTAAAGCTACAAAACAGCTCTATAACATTTCTACACTACTTTGTAGCTGATGCAGCATTTCCGCTTCATAAAAATATTATGAGGCCTTATCCTGGAGGGCCCAACTTCGATGAGACCCAAGAAGTATTTAACTATCGGCTGTCAAGGGCTCGAAGGACTATAGAAAACGCTTTCGGAATATTGGTGGCTCGTTGGCGAATCCTAAGAAATACGATTGATTTGCATCCAGGGAATACTTCTAGCCACCATTGTGTTGCACAACTTTATTAAAATGAATGACTCTGCTAAAAAATATTGTCCGTACAATTTTATGGATTGGGAAGATGAAAATAACCTCTTACATCCTGGTGAATTTAGAGGGGATGGAGATCAGCTACGTTCAGTTCGAATGAGTTCGAGGAATGCTACCAGATTCTCTTTTAGACTACGGGATACATTAAAAGAGTATTTTTGCAACCAAGGATCTGTACCATTCCAGTATTCTCGTATAAATTTTAATTAAACGTTTCACTTTAAAAATAAAAATAAAGTTTATTTGTTAATACATATCACAAAACACATTTTTCAGTTTACATTACATTATTACAATTCATTTTTCTTATTAGAGTGAGTTGATAAATATTTAAAGTGTGCTGTTTCGTAAAGCTTCTTGTGCCTTGAACATCAGATTTATTTTAAATGAGTTTTTTTCCTACCGCGACATTTCCTTCATGCTGCATGCAATCGACTTTAAAAAATATCCGTCCTCGTCGTTTCCCAAGTCAGACATCGACGAATTCCGATTAATGTTTTTTTTAATTCTTTTAAAGTTGATCGAAATTCATTCTGGAAAATGTCTTCTTTGTTTTTTCCTCGCTTCTTTGAACCTAATGACGAAGAAGATGTCGAGTTTTCTTCTTCATCTTCAATCATGGCCGAATTTTCAGAATCATCGTCGCTCTCTATGATCATAGTTTGATCGGTGTTTTCGACCATCGTGTAAAAAATATAAAATTATTACTATAGTAATGAAGCTATATCACATTTTAAGTTTTAATACTTCCGTGGTTTAAGGGAATCATTTAAAAATTCAAATAATGGATAGAATTCCCAAGTATTGATTAAAAACAGTGGAGACCCAGATGTTGCAGACATTTTTTTCCTCTCCCTTACATATTTGTCACGGAAATAGTTCCATTTTTTTTTTCGCTTTAATAATAATTATAATAAACTAGCTGAGTTACCCGGCGTTGCCCGGGAGGTATATAATTCAAATACCTTGATTGTTATGTAAGAATTCTCTCTTTACATCGCTGTAGTTGCAATCACATATGAAAAGAAAATTATAAGTAGCTGTATTCAGTAACGGGTGCCTCCGTCAATGCATCCAGGTGAGCTTTTGTAATGATATTATTGGACATCCTGTTTGTGAGGATAGTTAATTAATTTCGGTTTGGTATTTGTTACCAATTGCCAAATAATTATACTCCATTTTTACAAACCTTCAACCAGATCAAAGTGAATAATAAATATAAAGATATTTTAGTTAATAATTTTTATTATAAAGCCTTTTGATAAACAATATTTTTGGTTTTTCCATTTGGTGTGTAAATAAATAAATTTTTTGGCGTTCCCACTCTGGAGCAAGTAACATACAGTTGGCCATGTGAAAAGCATGAATTTTCCAAAATAACACCAGCTATTTTCAATGATTGCCCCTGGGCTTTGTTGATTGTCATTGCAAAAGCAAGGCTTAATGGGAATTGTAGTCGCTTGAATTCAAACGGCAAATCGGTGGGAATCATAGGAATGAGCGGAATTAGCACATCTTCTCCTTTACTTTTACCGGTAATAATCGTTGCTTCAATCACATTCGGCATCAATTTCTTCACACAAAGCCGTGTTCCGTTGCACAATTTCGGTGGATCTAAATTTCGGAGCAGTATTATTGGTGAACCCTCTTTTAAAAATAGTATGTGTGGTGGAATACCAGGTGGCTCCAAAGAATTAAGAAACTCTATTGGATAATTGACGGATTGATCCACATCAGTAACCGTGTCGATAGATTTGTATTTTATTAGTGGCCCGGGTAGTTGCGATTGAATTTCATTATTTAATTTATTAACGCCGTCATTACCCCGGGGTCCAGCCCCTTCTAAAATATCGTAACCTGGGTCCTGAACATACAACTTAAACATGGTAAACATTTCATGACGATCGGTAGAGCGGCTAAGGCGCTATTTCGGAACATTTAAATAATTGTATCTATACATGTAAAAATGAATTCTTGATCCAGGGCAGACTTCCGGATTGGAGCATGTCACTAATTTCATATAACCCCTTTCCTAAAGTCATTCCCGTAATTTGAGAAATTTTGAGAATTGAGAATTTGAGAAAAAATTTGTACCACAGCCCCTAGACCCCGGGGTCCAGCCCCTTCAAAAGTATCGTGGGCTTGGTCCTGAACATGCAACATATACATGGTAAAAATTTCATGGCGATCGGTAAAGCGGCTAAGGCGTTATTTCAGAACAACCAAATAATTGTATTTTTACATGTAAAAATGAATTTTTGATCCAGGGGCGGACCCCCCGAATTCGAACATGTCTCTTATTTCATATAACCCCTTTCCAAAACTCATTCTCTAAAAAAATTTAAATTTTTGAAAAAATTTGTACCATGGCCCCTAGACCCCGGGGTCGAGCCCCTTTCACAATATCGTAAGATTGGTCCTGAACATGCAACATTTGCATGATAAACATTTCATGGCGATCGGTTGAGCGACTGAGAAGTCATTTTGGAATAATCAAATATTTGTATCTATACATGTAAAAATTAATTTTTGATCCAGGGCTAGGCCCCTCGGATTCGAACATGTCATTAATTTCATATAACCAGCCCCATAAACTCATTTTCGTGGAAAAATTTAAAGAAAATTAAAATTTTCGAAAAAATTTGTACCGCAGCCCCTAGACCCCGGGGTCCAGCCCCTTCCAAAATATCGTAAGGTTGGTTCTGGATATGCAACTTGTACATAGTAAAAATTTCATGGCGATCGGTTGAGCGGCTGAGACGCCCATTCGGAACAGACAAACAAACAAACAGAAATTCATTTTTATATATACATATATGTAGATACATACTCGTATATTATAAATACTCTATCATTTCGTTAAATAAATTTAAATTGGAAAACTCAGTCATGCCATCAATAGAAAATAAATCTGAAATGTGTTTCCATATTTTTTCCTTGCGTTTTGTGTCAATATAAAACGTACTTTTTTTATCAAATAATTCGGGAAAGTTTTTTATTTCCTCGATAAATCGTCCAGTATCCATTTTTGCTAATATAATTTAATTTTTAACAATTTAATATTTTTCTTAATGTTTTCAAATAATGGAAAATCTCAATGTAGTTACAGCCTACTTCTCGCGTTATGTCAAAAAAAAATAAATTTGATTTGTTTGGTAAAGGTGTTCCGTTCCGTCTTTCCGTAAATTCTAAAATTTTTGAAAAAATGGATGAGCTCGTTCGTCTCTTTCCATTTTATTATAATAACCATTCCGTTTCTTCATACAAAATATACAGAAAATGTCTAAAACTAATTTGGACGGAGAAGCGGAACGGAACGAGACGGATTCATTGTAACTCGGCCTTTAAGAGATAGGTGAGGGGGGGAGGGGGGGAGGAAAGAGTTTTAACCATTTATTTTTTCTTGACTTTAGATTTGGGAAAGTTAAGAAATTTGTATCGCTTCTAGATGAAACAACAGAATGAAGTTTTGGATTATGGCCAATAAGAAAAGAGGTCATTTATTTCTAACCGATTATGACGAAATTCAGCCATATTTCAGGACTTCATCTAAAAATAATTTTTTAATAAAATTTCCTTCGTACTTCTCGAATTTGGAAGGTTCTTCCTAATTGGCCTGAATTTGACTTGAAAATGCTTTATATTATAAATACGAGATATTAAAATTTTCTACATTCCGGGACAATCAGAAATGAGATACAGACCAATCACCAATTAGTATCTTAAATCGAGGTTTTAATGTAGTGTATGTGAAAAAAATGACGTTACAAGAAAACACCAGCAGCAGAGCCGAGTTATTTTACTAGCGACGTTACAGCGAAGCTACGTTAAACATATGACTGTATTGCCGATGTTGCTGTAGACTTCGAACCATCGAATGTTGTTGAAAATAAATTAGCCGTTATCTAGAACTAAAGAGCTTGTTTGTTAATGTAATATTGCATTGAACGTATAAATAGGCTATTAAACAAGCAGATTTTAATAAATGCAATCATAATAAATTAATTGAACGTCTTTTCTATATAGAACGATTATTTTAATAAAATACCTGAGTATAATTATGTGCGAAAAATTATCCGAGAAGAATCAGTCGAAGACGGTAAAAGTTATGTAAGAGTTTTATTGCCAAGTTTACTGCTTGCAATTATCCTTAAGTAATTTTATTACTGCATGTTCGTCTCGTATTTAGTAAATATTATACGTAACTGAAATTTTATTTTCAAGAAGACGCCGCCCAATGTTCATGTCAGTGAAGATTAATTGTATGTAAATAAGTATAGGTACATAAGTATTTGTTCCAAAATTCTTTCGATGTCATTTAACTTGAAATTCTAATAAAAATTAAATTTATTGCTATAATTTATATAATTGCTCATTTTTCACAAAATTAAAATTATCATCACCATAAAAAAAAATCTGAGCAATAAGCAAAAAATATTTTTTTTTTTTTTTATATAAATGACTCGAAATGCATCTTCATCTTAAAGTAATGTACGTATATGCGCGCGATATTGTCATCACTTCAGAATAAAAAATAAAAATAAAAATTTACTTAAATTAATTTTTAAACAATAAACGACTTAATATTTTGAATAAATAAAATTGTTTTTTTTTTTTTTTTTAAAAGGTGTGACATTTTAATGGGTTATCTCCATTCCATTTCCATTAAATTTTTGAATTGTTGTTGGTATATATAAAAATTTTCCAAAACATAATAAATTATTGGTCATAAAAACTCGAGATGAAAACTGCACCATAGACGGGTGTGATATGTCTATACCATCAACACTAGTTCACAAGTATACAAAATTAGCTACATTAATTAAATTTTTTTTTGTTCTAATATTAATGAATTTAATAAATCTTGGAGTGGTGGTATTGGTTAGCGGGCATTAATATTTAATAGAAATCACTTATGTACTTTTTTATGTTATAAAATGCAGTCATAAAATTGTAAAATCTATTAAATATATTTACGTGAAATGAAATTTCCTTATTGGAAAATTATTTTAATGAAAAATTAATGTCTATATATAGACAAAACAAAAAGCGAATGAAAAAAAAAATTAGCGTCAACATATTTTCTTTAAGAGATAATTTGTACATTAGCTGCATAGCGTATTATAGAGGAGAAACGTTTTATTATCATCGCTTTGATGAAATTATCACAGATGTGTGTATAAAAACTTTAAAAACTATTGAAGTTAATTACCGAGTAGTGGATTATATTAAGACTTTTTTTTATCATATTTTAATGTCTATTTTTAGTGTTTTTTTTATTTTTTTATTAACGTATGTGTTTAACTGTCATGTTATTCTTAAATAAGAGAAAATAAAAAAAAATATATCAATTTTGACATTTCTATTATCGTTATTTATTTGGATGTAACGTGCTGCCTTCAGGAAATGGTATAGTTGTACATATCGCATGTAAACGGTTTTGATTGATTCGAGGGGCCCCTGAAGCTGTTGACACTTTTCATTTTACAAATACATAGATGTATTTACATATGCGGAACACGATAAATTGATTTATTGCTCGTAATTACAGATGCTGTCGTATATCAGTCCTCCGCATCAGATATACGGTTGATTTATTTATTTTACATATAAGAGATTCAATTTTTAAATTTTACTATAAAGACAAATACTCGTATAATACAATCAGAGTGTTTATTTAGTGGCTTAAAATTTAAATCTGTTTACTTTTTTGTAAAGTTTATTATTATGTTTAGTGTTTGTCACTTTAACGCGATTTTATACAACCATAACCATTCATATGTTATTTTTAGTTTATTATACACCATATTTACCTTTCATGTTTAGAAAATCGAACTAATCGGCAATTGTGTGTTTATAAAATAAATATTAGAAAAGCGCAAAGATGTAGTCAACACATTTAGTATTAGACATTGATAAATCTGGTTTTAATATAAATTAACACCATAGTATTTGTTTTTGTTAACATAATCCATCGATGATAATCCGTAGTTATTGTCAGCTTAACGGATTAACTTCTATAATTAAGGAAAACCACAAGAGATAATGGATTACTTTCGAAGTAAAATTTGCAAAAAAATAAAAATTTTTCTTCGAAATTCTAATGAGGGGAACATAACTTAGCAAATAGGTCTCAATAAGCGTTTATTTACTCCTCAGAAACCAGAAAAAACAACTGTAGTAATGTACGTCTCTTACACTGAGCAGAACACGTCTCTCTATTTGGTTATCCGAAAAGAATAAAGAATTCGACTCGAATAAAAATTACTCTCTGTTTTTCGATCAGACAGACGGTCTATATTTGTACTCTCTCTCTACAATCCAGATGGTAAGTTTCTTCAAAACAAAGTTGTGTTTTACGAGTAGACACACCTCAATTTTTTTTATTATTAAACCTGCATGAAAAATACAAAACTTAGAGCGATTTTGACGTTTAATTTTTATTTGTTTTTTAGGATTTCAAAATTGTTTTAAATTTTCATGTTGGTTCATGTTTCGAAAAAGTGAATAATATTAAAAAACAAAAAATGTAAACATTTTTTCTACCAAAAATGTAATTAGCATTGACTGGTGAATGTTTACCCCAAGACAGTCTCGAAGATGTAGCGCAGTTACGTAATAGTGCAAAAGTTAAATTACATGAAAATATATGCGAATTGATAAAGTCGACGGACGGATTAGACGGCATTAGACCCAGTACTAAAATTAAATTATTTTCAATATTGCAAGCAAGAAGGGATTGAAGTGTCATAGACAGAATTCTTGGTAAGCAAAATGTTATACAAATTAAAGTGATGCCAATTACATTAAACGGCATAATATTTAGCTAAATTATTAGTTGTTGTTATAGATTAGTAGATTTTATACTACGACAGAAAATTAATATCGGTCAAAAATCGAAGGTTTACAAAATAGGATTTAGAGCCATCAAAAAGTTTTATGTTACAAAGATGGTATTGATCCATTTTATTTTTATTTGTGCGGCGTATCTGCACAAGGATTGTTTTCTTTTCCTCCGATTCCGTTTTCTGTAAAGCGACACCACCAAAATGTTTCCAAAAGCCATTACTCTTGCAATACTAAGATCATTGCCAAATTCAACTTTAATTGAATAAAATAAATCAACGCATATTGGAACCTGGAAACAGTGCTCGTGGTTTGATTGTTTATGGACAAATATGTTTTTTACGGGTTCAGCGACCGACATCACAATAAATTCATTCTATCCTTGTTGTAGTTAGATTGTAGATTCCCGACAGTGAATTATGCCGTCGTTACACAGATGTGAAACAAATCTGTTAACACCATAATTCTTTTGCGGTATATAAAATCATTTGCATATTTTGACATATGGACTCTCTGGTAATAATAAATAAGGAATACTATAATTCTGCGAATGTCGCGAGTATATAGCCACACATGGTTTTTTAAATCATATGGTGGTATTAAGCTACATTACCATAAATCTATAAAATCCATAAGGGTTCCCAGAAATTAAGAAACCTATAGATGTATATTGGAGAACCACCCACAAGACAAGCATATTCTAGTTCTTACAGGTCATGTGTGGTGACGTAATAAATCTATATAAATTGACAAAAAATTTATCATATAAAAACAGATATCAATTACATATTTATTACAGAAATATAAAATTGGAACACATTCAATTTATTACTAAAGCTAAACTTTCACAAAAACTACAAAGAATAAATTATTGTTGTTTTTTTTATTTTCGTGTACAAATCTATTAGTCATAATTCATTTTCTAGTCTAGTTTCTGGTTTTTGCATATTTTTTTTTTTTTTTGCTTTTGCCAAAATATTATATCGAGAGATACGCTTAATAGTATGCTGGTGGGATGCTTTTATTAAAATTACTTAATTGCTGTAATTAAAATTGAAAATTTTTATTTCCCGCATCTCTTGATTGAAATCTCGTGCGCTAAATTTAATAAAATGTGCATAAATGATTCAATTTTGTATTTCAAATCCGAACTATCATTCAAGCTAACAGACAGATTTTGTAAATGAAAAATTAAATTAAATGTAAATAAAAATTTATAAAATAAATAAAATGAATTTTTTGACACAAATTTAATTTGAATTTGAATTTTTTTTTTTTTTTTTGATTCAATTAAATTAAATTTTTCGGTTCTTGTTATGAGAGTCGTCGCGCTCAACAATAAAACAATCCAAACACAGAACAGACATAAAACGCGTTAAGAAATCTTTTTTATTATTATTTATGTTATATTTTATTTTTTAAATATGTTTGTACGTATGTATGTACGAATGTCGAGTATATGAAAAACTATAAAAATGATAAATATGTTTTAGCAACAACAAAACTAATATTCAGTGTTGAGTACCAACCACACAGCATAGTAATGTAGGTATAGTTAAACAACAATTCGTTCCGGTTCAGGACAAAAACATTACTCAGTGTGCTGCCCTGGACCACATTTGTATTTTTGCATACATAAAAGACTATTGTACACACTACATTATGGGTTAAAAAGTAAAAAAAAAAATAAAAAAAATTAGAGATCACAGAGTTCAATTGCATATATTTTGCAAAATTTAGTTCCATTTGGAATTTTTTTGTATTTACGCGATATGCGAGAATCCAACATTCCATAGTCTCGTAATACTCGAGGTTTATAACGTTTGGTGATAGCGGCACAATGTATACGCAGAAATTATTAAAGCGGCGCTAATTTCTATAAATTTTTTTTGTGGCGATTTGCTTTATGTATGTCGAGCGGATTTACACTGAATGCACACAGCATGAGATAACGATTAAAATATTGTAATTTTATGGAAATTATTGTAAATCCATTTTTTTTTTTACTCTGATTAAAAATATGATCTCTTGATCTCGAATCTATCATTATTGGTGATAATGTGCGAATATTTGTGTTTAATGTTTATTAGACAAATTTATTAATCATTTATGTTTAATATACAAAATGATGTCTTTGACTGGAACACGCGAGAAATTAAATTTATATTAATAGAATATTAGGTTACGTTGTGTACAACTTACTTTCAGAAGCTAATGTACCATTTAGTACCGCATATGTATAATAATTAACAATTATCAACGTTTCTCCGCGTCTCAATCGTTTTAAAGTTGTAAGATTTCTTTGAAGTCGGAAATTATTTTTGTAATCATACAATTAATAATTAAATCATCACTTTACTTTATGATTTTAATTTAAAAGATATACAGTTTAGACAAATTGATTTAAAATATAATTGAAAGGTTAACTGATGTGTGATCACATAAAATATTTTCAAGAGTGCGACATAAATGCATAATATTTTTTGAAAAATTGCCAAAATAATTAAAAATTCAATTGATAAAAAATAAATTTTTTGTTTTGTTTATATTGTTGGTTCCACCATCTGGTTAATTTTTTGTTATTCATTCAATAGTGAAAATTATACACGAATGTTAAATAATTGGTTAAGACTGTTTGACTGTTTTTAAAATTAAGAATATTTATCCGCGTTTTGATTTTTGGCATATTTTAATGGAATTTTAAATGTGAAGATGTTAAAGTTTGTATACAGATCAGATGTTGCGTGTTTGTCACACAGCTACTAGTAGGTGCGAAATTAATTTATTATATAGCTAAATTGAAAATCTTGAATCATTTTAGTTGAGCGAGCACTTGATCAAGAAAGCATTTACCAACGGATGACTTGGACATTATATTCTTGCTGTTAGCACGCTTAACAATATAGTGACGGAATAAATATATTTTTAGATTTGTCATTTGGCGCCAGCGATTTTTTTTTATCTTGCTTACATCACTTTTCTTGACATCAAAATATTTACATACAAATCAAGTTTGTCAATGAATAAAATGGCTGACAAAAAAAAAATTAAATATCGTTTTAACCGCAATTTTGGTGACGCTAACCGCGAATATTTCACAAGAAAGATGCAGCGGTAAGTGGTAATTTAGTGTTATATTAGCACCATATCAACCGTACAAACAATTAAAAAGATATATACCTAGATTGTGCCCTCGAATAGACTAATAACGGATTTTTTTTAAGGTATTCAAGATGAAGGGTGTCGTTTGATTAGGCGTCATTACTCATGTGAAAATGACGTTGACCTCAAATTCGCGCTATTTACTAACCGAGTTTATTCCTGTGGGGTAAGACTGCCCAAGTTCTTATTAAATTTCCAGATAAAACAATAGTCTGTTGTAACCGAGAAAATTTAAATAATAATTTGTAATGATTCTACTATTCAGGAAAGAAGCACAATGTTCGATGACTTAAAATCTGTATAATCTAGTACTGCAAAAGTTGATACCTTATACAGACTAAGCTAACGAGTGTGTGCCAGGAAATTGTTAATCGGTGTGACGATGTTAAATCAAAAGCACATAGTTTGGAAACCAGAATCGAAAACGTCGAAGATTCCTTTTCATCCAATTATCTTTAAATTAAAGGACTTGATACTAAATCGTTTAAGAATAATAATGCTATTTATCTATTAAGGAATTTGGTTTTAAAACGGATACTGAAGGTAGCAGATAATATTGTTCCGGCGCCTCCTACAGGGTTACCGGCAAAATGGACGAGATTTGCGATCTTTTTACCAAATTAGAAAACGAGTGGAGGAGTGGCTATTTAAGTATGTGAAAAGGTATATTAAATGCCTCGTTGTGGCAATATCATCAGATAATCAACGAATTTCTACTCATAATAATGTAGCTATACAATATCAGGCAACTAGCATTCAATTTATGTTTTTGGAAATTCATCTAAGTAGTAAACAGCTCTTATAACCCTAAACTTTCGATTTCCATTATCGTTTAATCTTTGAGGCAGTGTTGGGAACGCCTTTAACTAAACACGAAGATTGTATACTGATAGTGGAGTTGCGATAACTCTATCATGTATTGATCTCGTTATCACCAATCGCCTCGATGGAATCATGAATTTTTCTCAAATCGACTTGCCTGGAGTATCAAATATGATTTGATATTTTTTCCTAAGATATACGCATGGATTAGAGTCAAGATACGTATACAGTATAGACAACCTAGTTGAATCAAGTAAAATTAAAAATACTAGATTTCTGATTTTAATAAAATCTGGTAATTTTACTTGAAATACAAATATGTAGTACTGGAAATCAAGTAAAGTCAAATGCTGCTTGATTTTGCGACTAGGATGCCGTCTAAATAAATTTCACATAATAAAAAAACGTATTTGGATTTTATTTTAATTAAATATTTTTTATTTTAACAATTCAAATACCAACAAAGCTTTAAAATAGTTGTTGTGAAAATTCTGCACAAAATTTAGAATACAATTGCGACACACGAGGTGTAATTTTAAAAATATAAACTTCCATGAAATTGTAGAAATACGAACAATTTCGAGGAAATTTTTATCTATTATTACGTGGAAGAACTCAGGCAACTCAGTCAAAATAATTTAAGGCTGACATGCCTTTTCAGAAGGAAGTTCAATCAAAAAATTAAAAAGGCATTCAGGTCAAAACTTTTTTGACTGGAATTATTTTTGGATTTGTGACTGAAATACCTTTTGAAAAAGTGATTCAGTCAAACAGTTAAAAATGAATTCCAGGAAAAATTGTTCTCCGGGAATACAATCAAAAATGATTCAGTCATAAAATTCCCCATATAAATATTATGACTAAAACTCTATTTAAAAAGTAATTTCGGTCGAAAAATAGTTTGACTGGAATGCCCTTTGTATATTTGGACTAAACAACCATCTTCAAAGGTATTTCAGTCAAAAGTTTTTGGATTTGGTTTTGTTTGGTTGGTTTCTTGACTGAAATACCTTCTTAGTCCTTTATATCGGCTCCGTCGGCCTGAAAAAATGATGAATAAAATCTACATCGTTTAATTTAATTTAGTTAATTATTCTTTAAGAAAGCCAACGTTGGAATTTTTAAATGTAACAAGACTATCGAAAAGCATATAATAATTAGAATCATATTATTAAATAATTAAGTATTTTAGCCCAAATGCACACGCCGCACATGCAGCTTAAAACAAATTGTAGATTATCCGACGAAGCAGCAGTCGTTTTAAGTGTGGTGTTACTCGAATCTAAAGCGAAATATATTTTTAGATTATATAAAGCACTATACATTCAAAATATCTCTAAGTCAAAAACATCGTTTAACGGGAAAAGGCTTAGAAGTTGAGAAATTTTAACAAAATGCGGTAAATTGTTTTGTTCAAAGTAAAGTAACAGGTTTTCGAGCCCATGTTAAAGAACACTAGTTGGAAACATCAATAGAGCCGCTTTCACAAATTGTACAAATGCAAAAATTCCAAAAGGCACTAACTAGTACTTATATTGTCTTTTTAGAAGGATGACGCGAGTTACATATATACTGTGAAATTCACTTATAACGTCGGAAATTTGAACAAATTTGTTATGTTACTCGTCTAACTAAAATCCGTATATTACCATTAAAACGTAATTGAATGAGTGTTTCCATGTAAAGCTTAGACGAAAAAGTTTTTTCGAAACGGAGGATTTGGAATCTTGTTAATGGCCGTTTTACTCTTAAAATATTGAGTATTTTCTATTGGGGTCCCATTAACAAACACTGCCAGAGACTTGGGCAAGGTTCGGCTATATAGGTCATATAAGCCAAGGTATGGGGCACATTATGCGGAAGAAGTTTTTTCGAAACGGAAGGTTTGGAATCCCGTTAATGGCTCTTTCACACTTAAAATATTAAGTATTTTCTATTGGGGGCCCAATAACATTTCTTCATATCCTCCTGCACAAGTTATTCAACTTTAAGGAAGCGTTTTTACATATGGTTCCTTCCAAATTTCAAATTATCAAACCTTCCCTCGAAAACGACGATTTTGATTTATCTTTTTTCTGCATGCAATGAGCGAATAAATATCACAAAATCGTTAATCTGAAAATAATTTAATGTATATAACTATTTATCAAAACACACATTCACCGTCAAAATCCTTTAGCTTGGGAACATTTTGGATGAGTTCCGTCGCGGAGGCCAGATTTAATCGCAAAACGTGCCACGTGTTTTATGTAAATTCGCATTTGCTTGACATACACTGTATCAAAAAATTGTCCGTACAGCACTCGGTTAAGAAAACATTGATAAAAAAAACAATTACATTTCAAACAAAAAATTCAGTTTTAATTTTTTTAAAACTCAAATAACATTTAAGAACCTGAAAATAATAATAATCATGATATAAATTAAGTTACTTTCACGTTTGATACGATTTACTATTTAAACCGCCTAAAACGATCTCAAATAATTGTCCGTACACACAAAGAAGTTGAGGGAATTTGATAAAAAAGTTAGGTCTAATATTTCGTGTTGTAACCTATTCATGAAATGACACTTTGCAACGTTCTTTTCATTGAGAAAGCCAACTTCCGAGTTATTTCGGGGGGAATTTTTTGCCCATTCCTCCACAATGAGCCATTTTAATTGTTCCTTGCCACTAATTTGGTGTTCACGGATCTTTCGCTCCAAATTATGACATAAATTATCAATTGGGTTGAGATCTGGTGGCTGGGGAGGATGAGGAAGTATTGACTTTACATTGTACAATAACCATTCCTTTATCGGCATTGACGAATGCTTCGGGTCATTGTCATGTATGGAGCGTAAGTCTTGCCCATGTCCCATTTTCTCAGCACTTATTAACAAATTACATTTCAAAATATCCAAATAATTAAACCGGTTCATTATGAAGGTCAAATGTCCTACATCCCTTCAGCTAAAAGCTCTTCGAACCATTATACTTCCGCCACCATGTTCTACTCAAGTTCAGTGTTGTGTTTCCGCCACACAATAACTCGCCCATCTGAACCAAAAACGTTAGATTTTCTTCCGTCTGAGGGAATAACATTTTCCCAGAACTCTTCGGGCTCACTCACATATCCCAATGCATATTCCAAGCGCTTTTAATATTTTTTTTGTTGGCAAATACATTTCTTGCGTGTCGCACATCGACGATACTCTGTTTATGAAAAATATTGCTTATTGTCTGAGGTTCTATCGCTTCTTTTTTGCGTTGATAAACTTTGGCAGCGATCGTTGGAGCACTAAGCTTTCGATTCTGTTTTATTGCCTTTTCTATTAGATGTATTTGAGGTGTGTTCAGCTTTCGGTTGCGACCACGCCCAACAAGCATCTCTAGTGATTTGGTTTTTTGGGAGTTCTGGATGAATTATGGAATCGAAGATCGCGGGCAATTAATTATTTTGGAAATTTCCTGTAAACTTTTACCTTCACTCTCCAATTTAATGATCAATTTTTTAATTTCTACACTATTTTTGGTACAAGAATAATACATTTTTAATTAACTTGATAATATTTCATTCGCCATGAAAAAAGTACGACTAATTAATTTTTACGCAAAAAAAAATTTCGTAATTTACCGTTAGTTGAAAATAGGAATACAACAAATAATAAATTGTTAATGTGCTAGTGTTAATTTTCACAAAAGTGCAAGTGTATGGACAATTATTTGAGATCGTTTTAGGCGGATTAAATAGTAAATCTTATCAAACGTGAAAGTAACTTAATATAAATCATAATTATTATTATTTTCAGGTTCTTAAATGTTATTTGAGTTTTAAAAAAATAAAAACTGAATTTTTTGTTTGATTTGTAATTGTTTTTTCCATCAATTTTTCTTTAACCGAGGGGTGTACGGACAATTTTTTGAGACAGTGTATCTCATCAATATACTTATTTTTATATACATATGTACTTTATATACATACTTAAATTTTTATTTTTTCACCAGTTTTCATTTCACCACACCACAGCAAGAAATTTAACGTATTACTGATACTGACTACGACGACGAAAATGAAATTAATATGCGAGCGAATGTCTAAATTTACTAGAATTCTAGTAAGTTCTAATATAAGTTAAAGTTGACTAGAATATTACTAGAATCTGTTTAATTTACTAGAAATTCCTTGTACATGGAAATAGGAATTATTTTGTATTTAATTTAATTTAATTTAACTAGAATTTTACTAGATTTCAGGTAACTACAATAAAAAATAAATCGTTGCAATAATTCAACTGGAATTCAAGTAATTTTTATGTTTGCTTGAAATCTGGTAATAAAATTAACGCGATTTTCATTTAATTTACTAGATATTCCGTTTTATATAGTAAAACTAACCATCTAGTATTTTTCTAGTAATATTTTGTGCTAGATAATCACTAGAATTTCAGTATAATTAAAAATATTACTGGAAATTAACTAGAAAATAGTCAAAATCTGGTTTTGATTGGAATTTCACTAGAAATCGGTTAAATTTATTTTTAAATATAACTAGAAAATTCTTGTTTGTTGATTTTTAACTAGAAATTCACTAGAATTTGCAAAACCAGATAATCAAGTAGGCAATTACCGGATTTTATAATAAGCGTGTAGTACATTATCGCTGGAATCAATTCTATAATGCAACCACTAGTTATGGTATGCTCGAAATTCGAAATCATTAATTCAGTTATTTTGTAGTTGTTTGAGAAATTTGTCCCAGTACGGGAAATTAAACCTAACAGAGCGATAGATACTAGAGATCTTACGTATAAAGTGTGGAAGACATTACGTAGTCTCGTGTTAATGATCTAATTAAATATGCTAAAAGAGATTACTTGATTCGATTTATGCGAGCTGATCTAACCACCAAAGAACTATGGAAGCACACAAAGTATCTACGTTGGATACCATTGAGATCCCTTATGATTTAAATTCCATAAACTCAAGTCTATCGTCATCAGTTACTTTTACATCGTTTCATAATAGCGATTTGGGTGCACCAGCATACACATCACAAATCACGACATCTTTTTTTTTTTTGTTTTTGCTACTGATAGCTTAAAATAAAATTCCATTGGTGATGACTATATAGGAATTAGGTTTGTTAAGCTATCAATCGCTGCATCATGCATTTGTTTAACCACACACTTACGAGTACAACATTCATTTTCCCTTCACATTGGAAAATCGCCCGAGTTATCCCAATACCTAAAACATACTTTGTTATAGAACAATGAAAGACTGTCGAAATATTTTGAAAGAATTATTCAAAATCAAATTATTGATCACCTTCCTATAAATAGTTTCAAACAATTGCATCGTCGCAATCTGAGTTTAGGAAAAATCATGAAACCGATACTGCTCTCCCTCCGGATGAGATGAAAAAATAATTGCTGTATTGACTATTTTGGATTTTACCAAAGCATTCGACCTAGTTAATCGTGAGGTCTTAGCTATCCTAAACTCATTGAGCAATTCGGTTTTTCATCTTCGGTATGTAACATGTTTAATTTAGCTCCTATTAACATTGGGGTGCCGCAGTGTTCTATTTTAGAGCCTTTTTTATTTTCTATGTTTATAAATGATCTGCCTAAAGTCGTAACATTATTCCAAAATCGATCTTTTGCTAAAATTGGTTTGTTTATCGAGAATTTTGACGTTAGTTGATAAAATGATTTGATTTTTTCAGATGCCGTGTAAGTGCAATAATATTTGAATTTAAACCTTTATTGGTATCATATCTGTGTTAGTAAATTCTTTTTCGAAACGAGGACGTTTTAAAAGACAATCCAGACATTTTAGTAACAAAAGCAAACAAAGGAAACGTAACTGTTTTGACATAACGGAGGGAGTACATTGAAAAAATGTGTGACTTACTCCACGACACTTCGACTTACAAACAAATTTTTAAAGACAATTCTACACCGGTACCGGTAAATAAAATCAGGACAGACAAGTCATCAGCTCAAAATCAATTTCTAAAATTTCATCAAACAAAGTTCACCGTTATTGTTTTTGTTTTTGTTAAATATATCTCACTTGTTAATAACTTTTGGAGTGTGCGGGACATTTTTTTTATTAAATTCTAAATTTTCACAATGGCAGAATCATTAAATCATCCGGATACGGTTCCGGTTGTTAGTCCAAATTACTCATCAAATTCGCAAGCAACGGGGTTCATTTTGGTATCAGGTAAGATATGTGCACAGGTGCATATTATAAAAGAAAACATTAATGTTACAATTATTTACTCGAAATATTTAATTAAGTCTGCGGTTCTTTTGTTGGTTCACAAATAGGTAGATTATGGAAATTTTTAGATTTGTTGTAAACAATTCTGAAAATTGTCGAATTTTTGTAAACAGCTCGGTGATTTAGTTTGGATTCAAATTTTTGTTTGAAAAGTTTTGTTCACCGAATGCGCCTGATGTTTCTGTAATGTTCAACAATTAAGTAGAAAAATATTGACAAATTGACCAATTGACAAAATACCATATTGTTTTATCTTATATCAGTCAATTAAATGGTTGCAGTTTTTTCCCCGGTAGATAACAAATTAACATCAATTTCCGCTTTTGAGGCAACATTTTATCAATTGTTTTGCGTGTCTAGTCTACTGCATACCCAAATGCAAGGTAACCAAACGATTGATAATAATTAAAGCATTAGGTTTTCGAAATTGCATAATTTAACGTTAGTTAAGTGCCTCTTCAAACTTGTGTCAATTAAACGAGTAATTTGCATCGTGTAACTAACCGTTTTCACCTGTTGTATACAAAAATATTTCGCGTAACATTAAACAATTCTTTATCGCGCGCGATTTATCATCTTCTGGCTTATCTTCATTAAGTTATTGTACACCTCATAATGGTGTAGATACGATTTATGCGATAACAAAATATAATTTATGATTTAATGTACGTTGTGTATGATTATAAAAACAAACATTAAAAATATGAACAAGAATTTAAAAATCAATGCTTTTTTATGTATTACTTTACAATTTATTGTTTGGCAAATTGCAACCTCTGTTTATATGTGTACGGCTTCAATTGAATTTATAGAAATAAGAAAATCTATAAATTTAGCTTTTGTGCTTCAGCAGGTTTCTAGTAATTTATTTGTCGTTATAAACCGCGCACACACGTATTATTATATTTTATTGTGAAGAAGATTTGTAACTACTGGCATATGAGTACACTGTCCTAGATAAAATCAGATGTGTCCTCGTCAAAATGTTTCTCAAAAGTTGTAAAAAATGGTTTTTTTTTATATATGAATATAAATTATTTTCTGTGCGCGTATATTGCGTTCAACAAAAATCATAAATTCATAATACATCTAGCATATGTTGGGATATTATTTAATGATAAATTATGTTTATGTTTAATGATATTAATAATATTTTTTTGATGTTTTGTGCAATTACAGTTGGGATCCCAATTTTAGGTTTTTTCTTGTTTGGTGAACCATACCAGCGAGGCTTCTTTTGTGACGATGAATCACTTAAACATCCATTTCACGAGTCAACGGTGAGAAATTATATGTTATACATATTTGGATTGGGGATGCCTATAATATTGGTAAGTTGGAAATTTTATTTACAGATTCATCTTAAAAATTATTTTCTTACAAATCAAATTAGTTAATATTGATGTATTTTACACCTGCTGTGCGTGTATTGTTTTATGTTGTCAACAATGCTGTTAAATTTTAAAAGCGTATACATACGAGTACAACGTAAAAAGATCAAATCGGAAAATCTTGTTTTCTGTTCATTTAATTTTCTTGTTATCTTGTGTCTACAGAAAAAAAAACTAATCGGTTATCTTTAGCGTTCAATCTTTTTTTCTATTTAAATATTTATGTTACAACAAAAACAAAAAAAAAAAAATCTGAAATATTTAATTTTTAATTTTATTTATTGATTAGAGGATTTATTAATAATTTTCGTAATTAATTAATATTTATACGATATTATCGAGGTATGGTTTACAGAATATTTTTGTGCTTGATGTTAATTTCATCATTAATTAATGAGATAGTTAAGCAGGTTTTCATTTTAAATACAATAAATATGTTTGTGAAATAAATTTTGTAGAATTATTATGGTTTATGTATGCTTGATGGGTGTTGTGTGCGCTTGTAAGCAGTGTTAGAATATTTTGTTTATAAATGGGAAATTGTTGGATTTACTAAAAATAGGCGCATACATTATAAGCAGCGGATTGCCTTGAATTTTTTTTTTTAATTAATTTATTGTATGTCGTTCGTTTCATACATATGTGTGTCGAGGGAGAATGGTGTGATTAGCTATTTGATCGTCTATAAATCTATTTAATATGAAATAAACATGTTTATTTGTACACTACAAATATTATACTCGGCAATCTGTTATTAATTAATCAAATTGTGCGATACTTACAAATTCTAAGGAATTACGATCTTTCATGGGCATAAATATAATAGTTAGCCTTGGTGAACCTGTGTAGCATTTTTGTAAATACGATTTTTACTAGCACAAATTTCAGAACTAAATTGTAATTATAAAAGATCCCTGCGCTTAATAAATCGAATCAAATTCTAATCTTAAATTGTTTGAAATTATTTTAGAAATATTTCATAATACGGAATTAGCGAACTATTCTAATAGATAAAAGCGGTACCAACCATGAATGAAGTGATTCAGGAGTACTGAGCTCTGTTTTTATTTATTACTCGCTTTTAACATGAGTTACAAAAAATTTTCTACCGAAACCAATTCGGTTTCACAAAAATATTTTTTCAACTCATGTTAAAATAGAGAGAGTGCGGGGGTAATAAAATTAGTGTTGTAGATTGTGAAATATTCCACCGCATCCACAATGAAATACTTTTTACTTTTGCCTTACAAGATTGTATGAATTTCCAATATAACGAATACAATTTTTTGTACGGTATGTTGGAATGTTGGAAATTCATACAATCCTGTAAGGCAAAAGTAAAAAGTATTTCATTGGGATGCGGTGTTCCTTTGAAAAAATGTTTTTTTTTGTTGTCATTTTTGTTGTATTCGTAATTGTAAAGGTTGTAGACTTTTAAGTGAAATCTTTATATAAGCTTGTGTATTCGTAACACCGAGGAATAGATAAACGAGGATTCGTTAACCGAGGTTTACCTGTACATATACTATTTTTGTATGAAATGAAATATTGTAATAGGTACAGTTATAATTTGTTTTCTCCCACTAAATATCCTTACGTTTTGTCATTGATTAAGTATAATAAGATAATATTCCTAAGATTTCTGCCGCTAAGTTTGGTTAATGTCTCCACTAGTCACTTCTTGAATTCTTTTTTTTAGCAACATACGTTAATATTTGCATTGACATTGACAAATGAGTTTCCTTTTTATAGAACGAGTAAAATATTTGATATTAGTGTTTTGAACATTTTTGTTTTGTCAGGCATGCTGCTTCAGTATTGGTTTATTTAGTCTGTAAAAGACTTCGCTAACGTAACACTTCAGTATGATAAAAACGGTTCGTTTTTATAGACATAAGAATAAGAATATTAAAATGAAAAGCATAACCCGTAGTTATTATGTATTCGTAACTCCTAAGTGAACTGTTTTTATAACGCTAAAGTGATTTGTTTTTAAAACGCCGCAAGGAATTGTTTTTAAGACGTGTATGCAAAGTATTTCTGCAACATGCAAATTGTATTTAAAATAAATATACATAAGTAGCACCAAAATTCCAAAATAAAATTATAAACTTTATAAAAATGTATCGACAGTCGTACTTCATTATAATTTAAATTATTGCAAAATAAATGGTAAATGTTGAGAATTTAAATTCTACCTCAAAAAAAAAATAGTTTCCTATAATTATTCCGCAGCACTACGTGGATTAATAGCTAGCTTTTCTATGGCGGTCCTTCACATATTGAAACCAGCGTTTAATTACATATATTATGTCTGCAACCCTACACACTTAAAAAAATATTGCTTATGTAATGTAAACTGCATTACAAATAGGTCCAGTGGAAGGCTGTAATACAAAATAATACAAAGCTTGCATTAAAAAGGAATTAATACAATTTGCATTAATTTGTAATATAGCAATTACATTCAATTTTAGTGCATGTGCAACATTCCACTAGAATGTAAAATTGTAAAGCAAGTTGTAGAAGAATCGTCAATCAACTGCATTAAAATTTATCAAAGGCTGCACTAATAAAATATTAAGTGTTGCGTAAATTTAGCCCTTTTTTCAGGGGTTTGGTCTTTGTTTTTGGTGCCTTGAGGTGAGGGTCGACAATCGACATCTCAGAGAGCTGTTTACTTTAAAAAACCAAAACCAAGCTTATACCTTTAACATAATAGATATTTTCGAATTCAGAAAACCTAATTATTTTATTTGTCATTTAGTCGGTTTGACTTAGCGAATTTTATATCAGTAAAGCAAAACACGTACATGAATTTATTATTCTTACTTACATTTATGTCCGCTTATTTTAGCGAATTTTATATTGGTATAATTTTTCAATTTGAGCAGGTTGCTTTAAAATGTTTATTAGTTTTATTAAAAATATTTTTTTAATGCAAATACTGCTTTAGAATTTCTTGGGAAAATGCAAAATGCAAATACTGGTGGGAATTTCTGCATCCTACTTTCTGAAATTATAATAAGTCCTTAGAATTAAAAAAGATTATTTAAAAAAATAATAATAATAAAATACCTTTAGTAACATTCATAATGCTAAATGATTTTACAGCTATTTGCTTCATTTTACAGTTACTCCATTCTGTCAAATCAATGGTAATAAATCCACCATTAGATGAGGCATCGGTCTTGTTTGGGTTATTGCTGTCTGATATTTCCGAAAAAACTGCTTTCTTCTTCATACTCATCTGTAACTTCATTCTCATTATAAAATGAATTTTTGCTAAGACTTTGGCCCTCATCCTAACACATTTCCTGTACTAAAAATCTACGGTAATGTAAATCTACGGAAAACCATATTGTAAGCATAAAAAAACTAAAAGAAATCTTTTTGTATTAACAAGTTCTCAGTCTCATACTTTCTCACTATGTATAATCTAAGAATTTCATAAGCACACATAACTTAAATAATCTGCAGATTCTTGTATTTCTAATGTTTTTGTAGTCGTAAGTTTGGTACGCTAAATAAGTTTCCAATAACACGCTTTTTGACACTTTTAGGTTAGAATATCTCAAAAACCTGACGACGGATTCAGCGCAAAAAGTTACTTTGAATACGACTGCTCATCAAGAAAAAAAAATCCATGCAGCTGTGTGTAATTAATCTTTGTGCGAGGATAGAGTGAAAAGTCAGATATTGTTTAAGAGATACATTCTTTTCTAGGGACGCACCCCAAATTTAAAACCGATATGATATCTAGTTTTGTTTTGAAAGCTATCGAAAAATAGCGAATCTCGTTGTTTATACAAGTGCGCTACTTCATATTTCACGGTTCATAAGTGGTTTACTGAATTTCGATGGGGTCGAACCAGTACCAGTGACGTTCCTCGCTCAAGACATCCCGTTGAGGACACTACTGAGGAAATGGTTAGCAAAATCCAAGATATCATATTGGCCGATCGCGGAGTTAAGATTAGAGGGATTATTAAAATGGAAAACGCCCTAAAAGATTCCGTACAGAATATTCTAGATGAACATTTGGACATTAAAAAATGCTCTTCCAAAACGATAATAGACCAGCTCACTCGTTGCCACCCCGAAATTAGCTGAATTTTGCTATGACCATGGCAGCATATCCATCAAATTTGGCCTCTTGTGACTTGTGAATATGGTGCTTTTCAAAGTGACTTTATTAACTTCGACCAGATGTCACTGGGTTCCTTCATCTATCAAAAAAGACTCACCAATCAACAACCTTTCTGCTGTATAGCAGAACCAAGCTGCTGCTGCTTAATATTATCCAGATAAGCAATTTTCCGAACATCTGTTATCAAGAGAGGGGAATAGAGAAATATAACTTTTGAATGGTAGTATAGCGATAAAGAAAAGTTTATGTTAGGTATATCAGAAGGTGGAATTATGAATCAGCTAATTAGAATTTTGATAAGAATTTAATTTGTCTGTCTGTAATAAAGTTGATTTTTCGGCATTTTTTATAGACAAATATATTAATTGTTCATGGCAATCCCAATATTTTCGATTTGGTAAATCAGAAAAATATAGAGGCCAATCGCTCTCAATATATCTACTGAAAAAAGTAGAAATATCTTCCCCCCTCCCCGTAATTTTAGTTTTGGCTGAAGGCCCAGAGTTATACCAATGTATAACTCTGCAAAAATGAGAACCCTCCATGAGTTCTGTTGGTAGTTTGGTTTCGTACTGAAAAAGTATGGTCTACTCATCAGGCAGCTACGACCAAACTACAAAAATTTCCACTCTAACCACATACATTAAGTATCTGGCCAGAACGTACTGACATAGCGAATTATTATTCAACTACATCAAATATAAAAACCCATGGAGAAACCTCATTTGTGTGTGTATTATGCCCACACGTATATTTGTTAAGAATTTAATTTGTCTGTCTGTAATAAAGTTGATTTTTCGGCATTTTTTATAGACAAATATATTAATTGTTCATGGCAATCCCAATATTTTCGATTTGGTAAATCAGAAAAATATAGAGGCCAATCGCTCTCAATATATCTACTGAAAAAAGTAGAAATATCTTCCCCCCTCCCCCCTTTTTTCAGTAGATATATTGAGAGCGATTGGCCTCTATATTTTTCTGATTTACCAAATCGAAAATATTGGGATTGCCATGAACAATTAATATATTTGTCTATAAAAAATGCCGAAAAATCAACTTTATTACAGACAGACAAATTAAATTCTTAACAAATATACGTGTGGGCATAATACACACACAAATGAGGTTTCTCCATGGGTTTTTATATTTGATGTAGTTGAATAATAATTCGCTATGTCAGTACGTTCTGGCCAGATACTTAATGTATGTGGTTAGAGTGGAAATTTTTGTAGTTTGGTCGTAGCTGCCTGATGAGTAGACCATACTTTTTCAGTACGAAACCAAACTACCAACAGAACTCATGGAGGGTTCTCATTTTTGCAGAGTTATACATTGGTATAACTCTGGGCCTTCAGCCAAAACTAAAATTACGGGGAGGGGGGAAGATATTTCTACTTTTTTCAGTAGATATATTGAGAGCGATTGGCCTCTATATTTTTCTGATTTACCAAATCGAAAATATTGGGATTGCCATGAACAATTAATATATTTGTCTATAAAAAATGCCGAAAAATCAACTTTATTAGAATTTTGATATATGTATGTATGTTGTTAGTATTATGTAGGTAGTTAGTAAATTTTACTTGTTTCGTTTACGTACATTATATCGCGAATTGCGGTAAAAATATTAACGGGAAATGCTATTAAAAATAAATCACGTTATACTTATTCATCAAATAGGAATTTTAAATACATTTTTCTATACCTTAGAAATTTTTCGTAGACAGGCAGAAAAACAATTTAGATTTTTTGTGTATTAAATAGATAGGAGATAATCGAGGTGCCAGGTTACTTATTTGAATAAGTAAGTTTCCAGAAATACGTATCGGTTTCGGGAACAGCATTGTAACTT
This sequence comes from Tipula vernalis, assembly GCA_958295665.1. Taxonomy (NCBI): domain Eukaryota; kingdom Metazoa; phylum Arthropoda; class Insecta; order Diptera; family Tipulidae; genus Tipula; species Tipula vernalis. The sequence continues at coordinate 10,350,508 of OY282560.1, read as the reverse complement.
CGTATCGTTGAAAAAATAAAAATAAATTTTTTTTATTTGTTTCGAACAATGATTTTAATTAACAACAAATAAAAAATGGTAGATAATTATAATTTTATCAAAAAGTATCGCACCACATCTTGTAACCGTTGACTCATAATCAAAATGAAATTTTTAATGCCATTTTGAGATATAAGGTCCATTCCTCAACAAGATCCTATTTGAATTGGTTTAGGGTCTCGGGGACGGCATCTCTGGTACTAATAGGGGGAGTAGGGGCACATTGATTGCAATTTTTATAATTCACTGTATCAATTGACAATCACACAGTAACTGCAGGAGAATCACAAATATATGTCAGTTTTGTGTGGCGTAACACCATCTTTGAGTGAGTACAGAAACCTTTCAGTTGTTTCATATGCTGAGTTTTTTTTGGGTGTATAAATGTACCCCATGTATCAATATGCCCCTACTCCCTCTACACCTCTCGTGAATAACAGCTTAATATGCTCTTTGTACCTTTTTCACTGCATACTTATGCTATTATTTCTATGACAACTCGATTTGAGTAAAAAATTATTCACACAAATTTATGAATTGTTTAAAAATCGTATCTAGTATTCATAGAAATATTAGCAGAATAGAGGAAAACACTGATGGAGGATTTACATCATTATTAGAAACTAGGCTAATTTTGAAGGGACATCGAAAGTCATTGTTTATAGTTATTGTTGTATGGAAATTTGTTGATAAAATATGGACGTATGGCAATTAAACCCCAACGCATTAATACCTCAAGAAAAAAAAAAGATTGAAAAAATTACCCAAAAATGTGAGGTATTTTGCGTTATGAAATTTTTTTTTTTTTTTTTTTTTTTTTTTTTTTTTTTTTTTTTTAAAAGATTCTTTATTCAACTATGCAATATAAACAATATATAAAAAATTAAAAAATATAATTAAATGAAATATAAATAAGAAAATATAAATATATAAATGTAATGTACATAATTGAAAAAAAAAAATTAGGTTAGTTCTTAGACATACAATGTCTGTTTAGAACTACCAACAATATGAAAATGTAAATAAAATAATGAGGAAGAGGAACAATAAAATTCAATACTAAAGATTAAAAAAAAAATAATAATAATATAGCATTAACAACTTTAAAATTAAACAATAGTAAATGAAGAGAAAAATAAAAATAGCAAAAATAACAATATAAGAAAAATGAAAGGAAAAAAAAATATATAAAAAAAAAATGAGAGCAAAAATAAAACAATTTTTAAAATTTAAAGCATAATTTAAACAATTACATCAAAAAGAAATTCGACACTTTCATTAATAAAAAGCCACCCTTTAACACCATGGAGAAACTTTTTTAAATTACGTTCAATTCGTATATTGAGAGGTAGTTGATTGAAAATTCTTGGAGCTGAAACTAAAAAATATTTGCGGAAATGTGTTGTATTAAATTTTGGAATAAATTTCATACATAAGTTATTTTTCCTCAATGAGTAGGCATGATAAGAATACGAACGATTACCGCAAATATCAAAGAACATCTTTAGAACCTTAAAAACGTATAAATGTCTCAGGGGAAGAAGTGAGTTAGATGCAAACAAAGGCCAAGAAGCCGAACACTTTTGCTTGAAATACATTACTCTAATAATATACTTTTGAGCTATCATTAATTGTTTAATAGTATTAAGGTAAGTACCCCCCCATGAACAAATACCATATCGAAGTTTGGAATCAACTAAGGCATGATAAAAAATTTTTAGAACTGCAGGTGGACAATGATCTCTTAAACGATACATTTTTCTAATAGAGAATGTAAGGTGCGAGACTAATGCTTTAACGTGTAATTTCCAATTTAAACAGCAATCAATCGTAATCCCAAGGTATTTAATACTTTGAACACATTCAATTGGGACACAATACTGGGAGCAACCCATCCTAGTACAACGATTATCATGATAAACGATGTCACTATTTACGCATGGGTAGCTAGTTAAATTAAAAAACATAGCTTTAGATTTAGGGCTCAAAACAAAGGTGTGAAAATTAAACCATTGGCTAAGAATCAATAGATCATGATTAATATTAGAAATAATGTTAGCATAATTATTGGACTTGTAAGCGAACGCCATGTCATCAGCAAACGCCACCACCGTGCTTTTGAATTTTTGGGAAAAAATGGAATTAATATAAATGAGGAATAAAATTGGACCGAGCACTGATCCTTGAGGAACACCAGCTGGTAGAACAGAGCGATTGCTTAAAACACCATTTATACGAACGCATTGCGAACGATTATCAAGATACGATTTAAACCAAGTTAAAATGAAACCTCTAAATCCAGCATTCATAAGTTTAACACAAAGCAATTGGTGATTGACCATATCGAATGCTTTCATAATGTCAACAAATAAAGCACCAACCGATTGATTTTTGTTAAGGCCAATATGAAGAGGGTTGAGAAATGCTAATAAAGCATCCTCAGTACCCAGACCAGCACGGAAACCGAATTGAGCATCACTAAAAAAATGTTTACTGTCCAAATATTCCACCATACGATGTTTAACAGCTTTCTCAAAAACTTTAGAAATTACCGGCAATAGGGAAATTGGCCTGTAATTTCCGACAAACAACCGAGAATCCTTTTTATGCAACGGAATAACAATAGCTGACTTTAAACAATCGGGAAATATGCCACAAGTGATACTTGCATTAAATAGAAAACATAAAATGTCAACAATATTATGATTAATATTTTTTAAAACAATGTTGCTAAGACCAAATTCATCAATGGAACACTTTGTAGGGAGGGAATTAATAATCGAAAAAATTTCACTGGATAGAAAAGGGCGAAAAAAGAAACTAGAATCAACTGACCTTTCTTGAACTAGTAAATCAACATTCCCCGGTAATAAATGCGAGTTAGCAAGGCTAACAGTATTAGTAAAATAGTAATTAAAACTATTAGCAATATCAAACGATGAAGTAAATTTACCATTAAAATCATCCAATACTTCATAAAAATATTCAGCCTTAGTATTAGAATTCAATATCTCATTTACAACTGCCCATTGCTGTTTAATATTGCCAGACTGATGATGAAATTTAGTCAAGTAGTACTTGGCCTTAGCTTGTTTAATATCCCGTGTAACATCCTTAGAATATTTATTGTAATATTTCCGTAAGCTAGCATTCAGAGGTAGGTTATGAACTCTTCTACCCAGCTTATTTTTTTTATTAATCCGGCGAACCAGAGAAGAATTAATCCATGGTTTAATGTTAACACAATTGCTAGTCATGTTGAAAGAGCTAGTACAATCGGAAATAATGTTAGATAATCTGGAAAGAAATACCGAAAATGCCACATTAGGGTCAGGAATTGAAGTAATATTCACCCATGTCTCAGACTGTAACATATCATTAAGCCTTAAGTAATCAATTTTCGAAATCACTTTATCCGTAGAGGGGCAATTAATTCCTGAAACTTCCTGCTGTAACTTAAATTTAGCAAAAGTGGCACAATGATCAGAAACATGTAAATCTTCAACCCAAGCATCGGATAATACAGGATTAGTCAGCCTACAAAACATATGATCAATACAAGATTCCGAATTACCAAAAATTCTAGTAGGGCAATTAATAATAGATTCGAGCCCATGACTTGCCATCATGATATTATATTCATCAATTAAATTAGAACTAGTTAGTATGTCAATATTAAAATCTCCAAGAATTAATAAATTTTTCGATTTCACAACACACAGTAAGGCATTAAATTCAACTAAAAACTCAGTTATACTAACAAAATGGAACCTATACACACATAAAATGGAAAATTTTAAGCCACCAAAATTATAATCAACCAACAATATATCAGCACTTTTTAATGAATAATCAGTATTGGTTACACCATTTATGCAAGCGGCAACAAAAACTGCAACACCACCTGCGCGAAATCTATTGTTGCAGTTCGCATATAATGTATAACCATCAATCCCATAAAGGGAAAGTTCGTGATTAGAAATCCAAATTTCCGATAAAAAAATTAAATTAGGTAAAACCGGGAAAGAATTCAAATGGCATAAAAGAGTATCGAAATTCTGCCGAAAGCTACGAATGTTTTGATGCATCACTAAGAGTTCAGATTTGATCACACTGTTACTTATACTATCATTAAAGGAAGCACGAATGGAAGAATTACTGTTGGAGGTCACATCAACAATGACCATGAAATTAGAAACGATTATAAAGCGTCAAGATCAGACAAATTATTGATGATCTTGACTTCATCTCCCTCACATTTACGTAACATAATTCTTCCATTGCGCGACCACAAATATTTATAATGCTTAGATTTTCTAATTTCTTTTGCCTTTTTAAAAATCATATACTTAATTTTAGTCATGCATTCGTTTATAAAAATTGGAATATTGTTGTTGTTATTTAAATTTAAGCACTCCGTTGATAAATTCTTTTTTTTCCGCTTGGCTTGTAGAACTGAATTGAATCCCAAACAAAAATTAAGAGAATGCTCAGTTATTTGGGGTAATAATGGACGATGAAAAATAGTACAAAATAATTAAAACAATCATCCTCTAATGTATAAAACGAATTAAAATTACATTGAAAGAATTTGTGGTAATATCGGAAGAAGCAAATATGTTCAACCGCGCTAATGTTGTAAGCGCAGTATAATCCTTTTACAGAAAATTTCAATTCAAAATGTACAGTCACCTTATACAATTTTTCATTTAGAAGTAATCTGATGTTTTCTATTGTTGAGTTTGAAATGAACATGTATGCATTTTAAAAATGAAAACTGGAAAATTGACGAATACTTTTTTAATCGTAATGAAGGATAAAGCTTTTCGCACTTGCAACATTGGTGTACAGCTTGGTTGAACTTGATATAACTGCAGCCTGATTCTCTAAAAAATATGATAACGTGTAAATAGATAAAGCGACCATTTACACATTATCACATTATTTTCCGATTCTCTAAAATTTGAAAATGATAAGCTGTAAATATTCAAGTAAAATTTCTGTCAAAAGTTTACGGCAAATTTTTATATTGGGAAAAGTACTTTGTGTTTGGTTTAACCTTTACAAAGGTTAGAGCAAGCAAAAGCAGTTGGCAAACAAATTTAATACTTGTGCTGATAAAGTTAAAGTCAGTGATAAAGTTTACGACTGAACATAATATTTTTACAGAATACGACTTTAGTCAAATAAAATAAATCTATGTGGAAACTTTAGATGTGTAAAACTTTACACTTTTTCCTATTTACACTTATTAGATACATGTTTAACCGATTCGGGTAACGAAGTTACCAGAACTCTCTTTTCCCCCAGTAGCATCATCCGACAAAAAATAAATACCGACCTGATTGTTGCTGTTATAGATAGTAAAATTATAAACGTTAAATTTCCTCTTGTATCGTAGTTTAGTTGGTTGTTTACAATCGACGCTTTAAAAAGAAATATGTTGGCTTCGTAAAGGCGATGCATTGTATTGTAGATAAATGTAAGTCTGGTGATAAATACACCTTATTTGTGTCCCGCCTACAATAATGCGATTCTATTCTCGTGAACGAGTCTATGTGCTCTTTAATAACATGTATGCCAGTTTTATTAGTTTTATATGGAGGAAGTTTGCCAATTCTGCCATCATTCCCCTTACACAGCCCAAATTCCACCAGTTTGCTGCATGCAGGTTTCAAATACACAATGACTTATATTGAAAGTGAAAATAAATTTTTGAAACAAATTTTTTGTTGCATCTCCAGATATCGTGAAATAATACAGGGTGCGGCATCTTTTAGTTCGTTTTTGAACTAGCCGTTATTTCGACAGAAATTATATTCCCGGTGAACGAAATGAGTCGATTTATGTACCCTTGATCAACGTTGGGAAATATTCATCTTATTTCCAAAGTAGTGGGTCAGTTGTCGAAAAGTACGTACAAAAGTCGGTAGAAAGAAGCGCCAACTGAGAACATTGTTAGGAAATTTGTGAAGAAAGTTCGTTCAACTGGCATGTTAATAGACAACACACATGTGTGGGATATGCTCCATAGGCATCATAGGGCCATTTTTCTTCGAAAATGAGCAAGGAGCCGCACTAACAGTCAATGGCGACCGTTATCGTATTTCATGTTAAAAGATTTGGCCGATATTTGATTTCAACAGGACGGCGCCACTGCCCACACAGGTAACGATACAATCGACGTTTTGCGCCCTATGGTCATTGAACATATCTTTTTTATTTAAATCACTGGGTGTATGCTCCCTACGATAATGCGAAATTGACGTATGAAATGATATTACATGTTTTTCTATGATGCTGTGATCTAATTTATTGTGAGGTAGTTTTCCACGTATACCGTATGATTTTGGAGTAATAAGAGATTTCTTATACATATTTACAAAATCGTTGTAGAATTGTATCATTATTCTTGTGAAATCCAAGAGTTGTAAGGAAAAAGTAAGTTCGGCATACCTCTTTAGATTCTCCAATTTCATTTTACAAACTTTTATTTTTTATTGCATAAAATTAATTATTTTAAATAGCACGATTTTTTACAAATTCATTTGTATCAAATCACAAATTTAAACAAACTTGTCAATAAAATGTATTTTTGACAATTAAATCAAAGTAGCTCAATTTTCTCGCCTTTTATTTTTTCTATTTGTGCAAAATCGAAAAAAAAACTGTCGTACAAAATTGAAAGGCGAGAAATCAAACAAAAATTTGCTTCTCGACTTTTGTGTAAAATACGGACCCAGCTCATAGTTTTCAATTTCCATTAAATTATTACTTTGGCATACTGGGTTTTCAATAATATGTATATTCGTACATAACTGATTCTTCAGAAGTTTCTGAAAAAATCTGAGTAATGTTATTCATCCCAGTCAAGTAAACTGAATTTTATAATTCCATGTACTCAATATTCAGTACGCAGTTGGCACATAATTAGATGAGGTAGTTTTAAGAGCCATTTCCAGAATGTCGCTTTACTCATTCTGAAATTAGAAAAAACTGAGTTTATACGTTATTTAAAAAGTTGTATGCGTGCCTTAATAATAATACGTTCGTTTTATTTTAACATATATACTTTGAGAAATTCTAGGTTAGGTTACTAAAATAAACGACTTACCTGAAATTCTTGACAAGAATTGTCTTTAAGAAAATAGTTGTTGACAGTTTTAATAATCTGTTGACAACTCACAATCATATACAATACTAAGCAGTCTTGATAGTATCTGCAGTTTACTTCAGCAATATAGGGGTAAGTGTATCACACTAAGCACGGTTATAAGTGAATTTAACACGTGTTGATGCTACCTTCTTTTTCTAGTATCGGTATTTTTCACCAAAAAGGCTTAGCATAAGCGAAGTTTTTGTAGATACCCCTAAAAATTATATCCCATAAACACAATATTTGCAGTGTAAATACGGCTAAACTGGCCTAGCGTAAGGATATAATTTTCCGAAAAAAAATGTTGATACCGCCTTTGTGCTGAGTAGGGCGGTATAATATGTATGTATATAAAAGTTTTTGGGGCATTTTCATTTTTTTTTTCTTTTGGTCAGGGCATTTGTGTTTCGGAGTGTAATTGCTATACGATAGAATATGTGAATGAACCTTTTACCTTTGAAACGATTAAAAAATCGTTTGCTTAGCCAACAAGTCTAACAAATATTTTAAATAAAACAACAACAAACATTTTTTGTGTTAGAAATTAGATAATTTAAAATAACGGGACATTTGAACAAGAAATTTGTGAAATTGAAAGTGAACATTTAATTTATTGTTTTTAGAAATTTTGTAATTTATCAACGTGACATTTTATAAAAATAACTCTAATTTTATAGTTTTCAACTAAAAAAATACATGTTGGTATTTAGAGTCAAATCTAAGATGCACTACATTGCGATCGTGTTGCATCACTTACGAGATCATCAAATAGAATGACTGGTGTCACATTGACTGGCAATTATTTATGTTTCTTTTAAAATAACCGCCTCGTCACGAACGTCATATTTACGTATGATGATATTATAAATTAACAGTTTAATAGACAAATCTATCTATACATTTATGACCCTGTGTATAAGCAACTTTCACTTTGCTAAGATGTAAATATTCGACTCACACGAAAGAATCTTATCTTATCTGAAAATAATAATCGTTGTTGTGGTACAGCTGAGTTTACTGAATATTTTTTGACTTTTTATTGAAACGTTGGCTTTTATGGTATCAATTTCAAACGCCACTCCACTCTGTGCGATAATCATCTATATCATGCAGACAAGAGTTAAAGTACAACAATTTATGCTATTCTAGGAATTTTGCTTGTCGACAATCTTGAAAAACACATGATGATATACATACAAACAAAATCCGATCGGCTAATTGGTATGTATCTCGTCCAACAAATCATTTGTATGAATATATTACATATGAGAGACTTTCTAATCTAGATGAAGAGATAGCTATTTAGCTGTAAGGAATTGACGTAAATGAGTGCTTTTCGTGAATAACGATTATACGTGCATGACAAATTACATATGGTATACCAATCAATTATTCTGAATGCAATTGTTAAGTGAAAATTTATTGTTATTTTTATCAATAATTTTTGCATATAGGGAAATTCGCATATTATTACACACGAGATATAAAAATAGAATTAAAATTTGCATTTTATACCCAATAAATATTGCATGTCGTTGTTATGCAAATTGAAACAAAAAATAAAAATTAATTCTATTGAAATTAATTGTGGAATACGAATGAAATAAATTAGTAAATAAAAAATGGTTTTCTTGAGAAAAATCGAGATTGACAGGGATATCCAGAACTTTTAAATTAAAAAACCGTTACGGATATAGTTTCTTAATCATATGCACATATTTTTTGTTTGTGATGGGGATAGTCTCCTCGAGATAGAGATTTCACAATTTATTAGTACTCATCCATATTGTATACAGCCTATCAATCAATCCTTAACTTGACTAATAAAATCCGCCTATATATGTAAGAATATGCGCATAACGCCCTACAAAATTATAATTTAATTGAAAATCAACAGCCAACTAACAAAACCATGTATACACAAAAATTATTATGTTTACAAACAAGTTTGACTGTACGAACAAATATAATAATACACATTACATAGTACAATGTCTTTTTTAATTATTTTACACAAGAATAGAGAAAATAGCGCGGCTATAAGCGCGATAACAAATTTCAACAGTAATAAATTTAACACTTTACCTTGATTGGATAAAATTTTAACACAAAATATAATAAACAAAAGAAAACAATAAGAATTCTTAAAGAAAACCGTTTTAAATGTACTTTTTAATTATATTCGTCGTTATTTTCTGTTTTCCTTGTTAGATTTTATATTTAACATTAAATTTACTTGTATGCATAATATATATAGAGAGACATCATTATAAAATATTCTAATCACGTAATTTAACTTATGTTTTCTAATTAATGAACGATTATTATTAGGTTTTGATGGTGATAATAATTAAGATTTTTTATTATTTTTATCGTTATTTTGACACCAATGCCTTTTTGGAGATGTGTACGCACGCGATGTTCCATACTTATTATGGACTACATGTACGGAAATACCACCCACTTTTGACACCTTTATAATTATAAAAGCGATTAAGAAGATTTTCCAAGATACATGAGATTGAGCATTGAAACTTCTAATAGATAAGAAAGTTTTGCTACTAGAATTTGTTGTAATGCAAGTTGTGTGGTTTTAATTTGCAATTACAATTTTACATCGAATTACAATTTTTATTATAACAAACACTATAAAGATGAAAAATAAATGGAAAATTTTTATGAGACGGTTTTATCACGCTGTGCGCACAAGATATAGACGACAATGGAATTGGTTTTATTGGAATTTTATGTGTGTAAAGATTATTTTTTATATTTTATGCGGGGGCCAAAAGGTTGTAGTTATTCGATAGAGATTATTTTAAAATATTTGCATTGCTGCAATTACATGCATTGAATTGCACATTTTCATGTTATTCTAATCGGGAAATATCAATAAATTAGCTCAGATACTGAATTGAACTGAGTAATGTGCGCGATTTTTTGTAATAATTTAATATTTTCGATGGACGGCGAAAATCGAGCTCTGAATCGCGGTGTGGTAAGCATATTACTCTAATCTACACTAAACGTCCGTTGGTTTTATGATAACGACCGTTTGACCTTAGTTTAGTTGATTAATCTGTTTTCAAATTCTGTTTTACCCTAATAGCTTATTAGTATATCAGTTCAGTTTCTGAGCTTTTGTTACTTTTGGCTAGCAACGTACCATCAAATATTGAAAAATGATTAGCTACAAACAATAATATTTGCTAACTTCACAAACAAATATGTTCAATTATTGCTATTAGTGATAAAATATAACAAGTTTACAAAATTGTTTGTTTCTAATCAGAATTGTCGACACATTTATTTATAAAACTAAAATTTAAAAGTTTTATGTATAAATTATATATTCAGGCCTTCATACGAGTACATACACATAAATATACCTAAAATTAACAAAAAAAAAATCGTCACTTGGTCTAAAAAGCTTGTTTGACAGGAGTGTTTAACGGATATCGTAAAAGTTAGGGAAATCTAGTATTTGCTGTCTTCATGTACAGTGGTGGTATTATAATTAAGCTACGATTAGTAGAACACATATTTTAAAATAAATCGAACAATTATTTCTACCTCCCTATTTTCATAGAAAATGATTAGGTGGATTACCATTTTTTATCGTTTGGACGTCAATAGGTATCATCCGCGTGCTCATCCAACTTACATTGGGGACCCATTGTTGCCATTTCCATTCGAATATCCGATTCAATACACAACAATACAATGATCTTCTTAAATACGCTGTGCTGCATATTTTACAATCTTCTTTCAATACTATCCTCCCATTTGGCACTGAGTAAAATCCGCAATTCTCGCAATTATGACTCTGAAACATACTTGGTGTAGACAAAAAGTACGTTCTCCGTTCCGACTAACTCTCGCTAAATAATTTTAGTCAGTAAAAACGTGCGCTCTCGATAAATTGCACCTTCTTTTATGGACCGATAAATACATGTCATTGTTAAATTCCAAGTTGAATCCATAATACATAAATCGAATCATCATTTCATAATAGGGTCTAGAGCCCTCCAGTTTTTTTGGATTTTACATTGAAAATTCAGAGTTTATAGCGGATTGTATTTTTGGTTGAAAATGTCGGAGTAGATTAGAGCTTTGAGTTCCTAACAAATGTTTAATTTTTAACGGTTATTAAGTGACCCTGAGGCTTAAAAATGGTGTTGCTATGAATGTAAACAAAAATGGTGAAAATATTAAGGCACAAACATTTTATTGACAAATTAAGTTAACAATCAATTAAGTGTGCAAGCACACCTATTAAGTGTGGAAGTAGAAACTCGGCTCTGAAGTTGGTTGCATTAAAAATGCCCGCCATTTTGTATATATGTAGGTTAATCATTGCTGTTTTTATGACGTTTTGATGAAGTTTCAGTCATTTACAAGCTCTCATTCGATAAGCAACTTTTACGCCATTGCATTCTATTTTGTTTTCAAATAAAAAAAAATACTGCTCAAGCCATGGAATTGATTAATTCGACTTTGGGTGAACATTCTGTGAAACATTCAACAGTAAAAAAGTGGTTTGCAAGATTTCGTGACGGCAATTTTAGTCTTAATAACGATCTACGTCCAGATGCAGTAACAAAAAATTCGAAGACAACGAACTTTAGTTTTACTGGATGAAAATCCATGTCAAACTCAAAAAGAGCTTGCAGGAAGGAAAATGGGTTCCTCATAAACCGACCGAAGAGTTAACATCTGCTTTAATTTGCTTTCTCGTTAAAAAATAAAAATTTTTTTGCACAAAATCATTACGGATGATGAAACAAAACAATTTCAAAATCAAAAGAAATTACAGCCTTCACTGTTTTCAAAAAATCAATGGGTATTTTTAATAAATGTGGCGCCTAGGGCGCTGTATTTCAATAAAACGCTCAGTAATGGCCGGTCTCCACTTGTCACGACGAAGAAAAATTGGCACGAGCCTGTACCAATTATTGTTTGTTGGGTAAAATTGGTATGAATCAGCGATGGTGAGGTCGACAATGACATGTCAATTATTCAATTGTCGACGTGTCGACAATTGTCATTGTCGACGTCTCGATTTAAAACAACAAAATGTCATCAATGTCGAATATGTCAACAATGTCAACAATAAATAATTTTTCGATATTCAAACGGTTACGACATCGGTCAGACGGTTAAGATTGTTATCTTATTAAGATTGTTTTCTCATCACGTTTGCCGTGTTGTCTGATACAGCAGCATAAATATAAGTTTTATACATATCAAGAGCTAGTTCAGTTGATTACAATACAACGTCGGCCAACGCTTTTCCTGTTTCAGACTCTTTTGTGAAATCCCCAGAAAGCCTTTTCACCAGTTGTGTTATTGATCATCGTTACAATGGTTTTTGAATTATTGGCCGTATTTTTCCATCTGTCAATAACCAGAACCGAATCTTTACAACAATTTGCGGATATATTAGGTACAGATTTCTCATATAATTGATTTAGCATTTTTGATGAAAGTGATTGTCGGCCAGGTACGTTATCGGCGTAGCTCGACCGTATAATGCTCTGATAAAATTTTTGAAGTGCTCTGAATCTACCACGCTAAATGGAATATTACATCCGAAGAATTTAGCCAGTAATTCATTTATCTTTTCTTCCTCGTCTTTAGTAAAGCAGTCAACAAATCCCCTCATCTTTTTTCGAGAATTTATAGTTTTCCGTGATTTCGTCAGAGTTTGGCTTGTTAATTTATTTAGCGTAGCATTGGCAAATAAGTAATTATTTCTCGATGAAATTTCTGGTTTACTATACTCGTATGCCGAAAGAAATTGAGATTCTGAGGTTGTGCCACTGGATACCTAAATAATTTGTTTCGGAACATTGAGAAACGATCGGATTTACGTCTGAGTCTGACTCAAGATATACGCCACTTGTAAATTGTGTTGTATTACTGCTAGTTGTATTAGAAAGTGGAAAAGAAATCAATGAAGACTGAGAAACTGAGAAATTTGTAATATGTTATGTATGATAGTTATGTATGATTATGATGAGAATGAGAGAGATAATAAAAAAATTAAAAAAAAAATAAAAATCCTAACGATTTTTGTTTTGCTTTTTATTGTCGACGAATTGTTGACGTTGTCGACGAATTGATGACTTTGTCGACATAGATGACGCTGAAATCTTATTGTCGACGCATTGTCAACTCGTCAACGTCAACAATAATAGATGACGCGTCATCAAACATCCCTGGTATGAATACATAAACAAAATTGATTCTGAAATTTTGTCACGACGAAGTGAGAGTAATTTGTATTTTACGAAAGCCGATCGAACTTTATTAAAAGAAACAGTAGATTGATAAACAGGTTCATATTTAACGTAGTTATGCCTAATATAAGGCAGCTTAATTTGGAAATGTCTAACGCGAAGAGTCCGTAACGGAGTATACCGTACAACACCAAAATCTCAGGACGGTCAATTTTAGACACCAACAAGTCTCTAACCAATAACGCGCCAATTTCGATTTCGCGGATAAAGAGCGGCTCAATATTTATTAATTTACATCTACCTCGATACGGTGGGAGTATAAAAGCGGATAGATTCCCATCTCTGGGCAACATTCGCAGAGAAAACCTTAAAAAGCGCTTTTGAACACTTTCTATTCGGGCTAAACAGTTACCATAAAACGGATTCCAAATTGCTGCACCATATTCCAACAACGAACGCCCAAACGAGATATATAATATTTTAATAGAATAAGTATCTTGAAAATCCCTCGAACACTTTTTAATAAACCCAAGCATGGAAGCATGGAATTCGCTTTAGAAATGCAAGTATCTAAGTGCTTATTGAACGATAAGTTCGACGTAAATGTTATACCTAGATCCATAAACGTATCAACATTATCAATAATACAGCCACCCAGGAAAAAATCAAAATTAGCGGGCGTGATTGCACGGGTAAAACGGATTGTTTTACGCTTAGAAATGTTTAGACTGGAAGTCTCTTGCGTCATTTGTGCATGAAATGGTTTTAAAAATTTTAATGTCGTCCGTATGAAAAGCATAGGACCCAAATGACTACCTTGAGGCACTCCCGAAGTGACATTAATAACTATGAATGTAAAACCACCAATCTTAACTATTTGAGTTCTGGAATCAAGATAAGATCCGATCCAGTCCAGTGAGAGAAAACTACAATGCAAGGAATCAAGTTTCTTCAACAGCAAGTCATGATCAATCTTATCAAAGGCCTTACAGAAATCAGTGTACACAACCTGCACAATTTTACCTCTATGTAAGGCATTAGAGACACAATTTGTAAGCAAGAGTAAATTAGTAACAGTTGATCTGCCTGGAAAGAAACCATGCTGTTTAGGAGAAATAAAAGTTTTCACGTTAAAGAATAATTGATTAATGATAATGATTAATTGTAACAATAACAATAAACATGATAATTAAATTTTACTTTTGAATTATTTTAATTTAATAATGGTTTTCGTAACAAGACTTGGCTCATAGAGTCGTACATAAGTTTTAATTGTAATTACAGTTGGAGAATTGTATTTGATTGCTTTCGGCAGCAAAACGATCGACATTCATATTACTAAAGGTTTAATACATTTCTTTCATCTTAACATATTTGTCAGCAGCTTGAATTTATATAAAATAAAAAATCCTAAAGTAAAAAGTGTAATATAAAAGAGAACGGCAAGTCTTGATTTCTTATAAATGAATATTTTATTATCTCATTGTCCAACATGACACATGTAATAGATTTGCATTTTATGTTAGTTGTAAGTATAATATACCAATTTTGTCATGACGTCATGTCAATTTTTGTTCTCCAGTAGTTTTTCATTTTCTATTTATTTTAGTTTCAAAAAATTTTTCTTTACAATGAGAAATTTGGTTGAAAGAACGACCACCACTGGTATTTTTCAAAATTATGAAGAGGGTTTGGTCTTGGTTCGGACTTGATTGAACTTAGGTACAAAATATTGAATAAATAAGTTTTTTATGATAACACCTATGTTTAATATTGAAAATGATAAATTTTCATAATTTACGAGATAATTTTTGTTTTAGAAGAAAACGGCGATAAATTATATTTATTTTATTACAAAATATTCACATCAAAATATTTTATTTGCTGGTTAGTCATAAAGTATCGTTTTACAAGTTTTATAACGTCTGGGAAACGTAAACAACTTCCAAGCGAAAAGGACAACACACTCGATATAAACGAACAAATTAAAAAAACAAGATCTTGTTCAGTCACTTAAAATATTATCTCAATAGGCGAGGCTAGTAGGCGAATTCTAATACTTGTATCGAAACACCTTTGTTGGGCGAGTTCGGCACTTATATAGTGCATTGCCTCCTTAATTATTCATGTAAA
This sequence comes from Tipula vernalis, assembly GCA_958295665.1. NCBI lineage: Eukaryota > Metazoa > Arthropoda > Insecta > Diptera > Tipulidae > Tipula > Tipula vernalis. The sequence continues at coordinate 10,334,938 of OY282560.1, read as the reverse complement.
TTGTTTATGTTATTATCATAGAATAACTACTATAGAAGCACATTTTGTATGAGGCAAAACAAAACCAACACTAATGTAATACTACAAGCCTGATTCAGTGATGAAGCACGCAGATACCCTCTTACATTTAATACCTTATACTTGAAAGTGTTGGTGCGAAAATATAATAAAAATACTCTCATCTAACCAATCCCAATTGTTTTTTTTTCATTATTGACATACCCAATTTTCCCTCCACAATTCGTTTGTTTTGTTTTATCTACAATTTGTATGTTTTTCTCACTCATTTATATAAACTGTCGATCACCAATACTTTCATGTATAAGCGCAAAATAAATTTATAATATTGGTGACAATCAGGCTTGTAGTACATTAATGTTGGTTTTGGGCAAAAATACCCAAATAAAATAATTTCAAATATTTTAAGTTTTGTTTTTGTAATTTTATGAGACGAGGATAATTTCTATATGCCTCTCTTTCTATCATTCGTATATTAAATAAACGGAACGAAATGTTTTTAAAATAAATGAAATATCTATGAAATACAAATGCTAGTAACCACACCCCTTACAATTTCAATCACTTTTACCGACATTCAAATATATATTTTGGCTTTGTATAAGCAAAACAAAAAGTAAAAAACAAAATAATGAGTCGATTCAGCGTGTTTGTTTTTTAACCCTTTTGTTAACACGACATATCCTGAATTTAATTTTTTTTAAAAATAGAATGAATTTTTTTTTTTACCAAATTAAAGTGTAAAATGTCACTTAAATTAAATTAAAGTGGCATTTTAATTATGATATCATTTTTATATTATTCGAATTTACCTCCTTTCCTGCAAAAATTGTTATAAAATTGATCGACATCCCGGTTTGTAAATGTTGACGAGAAGTAGTTTTATAATCGTGCCAAAGAAAGGTTAAATAAGCGAAATGAAATACATATAAATATAAACATCCAACATTCGCACTCACACATAACTTGTTCTGATATACTATATTTAAGTTAATTTCGATGTGTATCTTTCTGTCCTTTTTTGTTTTCTCTATTTATAAGCAACACAAAAAACAGTGCCACTACATAAAAATCCATGATACAAAAATGTGTGGTAGTTCTGGTAGTATGTGTTAAGGGTATAAAGATTTTTATTTTTCTATGAAACTTATTTTCAATTTAAATGAACATTTTTATTTACAAATATAAATAATTTGATATCAAATATATCGAAATGTAAATTGTGAACAATTTTGATTGAAATTAATAATCATTTATTAAGTAATTTTGCATTTTTATAAAAATATTTTTTTCTCAAAACATCGTCGTGCTTCCTGTTCTTCTAAACATTTCATTTTCATAATAAAAAAAAACTAATCTAGTAATCTACGAAATAAAATTTAAAAAAAACACGAAGCCTGACGATGTTGGAAAAAATAATTAATTTTCTAAAATGTAAAATTGTTTATTAAAATTTTATTAAATTCAATTAAAATTGTGTACAAGCTGCAATTCGATATATTTAATTATAAATTATTTATATTTATAAATAAAAATTTTCATTTAAATTGAAAATAAAGGCAACACCAAATAATGAATATTAAAATCACATATGATTTTGTTTACGTTTCATAGGAAAATAAAAATCTTTATTCGTCGTAATGGCATTGGCAAAAAATAATATGATTGATTCGAATCCGATTGTTTGGCGAAACGTAAGAAATAAATGATCGTGTCAGGTTGATAATGCACGTGCAAGTATAAATGTAGATAAAAAATTATATTAATGTATTTTATTTTGTATCACAGAACGGTCATTCACCTTTTGTGTTTTGATTATTTTACTGTTTATGTTTTTGTTGCCTTTTTTTCTCCATCTGATGGAGTTTAGGTACGTTTGCCATTTCGAATGCAATATTATAATTTTTAGATTGGAGGAAAAATCAAATTGATAAACAAATTTGTTAAACAAAATAAAAAGGTAATTATTAAATAAATATTCATTATATTCGTATTGAATAACAAATGTTGAATATAAATGTACGTGTGTATAAACTAAATTTAGTTTGCATGCACTATACACGTTCACTCACAAATCAATTCATTTTGTTTAACTAAGTATTCTTCCTTTTCAAATTTTGTAGAAAAATTTGAACTAGCAATAGCGGCTAAGTATTCTGAAAAAATATGAAAATGTGTACGAGCATTTTTTCTTTTATTTGTGAAGGTCGTTAATGTGACCTAATTTCTTCTTCATGATACATATTCCCAACATTATTATTTTTTTTCAATATTTTCTGTGGGATTTAGATGTACAAAAATAAGATTTAATGGGCAATGTTACACTGCGAGATAAACCAATTCATCGGCGTTAACACTAACCAATTCAGGCTAGATAAAAATAATAAGCGAAGTGTGAATTTACGTATGTATCAGTGTGTATTTAAGGATAAAAAAAATATTTACATAATTACAATAACAAGCGAGATGTCATTTATTAAATCCCAATTAGGAAACCGTCGAATTCACTAATAAGTGAGACGGTCAGTTACCCGACTGCTGGGATTTTTCGAATCACTGCTTCAATTCCTTAGCAGAGAGATTCGAAAAATCCCAGCAGTCGTGTGACCGTCTTACTTATTAGTGAATTCGACGATTTCCAAATTGGGATTGAATAGCTAGATGAATAGATAGTGCAATTGTTGTAAATTGTCAAAAATAACAGTAAAATGCTTTAGATGAATAAGACTTATTGTTACTTTGAAAGACAGAAAATTTATCATGGTTCTATAGCCGCTAAAAAATGCAAAAGAATTCACGAAGGAGGAAAAGTTTCAATTTCAGATTGTGTGCCAGTGGAAAATGACATTAAGTTAAAAATTTAAATGAAATGAAACAATATCGGTTGTTTGCCTCAAATGAATGTGTTAAATTTATTATTATTTATTTCAGAAATTATTTTATTAAATATTTTTCAATTTCTTAAAATGTTTAGCCTTTTTGAAGCTTGCTTTGATGCTAATTTATTTTTAGTCTTTGCATTTGCTGGTTGTCGTTTTGATATTGACCATTTGAAATTTTTTCTTATTAATACCAAAATAAAAAAATTAATTAATATTTTGATATGGTCGTAACATGACCCATCATTCTTTAAAGACATAAACCCGGGAAAATCTCTTTCAATTACAGCTATGCATGTTTCAGTTATTTTGAAACAAATATTTGGCAAATGGCAATCATTTTTGAAAATTTGCTCAAAAATTAAAAGGCACGTGTATGCTACTTCGGCATACTTTGCTGTCGGTGCTTTCAATGCTCCAAAATGTGTTGATTTTTTAAATTTTTTTTCAAATATGAAAGTATCAGCTACTGCAGGAATTTCTTCGTTTTCTTTTAACAGCTTAATCCGACATTCCTCACAATTAATTTTTTTGAATGCACAGTAGCCTGCGTAATAAGCTACTGCATTTTGTTTAAGAACGTTGTTTTCCATATTGCTGTCTTGAAGAATTAAAAATTCATCAAGAATCGAGTCGTCTTCAGATGCACAATCATGAATTAAACTTTCTTTGTACATCTCTTGGAAATTGTCCCATTGCAGTTCAATCATGTTATCATCATCTGCTAAACAGTTCGAATACTCGCTGTTGAATAAAAGTTTGGTGCAAATAATATTGGCAAAATGAATTCCAATTTCGTTGCTGGTAGGGGTATAATTAAAACCACCTTTACCGCGTAATCGCGAAAAAAAATTTTCCAGGCTGTCTTGGTTTGTTTTACCCGTCAAAATGTATTCTACACTGTTATTTTCTGATAATTGGTTAATTAACATTATCTGTGAATTTATTGTTAGTTGGAGACCTTTAATAAATTTGAAATAGTTTTCATTTTTTGAAAGAATTTTCAAATTTTTCAAAAATTTTATACTGTCTACCAAATAATTGTAAATGTCATTGCCTGGTTTTAGCGGCTTTTCATAAGGCGATCTTGATTTAAAATTTCTGCTATTTAAACAGTCGAATATATTATTAAATCGTTCGAGGAATGCCGATGTTGATGCTGCATTTTCTAGTGATGAACCTAAAATTTCTGGACACGTTTGTTCTACTGTTCTTATTGCACAGCTTCCTACTGAACGATTACGTCTCATTACTAACCCCTTGTTTACTATTACTGACCGTTTGAAGTGTTTCCATGGAAATCGCTCACTTTCTAACATTTAAGTGGTTGGAAACGCTGTATGTTACCAAGTGATTGTGAATAAAAATATTTTCGTCATACCAGGGTGTTACGTATTTGATCATACCTTTAGTGTTTCCATGGTTGCTATGCCGTCGATAATAGCCACGGCCGTTAAGGCATTGCGCCATCCACAAACGGCAAATCAACATTTCAACCCGTCAAATCCATTTATTGACAAAGTTGTTTGATTTTCAATATTAAAATTATTAAAAAATAGTTCGAATTTATAAGTTCCACCTTATTCCTAGAAAATTTTATTAAAATTGTTTTAATTTCATTTAAAAAACCCCAATTTTATATTCCGACGGGCCGATTTTTGCTTGACGGCCGGCAAAACATAAAATAGCGGTTTTTTGACTGAAATTAAATTCGTTTTAATAAAATTTTCTTAGAATAAGGTGGAACTTATAGATTTGAACTATTTATTAATAATTTTCATAGTCCAAATTGAAGCAACTTAGCCAAAAATTAGGTTTGACGGTTTGAAATTCCGGTTTTCGGTTTTGCATCGCAGCATGCCTTTATAATAAAAGACGTGGACGTTATTTAATATTTTTTGTTTATAAACAAACCAATACTATGATAAGAAATTAAAACTGCTTCATTAGTTTCTTGAATTTGTGTTGGGGTTATAACTATTTGAGACTAGATTTACTTTGACCTAAATCAAGTCGTTACAAAAATTACCTTAAGGGAGGAATGCTACCACGACTTAATCCCGGTGCTCAAGTCGGGTAGAGGAATTTGGTCGTGGGGGATGGTAGCTCCCCTAGTTAAAGTCGTTTTTGAGAAAAAGGTGGTTGATAACAACCAAAGAAAAGGGAAAGGCCAATGAAATAAAAAATAACAACGGATCAGCCACATGGTTAAAAAAAATGTGGCCTATCACTTCGAAATTATTTTTGTTTGGGGGAAGGAAACCAAGGATGATTTACAGATTCATCTGTAAATCCAATAAAAATAAAAATAATAAAAAAAACAAAGTTGGCCATCGGCCCCTAACCAATTATTAGTAAGAATGTAGGTTGTTGGGTGTTGTGGACAGAGGGAGAACAGTGCAAAGCACTTGCCGTCTTCCGTCCCATACGGGATCTTAATGACCACCAATAAAATATTGGCGAGGTTTTTATACAATTTTTCTGCTGATTGACCAAAAAAGAAAAATTATTTTCCACATTGATCCATCAACAGAAAAACGCATTCCTCCCCTCCAATACTTTATTGGTTATGAGCGATTATGCAAAAAAAAAATTGCAAACATCCGGCACGTTTTCGTTCAATGTGTAAGCACATGAACTGCCCAAATAACCCACAAAACAACAACAACAACAAAAATTGCATTCAATTTAGTTTCAAATAGCTGCAGGTGAATAAACGCTAAGGAAACCAAAAAAAATAAAAAATTAAAAGTCTTGTACACCCGCTTGACAAAAATCGCGTGTGCAACAACAAAAAGAGAAAAATTTATTTACGTTTATTTACTGTAACTTGAGTACACACAAATTCATAATTTAAACGCCAATGAAAATATGATTCATATGGGCACGCGCCACTAGAATAAATAGAATTTTACGTTAATTTGTTGTACAATCCAATTTGATACAACTCAACTAACGTAATTAGAATTATAACTGCACCCGGGAATTGCCATTCTAATTTTGGGTTGTTTTTAGAAGAAAATATCTTCAAAAGGTGAGATGCAGTGTTTTTAGTTTATTTTTTTTTTCCGGGAATCAGGTGTATTTTGTAACGGGGATGACAAGCGCCCGTTACAGGGTATAACGAAAAATAGTGAACAACATACGGCCGATAAAAGCGATAACAGTTTCGGATAAGATTTATTAGCCTCGGATTCGCCTCGGCTGTTAAAAAATTATCCTCAACTGTTATACCCTTAATATGTGTTTGTTAATCTTTTGGTATCAACGCCCAGTTTGTTAGGAAATTGATAAATTTCGCGAGGCGTTCCATTTATTTTACCTCTTTTATAAACATGCCGATGTTATAAATTCTTTTAATTTTCCTTGAAAAAAAAACGACCCTGACGATTTATTTTTATGAATTAGATTTTATGATGCTCACTAACAAATGCGAGTCCATATGAATCTTACAAATTGCAATAATTTATCAAGTGGCTTGTCCTTCTCAGTTTGCTGTCTTACACCTCACTCAGAGCCTCTTGTTCGGAAAGTGAGCGCAGAAAATGTTTTCCTTGGTCGTGGGCAAGAAGCTATCAGTGACTTTTTAGTAAAACACGCCATTATAGTCGAAAATTTAAATTACTTTATAATAAAGGGATTTTTTCGGTTTAATGAAATAATAGGCCCGATTCTGCCTTCCAAAATTTTATGTTGTTATTTTTGTTTTTTCAATACAAATTCATGTAGGCAGCGGGGAAATAAAATAAATTGTATCGTTCCAGAATCGGGCCCAATACAAGCCCGTTACCATATACATACAAACTGAATCTCAACATAGAAAAGTCGCAGTTGGAAAAAAAACTGGTAATTACAGACCAGGTAAAACTTCGGACACAATTAATTAAATTATTTATGTGTAGACGTTTGATTTTACAATTGTCAACAAAAGGGATAAAATTAAAAATTTTATTTAAAACTGTAACCACCCACAAAATTTCTATTTCGTTCTGGAATTTAACCAAAACAATAATATGTACAGTTTATTAAATTGTTTCCGCTTTTCTATTAAATTCGGTCGAAAAATATGTATGCACTTAAATTAGAATTGAGGATCTATATGTTTTATGACTTAAACACCGGTTGATAAGTTCTATCTTCGTTTGTTATAAAATAGGGATTGACGGCTTCAGAATGGTGATTGCTGAAAGCGGTCCTGAAAACAAAAATTATCATTGTTCTAAAATTATACTTTTATTGTTTTACAGCCTTTCCTTCAATTTTTTAATAATCGGTCGGTTTTATCAAATGCATTTTCTAATCATTCATGCTTGATGAAATCATTTAACTCAGATCTTCTATCAGATGTTTATGTTGTTAGTTGTTGTGTTTTCAAATATTTTAATAGTTGTTACAGTGTGTATTTTATGTCCGTGTTTTGTTAAATCAGTGCTAATTTTGTGAAATAGGTTAAAAGTGTCTTAAATTGTGGTTAATGTAATTTTAGATTATTAAATACAAACTATAATAGTTGTGATAATTATATTTTGAATACAAACTGTAATGTTGTGAATTAAACCAATGAATACAAACAATAAAGTTGTGAATTTGTGAAATTAAAAAAAAAATTCAGATGTTATTTTGATACTTATTCCTCATTTAATAATTAGAGTTGTGTTAAGTGGTTCAAAGTTGAATTTACATACGTTTTTAAAAATTAATTAATTAAGATAATTAATAGAGATAATTATCATGTCTAAATTACCAAATCTGGTAGATTATACGACGGTTGAGCAGAGTAGCAATTGTAAGTGAATAAATAAAAAATTGATTATACAAAAAATTTATTTTTTTACACCGAAAAAACGATTTATTTTCACCCGTGTAGCACATCGAAAAATCATTGAACAAAAGCGTGTTGTTTGTATTGTTCCGAACTGTCAAGAAAAATCTACTACGTCGGAATATAAATTTTTTAAGCTGCCACAAGATCCCGAAAAGAAAATTACCTGGTTAAAATCGATAGGGTTACACGCAGGAGATTTAACCAAGAAACATAATTTTGTTTGCGAGAAACATTTTGTTCCACAGCATATTGGTTATTCCCGACTAACCAGAAATGCAGTACCGTGTTTGAATATTCCATCATTAGATGAAGAAATTCCAAACACAATCAATATTGGTCGAATTGAGCTACCCTCTCAAAATAATAAAGCATTTGAATCTGTTGGTGTGCAGACGGATCCTGTGGATGAGGAGACGGAATTTTTAAAACTTATTAATCAGGTGAACTGTTCACATTGCGATACAAACAATTATTTATTGAAATATGAATGTGACGGTTGCAGCAAAAAATCTATACAACTTAATGTATATAAAAAAAAACTTGTAATTTTGCAAAAAAAATTTAATTTGTTAAAAGCTGCCAATTTAAAGTGTAAAAAAAATTTTCAAATATTAAAAGTAAAATATATTAAACAAAAAAATACATCCATTGATCAAATAGTTGACAGTTTAAATGTTAATATTAATACGAAAAATATAAGTAAGCTGCTGCTGAAACAAAACTTTTATTATAATAAGGCTGATAAGACATTCGCACAGTGTTTATATTATAAGTCGGCAGCTACTTACAAGTATTTACGAAATACGTTGCAATTGAAGTTACCATCAGTCAGCTCAATTTACAAATGGTCTCCGATTCAATTTATTAAACCCGGGATTAATGAAATTTTGATGGCGCAACATAGAGCATTTTTTGCTAATTTACCGGAAATATCAAAGATTTGTGTCTTATGCTTCGATGAAATAACCATCAAGCAGGATTTAACACATAACACATTGACCGATAGAATTGAAGGTTTCTATGATGATGGAGAGGAGAGGAAAAACGAACTAGCTACTTCAGCTCTATTTTTTATGGTCCGGTCAATAATAGGAGACTGGAAATATGTCATTAATTATGTACTCATCAATAAGTCATTTACAGCTCTGAAATTAAGCGCTTTAATTAAAACAAATTTACAAATGTGCAAAGAAAAAATAGGCTTAAACGTTTCAATGCTCACTTGCGATCAAGGTGCAATAAATATGCAAGCATATAAACTCCTCGGCATTACTCCTGAAAATCCATGTTTCATATTCGATGATAAACTAATTTTTGCACAATTTGATCCACCTCACCTTATTAAATCTGCAAGAAACGCATTTGTTAATAACAAAATTTCACATAGCCAACATGGAGTAGCGGATATAGATGTGATCAGGAAAATTGTTGACCGAGACTCCAATAGTAAGTGCAAAATATTACCAAAGATTGGCCGGAAACACATTTATCCAAATTGTTTCGAAAAAATGAACGTGTCGTTGGCTGCTCAATTATTGAGTAACACCGTAAGCTGTGCAATAAGAACAGTAGAACAAACGTGTCCAGAAATTTTAGGTTCATCACTAGAAAATGCAGCATCAACATCGGCATTCCTCGAACGATTTAATAATATATTCGACTGTTTAAATAGCAGAAATTTTAAATCAAGATCGCCTTATGAAAAGCCGCTAAAACCAGGCAATGACATTTACAATTATTTGGTAGACAGTATAAAATTTTTGAAAAATTTGAAAATTCTTTCAAAAAATGAAAACTATTTCAAATTTATTAAAGGTCTCCAACTAACAATAAATTCACAGATAATGTTAATTAACCAATTATCAGAAAATAACAGTGTAGAATACATTTTGACGGGTAAAACAAACCAAGACAGCCTGGAAAATTTTTTTTCGCGATTACGCGGTAAAGGTGGTTTTAATTATACCCCTACCAGCAACGAAATTGGAATTCATTTTGCCAATATTATTTGCACCAAACTTTTATTCAACAGCGAGTATTCGAACTGTTTAGCAGATGATGATAACATGATTGAACTGCAATGGGACAATTTCCAAGAGATGTACAAAGAAAGTTTAATTCATGATTGTGCATCTGAAGACGACTCGATTCTTGATGAATTTTTAATTCTTCAAGACAGCAATATGGAAAACAACGTTCTTAAACAAAATGCAGTAGCTTATTACGCAGGCTACTGTGCATTCAAAAAAATTAATTGTGAGGAATGTCGGATTAAGCTGTTAAAAGAAAACGAAGAAATTCCTGCAGTAGCTGATACTTTCATATTTGAAAAAAAATTTAAAAAATCAACACATTTTGGAGCATTGAAAGCACCGACAGCAAAGTATGCCGAAGTAGCATACACGTGCCTTTTAATTTTTGAGCAAATTTTCAAAAATGATTGCCATTTGCCAAATATTTGTTTCAAAATAACTGAAACATGCATAGCTGTAATTGAAAGAGATTTTCCCGGGTTTATGTCTTTAAAGAATGATGGGTCATGTTACGACCATATCAAAATATTAATTAATTTTTTTATTTTGGTATTAATAAGAAAAAATTTCAAATGGTCAATATCAAAACGACAACCAGCAAATGCAAAGACTAAAAATAAATTAGCATCAAAGCAAGCTTCAAAAAGGCTAAACATTTTAAGAAATTGAAAAATATTTAATAAAATAATTTCTGAAATAAATAATAATAAATTTAACACATTCATTTGAGGCAAACAACCGATATTGTTTCATTTCATTTAAATTTTTAACTTAATGTCATTTTCCACTGGCACACAATCTGAAATTGAAACTTTTCCTCCTTCGTGAATTCTTTTGCATTTTTTAGCGGCTATAGAACCATGATAAATTTTCTGTCTTTCAAAGTAACAATAAGTCTTATTCATCTAAAGCATTTTACTGTTATTTTTGACAATTTACAACAATTGCACTATCTATTCATCTAGCTATTCAATCCCAATTTGGAAATCGTCGAATTCACTAATAAGTAAGACGGTCACACGACTGCTGGGATTTTTCGAATCTCTCTGCTAAGGAATTGAAGCAGTGATTCGAAAAATCCCAGCAGTCGGGTAACTGACCGTCTCACTTATTAGTGAATTCGACGGTTTCCTAATTGGGATTTAATAAATGACATCTCGCTTGTTATTGTAATTATGTAAATATTTTTTTTATCCTTAAATACACACTGATACATACGTAAATTCACACTTCGCTTATTATTTTTATCTAGCCTGAATTGGTTAGTGTTAACGCCGATGAATTGGTTTATCTCGCAGTGTAACATTGCCCATTAAATCTTATTTTTGTACATCTAAATCCCACAGAAAATATTGAAAAAAAATAATAATGTTGGGAATATGTATCATGAAGAAGAAATTAGGTCACATTAACGACCTTCACAAATAAAAGAAAAAATGCTCGTACACATTTTCATATTTTTTCAGAATACTTAGCCGCTATTGCTAGTTCAAATTTTTCTACAAAATTTGAAAAGGAAGAATACTTAGTTAAACAAAATGAATTGATTTGTGAGTGAACGTGTATAGTGCATGCAAACTAAATTTAGTTTATACACACGTACATTTATATTCAACATTTGTTATTCAATACGAATATAATGAATATTTATTTAATAATTACCTTTTTATTTTGTTTAACAAATTTGTTTATCAATTTGATTTTTCCTCCAATCTAAAAATTATAATATTGCATTCGAAATGGCAAACGTACCTAAACTCCATCAGATGGAGAAAAAAAGGCAACAAAAACATAAACAGTAAAATAATCAAAACACAAAAGGTGAATGACCGTTCTGTGATACAAAATAAAATACATTAATATAATTTTTTATCTACATTTATACTTGCACGTGCATTATCAACCTGACACGATCATTTATTTCTTACGTTTCGCCAAACAATCGGATTCGAATCAATCATATTATTTTTTGCCAATGCCATTACGACGAATAAAGATTTTTATTTTCCTATGAAACGTAAACAAAATCATATGTGATTTTAATATTCATTATTTGGTGTTGCCTTTATTTTCAATTTAAATGAAAATTTTTATTTATAAATATAAATAATTTATAATTAAATATATCGAATTGCAGCTTGTACACAATTTTAATTGAATTTAATAAAATTTTAATAAACAATTTTACATTTTAGAAAATTAATTATTTTTTCCAACATCGTCAGGCTTCGTGTTTTTTTTAAATTTTATTTCGTAGATTACTAGATTAGTTTTTTTTTATTATGAAAATGAAATGTTTAGAAGAACAGGAAGCACGACGATGTTTTGAGAAAAAAATATTTTTATAAAAATGCAAAATTACTTAATAAATGATTATTAATTTCAATCAAAATTGTTCACAATTTACATTTCGATATATTTGATATCAAATTATTTATATTTGTAAATAAAAATGTTCATTTAAATTGAAAATAAGTTTCATAGAAAAATAAAAATCTTTATACCCTTAACACATACTACCAGAACTACCACACATTTTTGTATCATGGATTTTTATGTAGTGGCACTGTTTTTTGTGTTGCTTATAAATAGAGAAAACAAAAAAGGACAGAAAGATACACATCGAAATTAACTTAAATATAGTATATCAGAACAAGTTATGTGTGAGTGCGAATGTTGGATGTTTATATTTATATGTATTTCATTTCGCTTATTTAACCTTTCTTTGGCACGATTATAAAACTACTTCTCGTCAACATTTACAAACCGGGATGTCGATCAATTTTATAACAATTTTTGCAGGAAAGGAGGTAAATTCGAATAATATAAAAATGATATCATAATTAAAATGCCACTTTAATTTAATTTAAGTGACATTTTACACTTTAATTTGGTAAAAAAAAAAATTCATTCTATTTTTAAAAAAAATTAAATTCAGGATATGTCGTGTTAACAAAAGGGTTAAAAAACAAACACGCTGAATCGACTCATTATTTTGTTTTTTACTTTTTGTTTTGCTTATACAAAGCCAAAATATATATTTGAATGTCGGTAAAAGTGATTGAAATTGTAAGGGGTGTGGTTACTAGCATTTGTATTTCATAGATATTTCATTTATTTTAAAAACATTTCGTTCCGTTTATTTAATATACGAATGATAGAAAGAGAGGCATATAGAAATTATCCTCGTCTCATAAAATTACAAAAACAAAACTTAAAATATTTGAAATTATTTTATTTGGGTATTTTTGCCTCATACAAAATGTGCTTCTATAGTAGTTATTCTATGTTATTATCTGATTGTAAAACACAAAATATAACTTAAAATTCAAACAAAACGCCGACACAAATTGGTTTTATGTATTTTCAATTGGTTACGCGGATAAAACAAAACTAAACAATTAGAAAATCGATTTGTTTAATTAATAAAATAAATAATTTATACGTTAACCCAAAAACAATTTGACAACTGTCATTTGATAAGTAAAAGAAAATTACACACTAATTTTCAGCATGTTGATATACTGTAGGATGCTTCTTTTTATCCGCAATTAGATGGTAGAATGGATGTCTAACGAAATTTTATATACAATAATAATAAAAAAAATTTTGCTTGTCTGTCGGTAAAACTTTTTATTTATATAATTTCATTTCAATAAATGTCGAGTATACGTATATATAATACAATTAACGAACAAGTTTATAATCAATAATACATATTTAAATTAATATAAAATTGATGTAGGTTTGTGCCACATTTCAATAAATTTTCTTAATCACGAATAAATTGAACATCTTTCGTGCTGTTAGATGTTTCATTTCCATTATTATATTGTTATTAATGATTGCTGTTGGTATTTTAATTAAGTTGACGAAGATAAATAATGACGTCTTATAGAATATGTGCATTTATTATAATAATAATAGTTTGAATGAAAAATAACGAGCTTAATAATTACTATCATCATCTCTATATATATATTGTACTATATGTACTCGCAGTTCGTCCGCCAGTTAGATTATGTTGTATGCACACATTTTAATTATGTCATATACTCATATCATTCATTATCAATGTTTTATTATGAAATACAATTTTATTTATTATTTTAATTGATCTCACATCTCATATAGGATTGTGTAATTTACATCTGCATACTTTTACATTGGGTTATTTTTTACAGTAGGCGTTCAACAATATTATAATGTCGTGGGTATTTCATGATTTATTTATGCATGTGACTACGAATTTTCCGATAAATATTCGCATGTTTTGTCGTTCCTATAAATCAAAATCTACAACTGTAAAATGCATTCACATTCGACGCTGCATATGACAAATCTCCTACCACAAAACTATTCACATTTTGCCATAAATCATCTTCCTAATAAAAATGCATGTCATGCAATTGATTGTGTGTACTCGTATACCAGTAAAGCATAACCAATTAAAAAAAAAAAAAATCTAATATAATTTTCTTTTACATACGAGTGTGTTACACATAAAACAATTAAATAATTTATCGTTTTTATTTTTTTATTTTTTTACATAATATAGTTGATAGTAAGTTTATTATTGTATTACATTTTTATCAATTGGATTCATTGAACCGTGAAAAAATTTCTACATAAAATTTCATTACCATTTCTTTACTTTACTTTAATATATGACAACAACTGACAATGCATTTTGTCATAAATCTGATGTTGTAGCAACAACTAGAGAAATTACATCGAGGCGCGTATTATTTATTAAAATCAAAGTTAATGTTGATATACGAGGGAAATTTAATTCATTTTTATTTGAGATAATTGGTTGGAAAATTATTATTTGATTTTTTATGTTTTTAGTAGGGCAAATGCAGAAATAGATTTATATTGACGTAATGCGAATAGGCAACATTTCTATAAAATATTTTTATGCGTACGGTTAATTTTTTTATTAATTTATGATTGGTTTATGGTTTATATCTATTTGGAAAAGGTAAAACCACATATAAAATCGCTACCTGGTAAACGAATTTACTTTTTTCAATATGTAACACAACGAAGGTAAATTATGATGATCGGTTTTTTGTGTTGCATCGCTATCGGTTGAAATTTTTATGACTTTGAGGTTTTATTGAAAATAAATGAAAAACCAATTAAATTAAAATTGCAAAACTACAGTAAAATAAATTTTATGTTCTAACAATATATGATGAACTTTTATTGTTTTTTGAAGTCGTGATGGTTACACAGCGAAGCATTTCGAAATTTGGTTATTGCTTCTTTCGAACATTGCTTTTTTATCAATTATTGTATTAGCAACATTCTGCAAAATAGTTAAAATCTAGTGAATAGAATATTAACTCAATTTAACCATACGGCAAGATTTTAACAGTTCTCTTCACTTTTGGGCACGTAGAAATTCACGACGTATAAAATTGCTGCAAGTCACCAATACTAATACAATTTTTAGATTTGCTCAGTGGGCGGTTACATCGGTGCATTCGGTGGAGTAATCTCGCGGATACACAAATGTGTTTTTTAATAAATGCATCGTCGTCGAATGATAGATAGTCTTCGATATAAAGCTTGATTTCCATTATGAAAGATTAACTGACAGTATTCTTTACTGAATAAAAATCGAAAATTTCGCTTCATATATTTTTTCAGTAAATTTTGTCAGTATACTATAAAAATGTCAGTATACTATAATAATTGTTTCAGTACTGTAAAACTGAAAAAAAAAATGTTTCTCTCACATACATATGTGGCACGCGAATATATATTTTTATCCCATTTTGTTTATACTGTCAGTAAATATTTCATAATGGAAGCCAGGCTTAACTCACATTCACCCATTCCGCACGAGTCGCGCTTACGCTGTTGCATTTCTTCGTTTCTTACCTCTTTGCACTGTTTGTGCCTATAAACAAAATTTAGTTTATAGGCAAAAACAGTGCAAAGAGATAAGAGACGAAGAAATGCAACAGCGTAAGCGCGACTCGTGTGGAATGGGTGATTTATACTATTTGACAAACTTTCTTTCTGGCTGAAATATGCAATTAAATATACACATGTCCCTCGATTAACACGGTACTTGATTAACGTGGATTTTTAACACGCACAGAAGTTTCGATTAACACGGTTTTTACCCAACGTAAAGGGAAAAGTATAAAAATGTGTATGTGGTAATTTGGCGGAACGTAATTACCGTGTTAATCGAGGGACAGGTGTATAACTTAACAATAAACCGATCAATTTTAGGTTAGGATTTTTATTAATTGTATTTATGTACTATACCCCGTAGTTTATACGTTTTTCGTTTATACGTTTAATAATAATTTTAAATTGTAATATTAATTAATAAAGCAATTGCCAACTAACCAACAATTTAGTTTAGTCAGTGATTTAGTCAAAAAAAAAAGGTGTTAGGCACACAGCATTAGGTCCAAATTTCACGTCAATCGGTTTTGTCCGTAAGAATTCCAAGGTGGGTCCAACCTATTTTTATCGTCAAACACTGTACTGACGCATTTTAGCTGGTTTATATCTTGTTCGTGTCATTAAATAATGGTGTTTTGCGAACCAAATCTATCTTTGTTAGTAGTTTTGTCGTCGAATTTATGAAATTTTGTTATTTTTAATCAAATCGGTTTGTTTGTAACTTAGATTTTACCGCAGTAAAATGTTTAATCTATCCAAATGGATATTTTTTCCATAAGGGCGTATCAAATATCAGAAGAAATTGAATGAATAAATTATTTTGTGAGAATTATTCTTTTTTAAATATGGAATTAATTTAGATATTTTGATTTTAAAGTAACAAATTCGATCAAGAGAAGACACGAATACTAAATACCTTTCATGAAAACATTTGGTAGACTTCATTTAGACAATTTCAAATTGGAAAGCGGCCTTAAAAAATATAATCATTATTTTACGACGTATTCGAAATAGCAATTTTGTAAAACCGGCCTTTTTAAATATTTTGTTTTGCATTGTCATCGAGTATCAGTTGAGTTTTCAATGTAATTTGAAATTATCTCGTGTAGAAATTCCATTTGTTTATTTAAATCAAAACTATTTTCAAACAATTTATAATTTGTAATTGTATTTAGTCGGTTTATTAAACCAGAGCAAAAGTATAGGTAGCAATATAAGTATTATTAAGTAAATGGTTAAATTTACAGTTACATGTGAAATTTTCATTCGAGATTTGTATCTTTGCCGAAAGCTGTACATATTGATGCCGTTTGTAACTGAGCAATTTAGATAATTCACGAGAACCAGCAGTCCAATGAGGATTTTCACAAGACGTCTGATCCGGCATACATTCTACAGTAGCTGTGACATACTCATCCAATAACATATAAAGGGAAAAACTGGCCACGAGGCTGAATCAAATCAAATCATCAAATTTTTGGTTGTTTTATGTATTACATGGGGTTAGGAACTTTCAGGAGCTCCTAAGCAAACAAAATATTATTTAATTCTACAAGGTTTGCAAACAGTCGGCTTTAAGATAAAAGCATTCTACTGGCGGTTGCTCCTATACTACAAAGTTGTAATTATAAAGATTTAATCTTTATAAGATTTACCGCATACCCAAACAAGATAAAACGATTAAAATGCAGCGTGGGCTTCCCATTAGAGCTG
The DNA here is from genome assembly GCA_958295665.1 of Tipula vernalis. Classification (NCBI taxonomy): domain Eukaryota; kingdom Metazoa; phylum Arthropoda; class Insecta; order Diptera; family Tipulidae; genus Tipula; species Tipula vernalis. The sequence goes on along the minus strand of OY282560.1, from coordinate 10,317,539 downwards.
TAACAAATATATAGTGTATAATTTGAATTACAATTATATCGTACAGTTCAAATATTTAAATTACATTTATAACTTCTAAACAGTTACTTTTTAATTAGATAAATAGAAAAGAAACGACAAAAGAAAAAAATTCATTCACACAAAATAAACATATGAGAACGGCGTAAGAGATCAAGTGCGCGGCACGGTGCGTACAATGCATATATTACAAATATATATACAATAAACACTTAAGAAGACGTATTTATTAAGATTGTATACATTTCGCATTCATCGGTTTACAATATAAAATAAGAAAGGTCTCTTTGAAATAATTGTATGTTTATTTATCTTATTCGAGAATGTTGTCATCTGCTGCATATAAAAATAAGAAAATGAAAAAGTCACATAGAGAAAATTGTGTGAATGACGACGATGAATTTTCATTTTTTTTTTTTGCGTTTATTGTTTATTATTTATTAGCCTCAGAGTGTAACGAATTTAACGAAAGTGGTTGGTTCGTTGGTTGTTTATTATTGAAGCGAATTGTAACTACCGTACCCGGTTTTTAATCTTAAGAACATATCAGACATATACATTTCTTCTATCCATTATTTCAATCTTTTAACATTAATCGTGTGTAATAAACACTTATGGTTTCATCTTCTTGTATATACACTGTGTACATCTTTATTTATTTTATTCGCGAGATAAAAAATGCAATAAATCTTATGATTTTTATGTTTTACTTTTTATCGTACTGCACAAAAATGTAAATTTGTGTTCAAGATACAAACAAAAGATTCAATCAAATACAAAGTCAATGTACTCGATTCATTTATTAGTAAATTGGCTAGTATCGGTCTATAATTGTAAACAGGCTAAAACACGCTTCAAAGTGAAAATGAATTTACTAATAATACAACATATGTACATGCACACAATTGCTTTAATAAATTGAATTTCCTGGAATTACATAAATTCGTTTTAGAAGAAGAATGAAACCAGGAATTTTAATTTAAATTTTTATTGATTACTTTTTAATTCTACTTAGAAAGATGAGAATGGAAATAATGAAGATGTTTTTTCGCCTAGTAGTGACGAGAGTATTATGATTATTTATGTAATACAAAGTTTTTAATGTAATTAAACATTTAGGATTATTAATTTCCTAATATTTTTCTTTTATTATTTCTTACAGATTCTGTTAACCGAAACCGTACACTCACGCACCACAAGCCGCAATGAAAAACGTTTGTTCATCTTTAATCGTGAAATTCCCAATTGGATGACATTTTCATACCAACAAATTGGTGTATTTGGATTCGGCGCTGTTTGCAGTCAATTGGCAACCGATATTGGAAAATATACAATTGGACGTTTACGACCGCATTTCTTTACCGTATGCCGGCCAATTATGCCAGGAAATACAACATGCTATGATCCCATAAATCAAGGTCGTTACATTGAAGATTTTACATGTGGCGCACTTGGTGAATCGACGGCACGTATGCTAAAAGAAATGCGATTATCATTCCCAAGTGGACATTCGAGCTTTTCGATTTACACAATGCTTTATTGTGCAATTTATTTGCAAGCGCGTATGACATGGTCATGGTCTAAATTACCAAAGCATGTAATACAATTTGTGCTCCTCATGTTGGCATTTTATACGTGCTTGTCGCGCATCTCAGATTATAAACATCACTGGTCTGATGTACTTTCGGGAGCTGTATTAGGCGCGACTGTCGCTATTGTAATTGTAAGTTAATCTGTTTCAATCATTAAATTTTTGATCAAAATATTAATATCAACTGTGTTTCATGTTTTAATTTTAGGCCTCAGCCGTGTCCGACTTATTCTCAGCGCGTCGAAAAAATAACCTTCCCGAAAGATATGAACTAGGAGGTCCCACCATAACGAATGGGCGTGTTTAATATTTGGGGCTAGCTAATAACGAATTTTATATAAACAAATCTTAAAACAATTTGTATATAAACAAAAACCTCCAGACTCCTTTTGCCTTACTCACAAAATAAAAAATTAACGAACTTTTTCTATCTCAGAGATCTTACTGAAAAATTAAATTAATTGCAAAACTAAAAATAAAAGAGATTAGAGATTATTTTAACTTATTATTTATAATTGCTTTAATATCTAAAAATACTTAGTATTTGTTATTAATAAATGATATAATATTTAGGAAAAAAGGAATTTAAATTTTTAAAGTTAGTAAATTAATTTATTTAAAATAAATAAAACAGGAAAATTAATTTTCTGGGGGTGTCCCGTAACCCCTTCCTCCGTACTCTTTATTTTCAATATTAATAGATTAAGAAAAATTTGTATTATAAGCAAAAAATTATTTAAAGTATTTTAATTAATTAATTAATTATGTATGTATTCAAATTATTACTTTTTAGTACTCGTATCTTTATGTCAACATTCCATAATAAAAAATAAAACATCACATATTTGAAAAGAAAAGTATATAACTTACATAAATAAATAAAAGTATCTTATTTAAAATTAGTAAAAAAAAATTGCTTTTTAATTTATTTTAAACCAATAATTAATGCATTTTTATAAACATTTTTTAACCTCTAATTGGCGTATTCAGCAAAATCACCCTTGATGTATATTTTTTGATTTATCGTGTATTCAGCAATTTTGTTGATTAGCCTAAATGACGACTAATTTAACAAGTATTAAGCGTATTTTATGGTGAATATAATCTACAATTTTGATTAGTTTCAGACCAAACATTGGGCGGATTAATCAAAGTAATTTATACTTAAAAGCGTTAAATAATATTATAAACTAGTTTCAGAAGTTAAAAATAGAAATCTCTGAATATATAGATACCTGCCCAGCTACATTTCAATGAAATTGAATTTTGTCGGATAAGTGCAGAAATTGCGGGTTGACACAAATGACCAGGTACTTAGATGATCTTACTACCCATGCATATTAGAAACAAGGTCTTTGAGGAGCTCGTTTTTAACTAAGCTTTTATCAATGATTGGCTAAGGGTTTTGACTACCCATGAACATTTAACAGAACTAAAAATTGTTTCACAATCTCAGCCGTATTTTGATTTGTTTTATTAATTATAAACCGGTTTAAAATCACAAGAATATTACTTTCCCGTAACCTGCCTAATCAAAATCAATTTCTAAAATTACATCAAACAAAGTTCACTGTTTTTTTTTTAAATATATCTCACTTAGTTAATTTTGTTAGTAGCTTTCGTAGTGCGCGGCACTTTCGTAGTGCGAATTTTTTTTTATTAAATTTTAAATTTTCACAATGACAGAATCATCAAATGGGCCGGATATAAAACTCTCATCAAATTGGCAAGTAACGGGATTAATTTTGCTAACAGGTAAGGCATCTCGAAACATTCAATTCACTCGAAATATTTAATTAAGATTGGTTATTACTGTTAATTCCGCATATTTTCGAATATTGATCATTTAACAAAATACCGTATTACTTACCAGACAGTTAATAGTTGCTGTTTTTTCCGATAGATAACAAGTTAACATCAATTTCCGCTTTTGAGACAACACATTATCAATTGTTAGGCGAGTCTGCATACCAAATGCAGGGTAACCAAACGATTGATAATAATTAAAGCATTAGGTTATCGAAATTGCATAATTTAACGTTAGTTAAGTGCCTCTTCAAACTAGTGTCCATGCGTAACATTAATCAATTCTTTATCGCGCGCGATTCATCATCTTCTGGCTTATCTTCATTAGGTTATTGTACACCTCATAATGGTGTAGATACGATTTATGCTATAAAGAAATATAATTTATTATATAATGTACGTTGTGTATGATTATAAAACCAAACATTAAAAATATGAACAACAATAAAAATCATTTTATGTATTACTTTGCAATTTATTGTTTGGAAAATTACAACCTCTGTTTATATGTGTACGGCTTCAATTGAATTTATAGAAATAAGAAAATCTATAAATTTAGCTTTTGTGCTTCAGCAGGTTTCTAGTAATTTATTTGTCGTTATAAACCGCGCACACACATAATATTATATTTTATTGTGAAGAAGATTTGTAACTTCTTGCCTACGAGTACACTGTCTTAACTAAATCAAAATATTTCTCAAAAGTTGTGAAAAATGTTTTTTTTTATACGAACTACAATCAGCGACATCGAAGTGCGTATATTGTTCAACAAAAATCATAAATTCACATACCTACATCTAGCATATCGTCGCCTCGGTATTATCTTGTCGTAAATCCAAAACTTCGAGTTTAGGGAAATTAAGTTTTAAGTTCTTATTTAGCTTTTAAAAAAGACTCGAGTATGATGGGTTTTATATTGTACTCGTATGATGGTTGGATTTAATTTCGAGTATATTGGCACTTTTAACGATTTATATGGTGGAAAAGTGCAGTCTCTATCCCTCAATTGATATAGGTCTAAAGTGACATTCGAATGACTATAAGACTTTAGTTGACACATTAGAGAGACTGGACCGTGTATATCAATGTAATTTACGTGTTTATCAATTAGCTGTGTACTGTGTCCACTTCTTGAATGTTGGAATGATCGGGTTCAGAAAACTTTTGGCTAATTTGCTGAATATTTTGGTGTATTGCCGTGAAATGTAACAGAGCCAGTGATGTTAAACGTTTTTTATACTGTGAAATATTTATTTCATGGTTATCTCGAACGACCCGTTCTTTTACGGTAATCAATGCTGACGCTATATAATTTGCTGCACGCGCTTTTACAAGTTCATGCCATACCGAATAGTATGTTTTTTTATTGAGGTTGCAGAATCCCGTAAGATTATACACTGAAGATTTGCTCTTATAAAAAAAACTTGAGGTATCGGCTTTTGGAAGGCTGAACACATTCTGCGAATCATAGCTTATTATAGCTGTCGTTATATCATTTGTGTTTTTATCATTTTGCTTCTCTTCCCGTACAATAGTTACAGATTGCTTATGGATCTCATGTTCGTTTTTTTTGTTGTTCAGAGACATTCTATTGATATTTGCATCAAATTCAACACATTTTTGGCTTAAAAATGATAAATTAAATTCCTCATTGAAAATTTTGAAATAAACATCTTGCTTAACTGGCGATTCGCATTGTTCTCGATAAAGATGATATATTTAAGCCCTCTATCTAAATATTTTTTTGATGAACTAACCCGGCAATAGTGTGAATCAACTGTAGGAAAACTCCGAATATGGTTGCGAACAACATTAATTTTATCATCGTAGATATTTTGCAACCCTAAAGTTACAAAAATAATATATTCGTCGTTAACTTATATTTAGTGTTTTGCAAAAAAAGTCCTTAGAGATTGATATGTTGTGAAATTTTTTTCAAAATAATACTCAAATGCTCAGAATAATTTGTGGGCTATAGCACAGTAGATTTTCAATAAAATTGAATTTTCTCGAAAATCCCTAGAAATAACCTAGTCATCTAAAATTTGGTTGGCACAACAATTAGAGGTACTGAAACCTATCGTTAGAGATCTTAACCGTCGCAATCGAAGCTCAATCGCAGTTTTTGTATTTTGGGCTCAGAATAATTTGTGGGCTATATATAGCACAGTAGATTTTCAATAAAATTGAATTTTCTCGAAAATCCCTAGAAATAACCTAGTCATCTAAAATTTGGTTGGCACAACAATTAGAGGTACTGAAACCTTTCGTTAGAGATCTTAACCGTCGCAATCGAAGCTCAATCGCAGTTTTTGTATTTTGGGCTCAGAATAATTTGTGGGCTATATATAGCACAGTAGATTTTCAATAAAATTGAATTTTCTCGAAAATCCCTAGAAATAACCTAACTATCTAAAATTTAGTTGGCACAACAATTAGAGGTACTGAAACCTATCGTTAGAGATCTTAACCGTCGCAATCGAAGCACAATTGCAGTTTTTGCATTTTTGGCTCAGAATAATTTGTGGGCTATAGCACAGTAGATTTTCAATAAAATTGAATTTTCTCGAAAATCCCTAGAAATAACCTAGTCATCTAAAATTTGGTTGGCACAACAATTAGAGGTACTGAAACCTATCGTTAGAGATCTTAACCATCGCAATTGAAGCACAATTGCAGTTTTTGTATTTTGGGCTCAGAATAATTTGTTGGCTATAGCACAGTAGATTTTCAATAAAATTGAATTTTCTCGAAAATCCCTAGAAATAACCTAGCCATCTAAAATTAAGTTGGCACAACAATTAGAGGTACTGAAACCTATCGTTAGAGATCTTAACCGTCGCAATCGAAGCACAATCGCAGTTTTTGCATTTTGGGCTCAGAATAATTTGTGGGCTATAGCACAGTAGATTTTCAATAAAATTGAATTTTCTCGAAAATCCCTAGAAATAACCTAGCCATCTAAAATTTAGTTGGCACAAGAAATCCAGGTACTGAAACCTATCGTTAGAGATCTTAACCGTCGTAATCGAAGCACAATTGCAGTTTTTGTATTTTGGGCTCTGAATAATTTGTGGGCTATAGCACAGTAGATTTTCAATAAAATTGAATTTTCTCGAAAATCCCTAAAAATAACCTAGCCAATTAAATCTTAGTTGGCACAACAATTAGAGGTACTGAAACCTATCGTTAGAGATCTTAACCGTCGCAATCGAAGCACAATTGCAGTTTTTGTATTTTGGGCTCAGAATAATTTGTGGGCTATAGCACAGTAGATTTTCAATAAAAGTAAATTTTCTCGAAAATCCCTAGAAATAACCTAGTCATCTAAAATTTGGTTGGCACAACAATTAGAGGTACTGAATCTTATCGTTTGAGATCTTAACCGTCGCAATCGAAGCACAATCGCAGATTTTGTATTTTGGGCTCAGAATAATTTGTGGGCTATAGCACAGTAGATTTTCAATAAAATTGAATTTTCTCGAAAATCCCTAGAAATAACCTAGCCATCTAAAATTTAGTTGGCACAACAATTAGAGGTACTGTAACCTATCGTTTGAGATCTTAACCGTCGCAATCGAAGCACAATCGCAGTTTTTGCATTTTGGGCTCAGAATAATTTGTGGGCTATATATAGCACAGTAGATTTTCAATAAAATTGAATTTTCTCGAAAATCCCTAGAAATAACCTAGTCATCTAAAATTTGGTTGGCACAACAATTAGAGGTACTGAAACCTATCGTTAGAGATCTTAACCGTCGCAATCGAAGCTCAATCGCAGTTTTTGTATTTTGGGCTCAGAATAATTTGTGGGCTATAGCACAGTAGATTTTCAATAAAATTGAATTTTCTCGAAAATCCCTAAAAATAACCTAGCCAATTAAAACTTAGTTGGCACAACAATTAGAGGTACTGAAACCTATCGTTTGAGATCTTAACCGTCGCAATCGAAGCACAATTGCAGTTTTTGTATTTTGGGCTCAGAATAATTTGTGGGCTATAGCACAGTAGATTTTCAATAAAATTGAATTTTCTCGAAAATCCCTAGAAATAACCTAGTCATCTAAAATTTGGTTGGCACAACAATTAGAGGTACTGAAACCTATCGTTAGAGATCTTAACCGTCGCAATCGAAGCTCAATCGCAGTTTTCGTATTTTTGGCTCAGAATAATTTGTGGGCTATAGCACAGTAGATTTTCAATAAAATTGAATTTTCTCGAAAATCCCTAGAAATAACCTAGTCATCTAAAATTTGGTTGGCACAACAATTAGAGGTACTGAATCTTATCGTTTGAGATCTTAACCGTCGCAATCGAAGCACAATCGCAGTTTTTGTATTTTGGGCTCAGAATAATTTGTGGGCTATAGCACAGTAGATTTTCAATAAAATTGAATTTTCTCGAAAATCCCTAGAAATAACCTAGCCATCTAAAATTTAGTTGGCACAACAATTAGAGGTACTGAAACCTATCGTTAGAGATCTTAACCGTCGCAATCGAAGCACAATCGCAGTTTTTGCATTTTGGGCTCAGAATAATTTGTGGGCTATAGCACAGTAGATTTTCAATAAAATTGAATTTTCTCGAAAATCCCTAGAAATAACCTAGCCATCTAAAACTTAGTTGGCACAACAATTAGAGGTACTGAAACCTATCGTTTGAGATCTTAACCGTCGCAATCGAAGCACAATTGCAGTTTTTGTATTTTGGGCTCAGAATAATTTGTGGGCTATAGCACAGTAGATTTTCAATAAAATTGAATTATCTGGAAAATCCCTAGAAATAACCTAGCCATCTAAAATTTAGTTGGCACAACAATTAGAGGTACTGAAACCTATCGTTAGAGATATTAACCGTCGCAATCGAAGCACAATTGCAGTTTTTGCATTTTTGGCTCAGAATAATTTGTGGGCTATAGCACAGTAGATTTTCAATAAAATTGAATTTTCTCGAAAATCCCTAGAAATAACCTAGTCATCTAAAATTTAGTTGGCACAAGAAATCCAGGTACTGAAACCTATCGTTTGAGATCTTAACCGTCGCAATCGAAGCACAATCGCAGTTTTCGTATTTTTGTCTCAGAATAATTTGTGGGCTATAGCACAGTAGATTTTCAATAAAATTTTTCTCGAAAATCCCGCTTATATAAATTGTTTAGATGGTGACGTCATTTTGCAGTCCGACAATACTTTTGAATGTGGCGATGTAAACCGATATTCCGACCGAATTGTCCGGTTTCTCATTTGTATGTGGCATGCACTTAACTCAGAAACCAGCACAAAAAGTAAGGATATACATTTGAAAAACCAAAAAATTGTCATTTTGGCACTTACGACAAGATAATACTGAGGCGACGATATGTTGTGCTATTTGTTGTATTCTGTGGGTGTGTAACAAAATCCCGGTTTTCAAAATCCCGATTTGTCACAATCCTGTTTTTTTTTTTGTTAATCCTGATTTTAAAAATCCTGGTTCTACAAAAATAAAAATCCCGGTGTTCAGAAAATCCCGACTTTTATTTTTATTTTATCGGTGTACTATGAAATCCCGTTCCAAAATTAAAATTTTCCTTCACCAGGATTTTGAAAACCAGGATTTTGGAAGCCGGGATTTCGTAGTACACCCCCGTATTTTGTTGAGAAAAAATGAATTCGAGTTATTTTATTCTTAAGAAAATATGTCGCGAAATATTTTCTCGATTCAATTTTTATGTTATATGTTGGTACTTCTCCAGTTTTTCATTCAAATAGTTACTTATTTAACTCTTGTCACGTGCAATTGTTGTTGTTGTAAATTTCTCAACAAAATACTCTAATTATTTAATGACAAATTATGTTTATGTTTAATGATATATTTTCTTTTATGTTTTGTGCAATTACAGTTATTATCAGACTTGTAAAATTTATCTTGTTTGCACTCGTAGTACATCCGTACCGTCGAGGCTTCTTTTGTGATGATGAATCACTTAAATATCCATTAGTCGACCCAACGGTGAAAGGTTATATGTTACACATATTTGGATTGGGGCTGCCTATTATATTGGTAAGTTGAAAATTTTATTTACAGATTCATCTTAAACAATATTTTCTTACAAATCAAATTAGTTAATATTGATGTATTTTTCACCTGCTGTGCGTGTATTGTTTTATGTTGTTAACGTATACAACGCAAAAAGATCAAATCGAAAAATCTTGTTTTCAGTTCATTTAATTTTCTTGTTATCTCGTGTCTACAAAAAAAAATTAATCGGTTAACTTTAGCGTTCAATCTTTTTTTCACAAGCGAAAACGAAAATGAAAATTTCAATGCCGAATTTTACTTTGTGGTATGCAGTTTAGCTGGCGAAATGGGAATTTTCTCTCAGATGTCTCGCATTTTCATGTTGGCTAAGGTGCTGTAAGCGTTTCCTCGCGTTATCGCGTTCCTCACGTTCCATCCCGTTAAGGTTATCATTCCGTATGTACCATGTTGCGTTGACCATACTACGTAAGACTTTGTTTTGAAAAGTTTGAATAACTTTTACGTTAGTTTTATTGATACAGACATCGGTACATTAATCTTTTTAAATGTTCTTTTATCTTTTTAACTTGCTTGAGTTTAGCTTTTAGGTTCATTCCTAAGTATTTCTCCGTCCTAGAAGCTACTAAAAGCTGTTTGACGGCCGCAAAAGTTAACAGCAGGCGAAGAAAGTCATCGGGGTTTTGCAGTTGTTGAATTTGTAACAAAACACAAAGTCGTTCGAAGCATTAAGCGAGAGTACGTATTTATATGGTCGACGATTGGTGCTGGAATGGGCCAACCCAGAAGATAATATTGCCTAATAAAATATAAACAAACTATAAAAAGGCAGACTAAATTCAATTTTCTGACTTTAAATTAGCAATGATTTCACAATAATAAAATTGAATTTTATACGTATACCAAACTCTCATTTCTCAATTCCTATTTCACGGCCAAAATTCGGTTCCCTACATTGTAACGCGCGTAATATTCTACTTCTGCATGTTATGTTGGACAACGATAATAATTAAAAAAAAAAAAACAGTTCAATTCCCATAGTCAAAAAATTTATTTGATGGGTTAGAAATAACAAAACAAATTATGCAAATCTTAATTTTCTAAATTAATTCAAACTTTAACGACAATTCTAGCAAGAGTGATATAAGAAAAGGTTTGGTCGATATTAAAAGTGGCGTTCATTTTCTGATACTGAAGTTAATTTCAGTTGTGGATTTAACGCGAAAGATAGTAAAGATGCGCCAATTAGGAATTGTTTAATCGGCGCCTCTTGCGGAAGATATAAAACAAGTTAAAGTCGTGATTTAATTACCTTTCGATAAGTGGCCCATAGTTTTCAAAATATGTTTAAATAACAACTTACACGAATTAGTTTCGAAAAATGTAATTTCGATAAACGATTTTTCACCTTGAATTGAAATACCCAGTTAAGGGCTAAACACGTGAAAACACTTGGTCGTAATTGAATATCAAATGAACACAAGTTAAAACTCTATAGGATTTTTGAGGTTTTATGCGTAGAATCACGGCCATCTCGACCTTATATGTAACATATTCATCACACTCCGTCGGCCGGATTTAGAGGGCAGTCAAAAATGTTAAAAGTTCCATCATAATTGGCCATATTCCAGAACTTCATCTAATTTTCGATCGTCCTATGGGCGAGTATTAAAAAAAAAACCTTGATCGTCAAGGGTTAACAAGTAACTAATGCAAAATTGTGAAAAAGTCGAAGATTTTTTTTATATTGATGATGATTACAAAAGGTTTAATGGAACAATACACTTGTTCCTTTAATTGTTTTGTACAACATTGATCAATCGGTTCGGAAAAACTATTAGGGGTACATTAAGCTATAACGGTAGATTACTAAAAATTATAAAAAGTTAATTTTTTGTACTTTTTCCAAATTAGAAAAAAAATTTTAAACAAAAAAATCATAAAAAGTTCGTGAAAGAAGTTTATTCAAGTTTTTAGAAATGCCCTAAAATTTACTGTGCGATCATTGGTTGCTGAGATATCGATGATCAACAAAACAAAATGATCCTTTTTCATTTAAAATCAGATACACATCTCAGCAAAAAATTAAAGTAGAGAGGTCAAATAAAAACCAAATTGAAGCTTAATTAACAAGCTAACTGACTGATGCATTGGTTTGGTTTAACTAAAAAACATATTCCCGAGCCTTATGATTGCGCCATAATTCAATTGACTTTCCTGGAAGTACAGTACATAAATTCGTTTTAGATGAAAGGAGGCCAGGAGACCAAGTTATATTTTCTCCTAGCGACAAGAATATTATGATGCTCAAGAGTATTCTGATTTAATGATTTAATGTAGGAAACGTTTTTGATTACTCATTTCCCTAATATTTTCCTTTTATTATTCCTTACAGATTCTGTTAATTGAAACCATACAGTCACTCACCACAAGTCGCAATGAAAAACGTTCGGTCATATTTAACTATGGAATTCCCAATTGGATAACATTTTCATACCAACAAATTGGTGTATTTGTATTCGGCGCTACTTGCAGTGAAATGGCAACTTCTATTGGAAAATTTACAGTTGGACGTCTACGACCATATTTCTTTACCGTGTGCCGGCCAATTATCGCAGGTAATACAACATGCGATGATCCCATAAATCAAGGTCGTTACGTTGAAGATTATACATGTGGTGCTACGAGCCGTATGCTAGAATCCATGCGATTATCATTCCCAAGTGGACACGCGAGCTTAGCGATGTACACAATGGTTTATTGTGCAATTTATTTGCAAGCGCGTATGACATGGTCATTGGCTAAATTACCAAAGCTTGTTATACAATTTGTACTCCTCATGTTGGCGTTTTATACATGCTTATCGCGCATCCCAGATTATAAACATCACCCGTCTGATGTACTTTCGGGAGCTGTATTAGGCGCGACTGTGGCTATTGTAGTTGTATGTTAATCATTTTCAATCATTAAATTTATTATCAAAATAATAATATCTACTATGTTTCATCTTTTAATTTTAGGTCTCAGCTGTGTCCGACTTATTCTCAGCGCAACAAAAAAATGAAACTGAACTAACCACGAATGGGCATGTTTAATATTTGGGGATTTGGGCTAACTAATAATGATTCTTAAAACAATTTGTCTATAAACAACAACCTTCAGACTCCTTTCGCCTTACTCAAAAAATAAAAACAAAAAATAAATAAAATTTTTCTATCGTAGAGATTATTTTAACACGTTCGTGGACGCTTCATAAATGTGCGTGGTGCTCAAAAAACACATTTTTTAACTTTGGCAATTTGTTGTGCTACTTCGACGCTAAATGTGGTTACTTCACACATAGTATTTGTTAAAATTAGGAAAATAGGTATTCAGATTTGTAAAGTTAATCAATTAATCTATTTAAAGTAAACCAAACAGGAAAATTAATAAAAGTAAAAAGTTAAGTCTTGTAACCCCTTCCTCCGTACTCTTTATTTTCAATATTAATAGATTAATAGAAAAATTTGTATTATGTATAAGCAAAAAATTATTTAAAGCAATTTAATCAATTAATTATATGTGTATATTCAAATTATTACTTATTCCTGTCCCTCGATTAGCACGGTAATTACGTTGCGCGAATTTACCAAGTTTCCCAAACTTTTATATTAGTTGTTTTCCAATCGACCAACCGCAAGCACCCGCTAGCAAACCGCTAGTAGAAAGGTTTTTGTCTTCGCTCAAGGAACTACACGTAACTGCTCTTGTTATTTTTCACGAGCAGTTAGAAACAGTTACGCATAATTTCGCCGCTAGACGATAGAGTGTAGAACCGCTTGATAAACAGGCTTTTTATGTCAAAAATAAAAAATTTTCTGTCGCATTTTGCAATACGTTAAAACGTCGTTGTTAAAAAAATTTAATTGAAAGTAAATATTTAATATTACTGGATATTTGAGAAATTAAACTCTTGTGTTCGTTTCTGTTGTACGTTTTACGTTAACTATTGTGTGTAATATTCCTGCCTGTTTCCATAAATATGAATTAAAGGCTTAGTTTCGGCGAATGTCCAATTTTTTTTGTCTTCTCATTGTCTTTCATTTTTATTTTTAACTGTTCGCCGCACCAAAGTTTTGACAGAAATTGCAAAACATATACGATTTATAGGGTATTTTTACTCACATCATCCATTTTAATCGTTCCAATCAACCATAGCAAGGACTAAAACCTTTCTACTAGCGGTTTGCTAGCGGGTGCTTGCGGTGCATTTGCAAGAAAACTTAAAATCATTTACATAAGTAAGAATACATATAAAGAAATAAAGATATTTTGGTTGAAACAATATTTATTATATAATAATTACTTCAGTTAACCAAAAATAAATAAAAATTTAAACTAAATCACTGGTTCATCACTGGTTATAAAAATTGCTTTACGTTTGAGTGTCACTACTTCCTGTCGGTTTTATTCTGGGTTTAAAAAATTTTGTAATGCGGGATGTTGTTTTTTGGTAAATTCTAGAGACTTTTGTAGCTCTAGGTAGGGTGCCACACAGTTACTTAATCGTCTCTCAAATTGCAATGCCCTTTTTGAATACGGTACGACTCCATTTCTGAATACGATACGAATCTGTGTACGAAACGAAACTTCCATTTGATTCGTAAATTCTTTGATATTTCTGAATACGAGCGTACAATATATTTTAAATTTTGTAGTGTTGTAGGCAAAGGGAAATTTTGTTTTTGCGTGAAATATCCTTAAAATGACAGTGTAAAACTAAAAATACACGTAAATATGTCAAAATTTTAACATCAATTTAAATTTCTAATTCAGCCTGGGCCCCTGTTTGGGAATACGTTTCGTTTCGTCATTCGAAACGAATGATTCGTTTCGAATAACAATTGGTATTTTTGAATTCGATCGAAAATAAAAATATACACTGTTAAATAATCAAAAGGGAAATTCTTGTTTTTTGGGTAAACCTGTACGAGAAATATAAACCTTGGTGAATTTTTGACGTATGCAAATTGTTTTGCCGATTGTTTCACAGTTTGAAAATTTTTTACATGTGTTGTGGATATGCCTTCTGTTAAATAATTATTATACACAATATTTATTATAATATATTTCCAAATACGTAAGATTTATGTACGGTATGTGTCTACTTACTATTTGCTAAAATGTTCATGTTTCGTCATTGTTTTTGATACTTATTCCACTATAATCGGCTTGGTCAATATTATTCAATTTTTATAAAATAAATTGTATTTCTTGTAAAATTATTTATGTAGCGGTTAAATATATAATTAAAAATTATCCTTCCTCAAATGGCATTTTAATTATTAAATTACTGCTACGAGTAGAGAATTATTCTTCCTTTTTATATGGATTCGTCAACAATTCTTTCAACGTACAGAAATTCGTTCATGAACGTACAAATAATGGTCGAAAACTGATTGGCAGGGGGTCTGTTATGAAATTTTTCGATTTCGGATTTTTACGATATCGAAAAAATCCGCCCTATTATGAAACAAAAAAGGAAATTCGCCTCGGATTTTTTCGAACGCACATGGCAAAATTCGACTGCTATTTAGTTAGCGGGTTTTGTAAAATTTAAGGTATTTTGTGTTTTTGTGGCAAATACATTGTTTGTAAATGATATATTTAATTTTAAATAAATTAAATATTATTTATAATGTTATAATAATTATAAAAATAAATAAAATTACAAATTCGATTTACCAAGTTTCATAATAGGCAAATTCGCGACGTATCGAATTTTTTCGATATCGTAAAAATTCGAAATCGAAAAATTTCGTAATAGGCCCCCAGATAAGGAAAATTTATTTTCGTTTCGTAGCAATTCGTTTTACATTCAAAATTATTTGTTTTCGAATTCAAAAATACCGATTACTCGAAAATGTCGTTCGTTTCTTCGAATTCGTATTCACAAATAGGAGCCCAGGGCCCGAATTCCGAATCAATGACAAATGAGAATGAGAAATGACTTTATGTTTTATTTCGCCTACTCTAAATAAAAATGCAACCGACTAGTTGAAATAAAAAATCAAGTCATTTCTCATTATCATTTGTCATCGAACCGGAATTCGGGCACTGGGCCCGTATTCTTGAAATTCACCGAAAAAAGTCACCGGTGACTTTGGTATGAAACAATTTAAATTTTCGAATGAAATGACGTATTCTACTAGAAAATCACGGGCGACTTTTTTGATCGTATTTCAAGAATAGCGGCCCAGGGCCACCATGTATACAGCGCATCGCAACACTGCAATAGTCGCGCGTTCACACTATGTTGCGTTAACTGTGTTATTTATCTATGTATAAGTAACATTTTATTATAAGCATACTAGATGAACAAAATTTTAACTATTTTTTTGTTTGGGTTAGTGAGCTGCAACGCGTTCACCACATAAAATTTTTGTTGAAACGATGTAACACAAATATTTCCCCTCCATCAAAGTTTGTTGGCACACAAAATAGTTAAATTGCGACTCATATATTTGCGACTGAATATCGGTATCCTGAATATCGCAAATAACTAATTAAGCGGTTTTGCTGAATATTATTTGCGACTGTCACTTTCACATATTTTTTTTTAGTTTTTTTTTCGTTATTCACAACATTTAATGATAAATATTTGCTTGAATTTAGTTTTCTGTGATATTTTTGCTACATTTAGTAAAATGTAGGCTGGGCCGTCACCGCCAAAGTAAAGATAAAGTCGTCCCAAGTTTAGTGAACGGGAGCTTTTACTTTTATGAAAAAATTTAGAAAAAAATAGTGATGTTCTTTCGTGTAAGTGATTAACAATTTCTAAAATACTAAATATCAAATCTAATCTATATTTTAATATTATGTACATGATGACAAATTCATTTAGAGATGGTTCAGTGCGCGCCTGGAATAATATGTCCACACAATTTTGCCCATTTTCGCAAACTGGTAAGGAGCTAAGGCACAAATTTAAAGACCTTAAATTACGGACCAAAAAAAAAGAATGCCGAAATTAACAGGCATCAGAAAGAAACCGGTGGTGATGCACCAAAAGATCTATCGAAAGTTGAAAAACTGGTCGAAAAATTAGTTGAAGAGAGTGCTATATCCGGTTTTAATTATTTCGCAGACACTTTTTCTGACGTAAGTAAAATATATTACTTAACATAAATTAGTAAATAATAAACTAAATTTGTGTTCTAGAATCATATCAATGTTGTCGAAGTAATCAACGAGGAAACTATAGTGAACCACACTATAAATTGTAATGAAAGTGAAACGCCAGGAGAGTAGGGCAAAATAGAGAACCTTGCGAAACAAGAATGATAAGAAAATCGTGACTGAATCGTTTTGTATTAAATGTAACATATACCATATAGTTTCTAGATCAAATTGATGACGTGCTGCTAAAAATTTATAGCGAAAAGCTTACGGTTTCGAAGGAGAAATTTGCTGTATCGAAGGAGCAGCTTGAAGTATCAAAGGAAAAAGTGGCTGTAGCAAAGGAGCAGCTTGCAGTTTCTAAAATGCCTTTGATTTAAATGATATAAATTTTAATTTTAAGTATATGCATTAAACTAATTAAATTAAGTATATTATAAGCTGTTTTTCTTAATGCAAAGTGATCCGGATCAGATCAAGTTTTTTGATCGGAGTATTTGTTTTTTTGCTTGTTATTTCACGAAACATAATCTTATCCGAATCAATTTTAATCTTGCAAATATCCGCTATTGTATTCTATTATAAGACGAATCATTCGACCAATGGGCACCAACGGGCGCTTTTTTGCGAAAATGTCGTTTTATAATAACGAAATGCGAAATCACATTTTTGTTCATAATAGGGCCCCAGATCAAACGTCAAGAAATGCGGCTATTGTTTACATTTTTGTTTTTAATTTCGAAAACTGGAATTAATTAAAATATTTCGGTTTATTTGTCCTCTTGTTCCTGATTGAACTAATTCATTCCTCTGATCAATATCATCTTCATTTTCATAATTACTATCCACTCCGGATTCTCGATAGTTTTCATCAGAGATATCTGGCACATTTTGGGTCAACAAATCATAGCAAATCATACCTCCACTTTTGCTCAGAATTCAGAAACGGCTTGTCAGTATTCCAAAGCCAGGCAATGTTCTAGCGGGTAACCACTATCACCCAATATTCAAGCATTTTCTGGAAAATCATCAGAATGAAGAAAGCTGTAATGCTCGAATTACAGTTTCTACATAATTTTCCTCGTTGTTTGAGGAGCACGAAGCGTTAACAAGTTGGAGTAAATCTTCTTCATTTAATTCGTTCTCAGTTGCCAATTGTTCAATTTCTGCGACTGTCAAATCATCAAGACCTAGCTATTATCTCTTTGTAAATATTGCTTACTATTTGCACATCTCCTTGGTTTGAAACAACGTCAGGGCAAATATTCTTCCAACAAGCATTTAGAGTGGAGCTTTTAATGTCATCAACTGGAATTCTGCAAAAATTCCACTTTTACGTTCGCGTGGTAAAGATTTTTAGGATGTCCCGGAGCATTGTCTATTAATAATAGAATTTTAAATGTTTAATTGTTCTTTGGCATGTAAGCTTGGGCATCTGGGACGAAACATTTATAAAACCAATATTCAAATAGAGACTGTGTTACCCAAACTTTTTTGTTGGCCCTCCAATACACTGGTAAATTATTTCTATTAATAGATTTCAGGACATGTGGATTCAGACATCGATTAACCATCATTGGCTTCATTATCAAATCGCCTGAAGTGAGGTTACTCGATCTTTTGCCGCTTTAAATCCTTTTGCTGTTTTTGGATAGATATGTCCTACTCGTCAGCATTAAATACATACTTGTTCGGCTATGTAGCCACCATCTTCAATAACTTTCAGCAGTTTACTGGCGTATTCCCGAGCAGAAATTTCATCAGCCGATGCACTTTCTCCTTTTAATTTTAAATTATGTAAATCGTGCTACTTCTTAAAATTGTTGAATCAACCCTTGTTGGCGGTAAAGTTATCAGTTTTGTAGTTGTAGGTTTTCCGTGAATTATTACATCAAAGATTTTTAATGCTTTCTGCTTTATTAAATTGCTGTCGACAGGTAATCTTTTCTGTACATTGTCTCCAATTCATAAAATTAATTTAGTAGATAATAACAATACAGGATGGTCTATTTTAATCCAGCTACGAAAAAATGTTTTTTACAGAAATGTATGGTGGGGGACATCGATTAATGACCTCGACCTTGATATATAGGATCAAGGTCATTTAGAGGTCAACTTTTTAAAAAGAAACCTTATTTTTGATTCCGGAAGTAGAAAGAGCTCAATATTTTACGTCCGAATATGCATTTTCCATGACCTCCCACGATCATATGAAGGTCAAAAATCGCTTTTTCCATTAGATGAACGTTATTTTTTCAACGACAATATAAGACCATTTAACTTCTAGTGGTCTATTTAATGGGCGCAAAATGCGCGAACTCGATTATAGTAGTGTGCTAGTGCCTCATTTAATTGAACCCACATTCTTGCCCTTGTGTACAGGTCAACATCTTCCAACAAAAGTGGAAGTTCATCATGTAACCTTTTGGATAGGAGGCCTGCGGCGAGCTGGGAGTTAAAGGCTTAATGTGTGTACCTACTAGGGATTATAGTTTATGCGGTATACCTACTTCAACCAGCCAAGGATTAAAGGCTGGGATGGTGTACATCTGTAAAAATGATTTCAATCTTCGGAACATATTGAGACCTTGATAAAACTTGTTATAACTCGGAAAAGGCTTTCCTGAAGAGTTATTTCCGTGGATGGATTGAAATGGGCCAAAATATCAATATATTTTGGGAATTATTAACTGACGTTTATTTGGAATTTTGTAAAACGAAAGGTTACAACTTCCAAAGATCGGTCAGAACCTTAGTATCCAGCTAAACTTAATTAAACTTTATAAAGAAAGGCTTTTAGTAAAATTATTTTTATGATTAAGTGCCAATGTCAATTACATATTCTATTTCCTAAATCAGATTTCTGGGTAAAATGATTAAATCATTTAACAATTATTGAGGTTAATATTAAACGACTGCACTTGCCAAATAAGATGTTTGCATCATGACATGTGGGAGTAACAAAATTCCATTCATTAACGTATCGTGCGTTTTTACAACATTCAAAATAGTGGTATTGTTTACTTGTTTATAGTTCATGAAAATGGTTGATTAAATATGGACTTATACGGAAATATATGTAGGTATGATTACATCAACATGAAAATAAAGGTTACATTTATGATTTTTAATGGTTGATATGAAAGAGAAGGTTTGCGCACATTCGAACCGTCTAAATTCATTCAACAATTTCATATATCATACATAAAATACAACAAACTCTTTTATATTTCTTCTAATTTCTTTTACACACTTATATACCTACCTACTGTAATTATAAACGTATAGTTTTTAATTAACAACAATGACAATATATTATTAATAATAGTTAATAGTAAAAAAAAGAAGCTTTCCATTTCTCCATAAACTAGTTTTTCATTGTTGCTTATGAATAGTGGATAGTGTTTTAATCATTCGTCATCAGTCGTCACCCATTATGATGATGACCATAATAAAATTTTCTCTTGCACATACATACAAAAAAAAAATGCTTTCCCTCTTTCTTCAACATCAACACAAACCAAACCGTCATCACCGTAACAAATCGCTGTATATAAAATCGACAACAGCGTTACTGTTCAGCTTTTATAAAATTGTACACACAAATACATCAAAGCCAAGTCTCACCATCGCCACAATATCAATTCCGAATTTATCTGTGTAAAAAAAAAAACCTGGTAAATATTTTTATAGTTCACCACACTACTATAAAATATTTGTTAACTCTAAAATCGAGACAGGTAAATAACGTGTATACATAATATAGACACGGTATATTGTGGTGGAGCGAATAATCGCCGTTGTGATGGTCCAGGTATTTGTATGTGCATGGGATCTGTGTTGTTTCTTTTAGTGCATTTCACGCTTTTTAAAATGGAATGCGAGCGCAATTGAATCGTTTTATGTTTTTTTGCATTAGTAATTTCACTAATTGGTTGGCGATCGTAATTTCAAATTATTTAATTTTTATAAACTTTCTTCGGTTATTATTGATGTGTGCCTGGTAGTACTTGTATCGATTGTGTACATTTATGTATGTTAGGCGATTAAGTAAACAATTTGATAAATTTGAAGTTGATTTTTGTGTTACAATGAAAGTAATGTTTACAACTAGTGTTTTTTTAGGAACATTTATGGGTCATTTTTCATTTTTATTAAAGGGTGAGCTGCGAAGACCTGCACACTGCGATCAATAAGACCCACTGTGGATTCCTGGGAGTGAGTGACTCTTTTAAATGTGTAATATTATAATTCCCAGTTAAAGTCGAAGAAAGTGCACTTTGCCCCCATTGTTGCACAACAGTCCGCTTCGTTTCCTTGTATAGCGGAATGGTTGAACGACCATAAAAGGGTAAGTAAATCAACATAGCTGTTCAGCCTGGTTTTCCGATCTTCTGTATTTCTCGATTTTCCTGTTTTTCTTTTTGAGACTATAAAGCATACGTACCTCAATGGCAACAGTCTTTCCTTGGAAGACTGCGGGTGTAGAAAATGTAATCCTAAACGACGAACTAAAATAAAACTGAAACTACTTGATAATCTGTATTATATTTATTATTCAGTAACGTTGAAAATTCAATTAATTCTCGCTCGTAACAATTTTCTAGACATATGAGATCTTCTTCGTTAGACTTCACGAATGAAACTTTCTCTTAAAACTAAAATAAAAAGACCAAACCGGTATGCCTAATCTCGGGCATTTCCTCCACAAAGTTCAATTTATGTAAAATTTAATTTGATTTGTTACGTTTAGTTCTGTGGCTCTCAAAACAGTTACCATTTTGGTTTATTGGTAATTTGGTACAGTGGTGAGAGCCACAAAATTCTTTGGAAAGCAGATATTGGTCAGGTCTTCATTACGCTTTCTGTTCCACTTAGATAAATTAGTCTTTGAATTTTATCCAGTATTGAGCAAACATCAGTTTGCTCTGGCTTTGGCCGCCATGCAAATGTTTGGTTTATGGTATCGCCAAAGTTCCTCATCAAAAATGTATTCCTTTTGATAATAAGTGTTTGGGGTGGTATTCAATTTTTATGCAACCGGTTTCTATATCAAAACCAAATAAGAAGCATTGGTCATATGTCACGGCCGGCCACTAGAAAACGCATTGAGTAAGTAACTGACCTACTCAATATCCTGATGACCAAATACATAAAATTTCATATAATATATATATAAGGGTATAATCAGATTAATCGATTTAACAGGGATTAATCAAGGACATCGTTACCTTGGGTCGGTTCACGGGGACGGCTGGAGCGGCTTTTAGAGTGAGGACTTGTACCTCTTACTAGTGAATTGGTGGACGAGGGTGGAACCTCTGCAAATTGTGGTGTTGAGGTTATTTGCAATGAACTTTTTTAATTATGGGCAGGTATCACTAATAGTCACTACTAGCAGTAATCTTTGTACTATCAATTAACTTATGCTACTCTACCCCAGGTGTCACCATAAAAAATATGTACTTATATGGGATGTTTCACTTCAACAATATCTTGGTTTAGTGCCGAAAAGGAAAATCACTTAATCTGGACCCGATAGGTGGCACTGTGGTCGAGTTATTAATAAATTGTATATTTTTAAGCCGAAATGATTCAGATTTACACAATATGTTCGCGTGGTCACCAAATTTGTTTTGGTACATGCCGTCCGATAGATAGTACTATTTTTATGATAGAATTCCATTTTGACATATGAACATCATTTCCCTTTGGATTTCGACATCATTTGTCTGTGCATTCATCAACTCAACATTTTCATTATTTATTGTTTAAAAAAAAGGGATTTAATATCAATTATTAAAAAGAAACTAAGTGATATTATAATCAAAATAAAAAGTAAATGATTTAAATAAATATCTTGAATAATATCAGGTCCAACTGAGATGTGCCTATTACAATGCATAGAATGGTTCCATATATGCTGGCATTTCAATCTTACCTGTATATAATGTATATATGTATCCACCACAATAGGATAATGGAATATTCGATAAAGTTTCAGAAGATTCTGGACTTACATTTCCCATTTCTAGAACATTTTATAACGTTCTCAAAATTTCCCGAACAGGAAGTCCCTGTGATGGTCCAGAGCCGTCTGCAACACTCTAGAACATTCTCGAAATTCCGAAACCGGAAGTCTCTTCGAAGGTAAAGAACCTTCTGTGACATTCTTCATTCTGTGAACATTCTCGAACATCCTAAAACATTCTAGAATATTTTCAAATATTCTGGCAAATTCTAGAACATTCTGGAATATTCTAGAACATTCTATAGGACATTCTCGAACATTCTGGAACCTACTGGAAGATTCTATAACATTCTCCAATATTCTCCAACATTCTGGAATATTCTAGAACATTCTGAAAATATTCTGAAATCTTGGCACTCCATTCCCACAGCGATGCCCTCATGGGTGCGATCACCCATATCTCCGAGCGCAACCCCTGCACTTCCAAATCGAAACCTTCTTCATGGATGGGGATCGAGGGCTACGACACCGTATAACGATACTGACAAACCATGCTTAGAAACATAAAACAAAAACTAAATTCAACACCATTCAAAACAATCTTTGAAAATATTACCATAGCATACATATGTATGTCTAATCATGTGGCTGAGTTTTTTTACTTATCCCACAACATGATTTTTTACTAAATTTTCAAATGTGAACACGGCCATAACCACACTAGATAGAAACATGAAACATAAACCAAATTTCAGGTCATTGAAAACAATCTTAGAAAATGTAGGATGCCAAGGCAAAATCGAAAATTTGTGAAATTGTTTCTGCGATATGCAATGGTTATATGGCCGAGTTCACATTTTGCTCAATCAGTGTATTATATTTGTATTATGTTGCTAAAGTTAGAAAGTGTAGCGGCAATTGTGGCGTTGTTGGAACGTGGGAAAGTACCGTACAATGTATTTCGTCGCGATTTTTCGAAACAGGGTTGTATACCAGGCAACCAGGTATAGCCACACAAAGAGTAAGAAACGTTCGAGATAACCATTTTGTAGTTTCATCAGCTCTTAGAAATCGGCATGCAACCGCTGTTGAGGCCTGCAACGATTTGTTACACGCACGTAATATAAATGTAAGCATAAAAACAATAAGGCGAAGGCTGACAGAGACAAGTCTTATTCACCGATGAATCGAGATTTTGTTTGTGGTCTCCTGATGGACGAGAACAAGTATGGCGACGACCGGCAGAGCGTTACGCTCCATAGAGAAAGGGTTCGAGGCGGATCAGTCATGGTGTGGGCGGGAATTTCAATGGAAATACTTTCGCTACATTAGCGAAATACGCACCATTTATAGGCGATAATTTCATGCTAATTCACGATAATGCAAGACCTCATGTTGGCAGAGGTAAATATTTCAAAAATGACTTGGCCGGCATGAAGTCCCGGTTTGAATCCTATAGAACATGTGTGGGACATTCTTGGTAGAAGAATTCGGTCTCGTATTCCAGCGCTAAAAACGATGGAATAACTCCCAAAAATATGGGACGATGGATAACAGCGGTTATTCAAGCTTGGGGTCTCCCCCAAGCTTGAATAACCGCTGTTATCCATCGTCCCATATTTTTGGGAGTTATTCCATCGTTTTTAGCGCTGGAATACGAGACCGAATTCTTCTACCAAGAATGTCCCACACATGTTCTATAGGATTCAAACCGGGACTTCATGCCGGCCAAGTCATTTTTGAAATATTTACCTCTGCCAAGAGGGAGGGGGTCAATTATTGGTTAATTATCATGATTGTTGCTGTGTTTATGTTTGTGAAAATTTAAATGAAATTTTAAAATTCGTCAATGTAGGTTTTTTCTTTGAAAATTCGAGAAACCTCAATCACATATTTTGAAAGAGTAGGCCTTAGCCACATTTTCCGAGATTGTTTTCGATGACCGTGGATTTGGTTTTTGTTTCATGTTTCCAGCTATAGTGCGGTTCAAAAGATATTCGCATCAAATTTAATTGTAAGCCATGTTGTGGGATAAGTAAGAAACTCAACCACATGATTAGACAAAGTTGGTTTGGTATCATTATCTAAGATTCTTTTCAATGAACTAGAATTTGGTTTTGGTTTCATGTTTCTAGCTAGTGCGGTTTAAAAGATGTTCACATCAAAATACAACTTTTTTTAGAATGGCCCGTTTTCTGTGCCGGTCAGTGTACATGTATATTGATTTTAGAATACGTTAAATTGCCCTTAAGTGAAAATAGTAAGTAAAATTGAACCTTAATAATAGTTTTACGCTCGACATCTTGAAAAATAATTTGAAATGTCGATTTTAGGGTTCGTTTCTCTAAGTTCATCTGTTGAACTTGAGTTTGTTAAAAGATGAAGTTTTTTCTCTATTCCTGCTTAATGATTTCTCCGCTTATTTTAAATTATTCCTTGTTTTTATTATTCGCAAGGAAATAATTAAATTCAAATGATTGTTCTCGAGTGCAAAATATAGGTAATTCACTATTGTACAAAAGTCCACACAGTTTGTATGAAAAAACGCGATTTCGATTGACGAAAAAACATGAATTTTAATTCATGGAAACCCAGTTAAATAATTTTTTCTGAAATCGCTAAAAAACAACTCAATGTCTTACTCATCCAAAACACAGATTCTTAAGTTCCCTATTTTCCAGCAATAATCAAAAGGAAATAAGGGAAATTAAATTAAAAAACATTCTACAACAATAACCATAGATGTACATTAAAAAGAGAAAATTCAACTTCATGATGTCATCTAAAACCAATGGTAAGAAAAAAGACAACACGTCTCCGCTCAGCAATTGAAATTAAAATAAATAAAAAAGAGCCAAACAGAAAAAATTAAATCTATACAATGAGCGAAAAGAAAATAAAAAATCAAAACTATCTAGCATGCATCGCTAATTCAAAATAACAATAGAAATATTTAAATGGAGGCAATGAAAGAGATGATTATTGTGTTGTTTATAAATTTCGAGTTATGAGTTTATGACGTATATTACAAAAATAACAATCACTAAGAAATAAACTTTTTCATAACTCGATTTTTCAATCAAATAAAATTTCATGTTTGATGGCAAAACAAAAGTTCATAATTCTAATAAACCAAAATTGTAAATGAAAATAATCGCCTTCCCATAGTAACGAAAAAATTGTATGTACCTTATTTTAAGCCGATACTGGAGGCTCTTATTTATACAGTAGGCTCTGGTAGAACACATAAAACATATGGGAAATCACTTGTTTTCCTTAGACAAATTTTTAAATGAAAATGTTACAAATTCTTAATTATGATTTCTGAAATAATTTCACAAATATTTGAATTTCAACATACATATATGAATAATTGATTTATTTAAACCAAAATTAAAAAAAAAAAATCATAACAACAAAAGCTTACTACAAATAGATGGCAGTGATGGCAGTAAAAATTTGGTAAAATTGGACCTACCAAAAATTACCACCTGGGGAAATTTCAAGTTCAAAAATTGTTGGAAAAGCAAAACAAATTCACAAAATATTAAGAACGTGTGATAATTTTGTGACTAAATAATTTTTCTTCGTACTTTTCTGTCTTAGACATCTGACGTACACTAGTAAAACTAAAAATAAATTTAGCAAATATTATTTTAATTCGTCAGAGCCAACTTTGATGTAAATTATTTATTTAAAACTTTTATATAAACATTTTATAATATTTCTGCTTTTTTCATTGCAAAACTGGATGCTAACTTGATTCAGTGAAAAGTTATACCACTAAAAAAAGCTTCTAAAAAATACGTCATGATGATTATATGGCCGTATACTCTAGAATAAAATTTTGTATTTTCCCTGCGGTCATTTATCGCAAAATGAATTTATTAATATTTTTTTATCAAGTACTAATTTCGCACCTGTCCAACTGTTTACCGCGCCACATCGTACATACACGAATGTAATGGTGTTTAGTTAAAGTTGTAAACTTTTTACGCTCTTAACTTTTATTTCTCTTTTATACAAAACTACAAAACAAAAAATTTACAATTTTTTTGTGTAAAATTATTTTTAATTCATTTCCACACTAAATGAGAAGTAAACGTTGAATTTCGTGGAATGGAATAAGTCTATCTTAAATTAAAAAAGCAAAAAAAAAAAGTAAAAATATTTAATATTTACAAAATAGTGATTCGTATACAAAAAATATATTTGTAAAATTAGTGGTTGGTTTATATCTCTACTAAATTTTTTTAATTAATTATAGTTTTAACCAAATATACGTACGAATATATAATAAAATATGGTGACCTCGAAAATTCTTCAATATGACGACGTTTTGTGTGATTTAATATTTATATATATATATGGTTGTGTTATGTGATGTTGATCTTATAAATAAATAGTGAAATAAAATATCTGTTTATTAATTTAATTAGTGAAATATTACATAAATTTGTGTTTAATAAAAAAATTAAGAAAAAAAAAACAAATTTCCTCTCTTATCCATTCATTGAAGTCTTTTGTTTACTTGTCGGTATACTCGGTAGTATTTTATTAATGCTTTTGATCTACTAAACAATTCTCATACGTTTTGGATAAGAAAGGCAAATTTTTTTTTTTTTTTCGTCTTATAGCTATATGTACCGTCATACAGTTTTTATTAACAATACAAATAATGACTTTGAGAAATTCTTTCGCGTAATTATACTTTGTACACAAACCACCATTTTGATTCAAAGCACCGCACTGCTCTTTAAAATTTATTAATAATAATCATAATAAATAAATGGAATGATATGCTAATATTTATTAATTATGCCTATTTGTTAGAATCGAATCGGGACAACGCATTTATAAGACAAGTGTAGAAAAGATTATAGTTTGATATTTGCTTGTACAAAAAATAGTTACTGCACTATTTTTATTAAATTTTTATGTGGTGCAAAATTGACAGAGTTGAAATTTTATGTATGTACTCAAAAGAAGCAACAAAGAAAGTGGATTTCTTCCAAGTAGCATATCTTAGAAGTTCCGTTTTATTTTCACATATTTTCAATTTTTATTTGTATTGATCTTTGCTGTATGTGTATTTATGTGCGCCTGTGTGGTTTTCGTAATGCCGACTATCTCTTAAAAATCGCTATATATAGATGCGAGGTGCACGAGTGATTTTCATGTTGTGAAGAATTAATATTTTTTTTTATACAGTGACGTAATTCTACATGTGGGATTATTTTTATTTCTTTAGCGAAACGGATTATTATAGTTGACATCTGTCAATATAAAAGTAAATATATGTATATCCCGCTACCAATAAATTCATCAACGTCAACTTTAAATATGTACTTTCTTAATCTCTCTTTCATAATGAGACGATGACTTTCTCTGAGAATTAATATTCGATTAATCGCCATAATTTAAAGTCTAGTAAATATATGAGCTTTTTGCGTAATGAAGAATTGGCCACCAGATTATTTACTAAGCTTTAGAAAATTTAAACAAATGATTACGAAACAATTCAAAACCATGAAGATCGTATAACATCAAAAGAATCATTCATCAAATAATGTTGAATTGTGTAGTTATTGAAGTTTCGTCTTAAAAGAGAAAGAGTAGCTGTGTATATCGCAGCATTGTAAATACAAAAGAAACAAACGATCAAAAAATTGCTTAATTTTTGTAAATGTGAGCTCGGTCTAGTTTCATGGGAAAATTTTAACTGTTAAATCATCGTGTGAAAATATCAACAATCATAAAACAATAAATTTGTTTTGTATTTTAGTTAATAAGTTTACATACTGGAAACTTACTTTATATCACATATGTTAAATAATTACGGTATAACTTAATAACAATGCTACGTACGTATATATCAACATATAGAAAACTCCGCTATATAAAAAATTCACTCGGTAAATAGGATTTGTATATGTGTACGACAAAATGCGTGAGTGAAGTTTTGTTTTTTTATAGTTGTTGTCCTCTTATACAGTACTTACTTAATACATAACACAATATAAAATTCTAAAGACATGAGAGATTTTTCTTTTGAAAATAACAAAAAAAAATTTTTTCAAGATACAAGTCCAAATATAGTAACGAGTAAAGTAAATTAATTTTGAGAATTTTTCATTAAATATCGCTTGGCGTGGTGTTGTGTGATTGTATTATTTAAAATTATGCGTTTCAAAGCTAGCCACCCTATATAATTTAGTAAATGGTACCAAAATTCTCTTTGAATCTTGTCTTCATTAAATCAAAACTCGAATGCAATTCTGTTTCAAAATTAAGAAAATCATTTTTTAAAACAAATTCGATTCCTGCTTTGGAAATGGCTTGTTAAAATTTGGTATACAAAACTGGTACTCAATATAGAACGATTCTTCTTCTAACCAAACAAATCAAGATTGGTAATAATACATAGTGCAGCTACAGATAGCTTCTACTTCAACTCAAAGTTGTAATATGTAAGCGATAAAATACTTTCGATAATTGATGAAAGCGTTATCAAACTATATTCGGAAAAACCGAACCGTGATAATGCACAGCGTTGTTGTGTAAGGAATATCACTTGAGTATAGCAATTGCACGTTTCTGCACGAGTTATACACGCTATTTTTTTCTACGAAATTATATTCATAATTAAAGGAAACTCTTTTAAATGTTGTAATAAACTATAAAACAAATCCCTCAATGAACAAACTCTTTTCATAGGAAAATATTTTAACGAAAATAGTCACGTTATCATAAAAACACTTGCGTGAAAATTATGCTGTGAAAATTATGCAAACGAAAATTTACACATCAAAACAATGGTTTGCCTTGGAGGCAATAACAAAAATATGAAATACCAAGAAACAATTTTTAAATAGTGTTTCAATATTAGTTCACCATGATTACAAGCAAAGCATCCTTTTCTGTCTTATTTTAAACAAAAAATCTTAGTAGAAAACGTCACTTTCGTCATATTCATAGAAAAAAATTTGTTTACTACAAATATTCTATAAGCCTACTTACTAATCGTCGATAAAGCAAATATTATTGTTTTGAATAAACTTTTACTATAAGATTTAGATTCAGGAGGTCTGAATGTAAAAATATGTCTGGAAGACTATTTTTGCAGTCATTCAACAACCTACAGACAGGAAAGATTCTTAGCATTCTGGCTTTTCCTATAAAATGTGGAGAATATTTAAATCGATGTTCTCAAAGCTATATCTCCCGAGAACTAAGATATGCAAATCTGGTTAAGGTTATTCGATTAATTTTAATAATCGATCGATTCACAGTTAACTAATTAACCGTATACAATATTAACCTTAGTCGAATTTTAAAATTTCACCACAAGGAGATAGGATGGAAATAAAACAGGATTTTAATAAGATTTTAATTAATAAATTATTGCTTACACTAAAAGGTAAATTGGAACCGGTTAAGATTAACTGATTAATCTAAACTTTTCGGTTAACCTTTCTTTACCGAGAAGAAAATTTATTTTAAATTATTTATTAAATTTTCTGAAAAAAATAATTTCTCAAAAGAATTAGAATCAACAAGCATCGTTTAATGCTTACATAATCCACTTGAGATTTATTTCGGTTGATCTAAGCGAAGCATTGGGTTAGACTCTTGAAAGGAGATTTCCGGGTTTGATTAACTTTAAGTTTCTTAACATCGAAGTTACTTGAAAGAAAGTATCAATATTTTTGAGATTATTCGACGTCCTCCAGTTATTTTTTCGAGAGAGATGTTTCTGTTGCATTTTGGAGTTCGAGTTCGAGATTTTCGGGAATATTTGAAATTTTTGAGAATCGATATTACTCGAGGTTTTCGAGATAATTTGAGTTTGTTCGAGTTATGTCGAGATTTCTGACATTTTATACGATTTTTGAGATTTTTAAGCTTATTCCGGGTTTGTTTGGCACCGAGGGTATTTTAGTAGATTTTATTTAAAATTTAAACTTTGAACTAATAATTCAATTCGAAGCTAAATCGAATAATGTTGAAAATCTCGGCCAATATCGAAAAATCTATAAAATTTCTGGTAATATCTGTCACATAATGATCAGTGTCAAACCAACATCGAATAAACTTCTAAAACCTTGAAAATCCTCATAAAATTTCGAATAAATTATATGCCAAGCAAATCAAACCCAGATATTCAAAAACCTCAAAATCGAATCTTCGATCTTTCGATCGAAATAATATCTTAAATAATATCTGTTACAACAACAATGCCAACTATTTCTCCATTCAAAACCTAGAAAAATTTCATAAAATATCGAAAATCGCGTTTTATCTGTAAGATGACGCAACTCAACGTCTAAAATCGAATAATCTCGATTAATATCAGGTAATAATTAATGTATACAATGAAACGACCAAATTCGAACATCGCGACACCTAGTGGCTAATTATGTAAGCATTGTGTTTTGAATCCCGAGTTTTGATGGGCCGATAATTTGCCTTATTGTAAAACTTATTGTAGTTGTTAATAAATGACAGAAATACATCTTTCAATTTTATTTTATCGACGATTATTTATCAAATTAGACAATGATAAACAAATAAACATTTGCAGTTATTAATGTGACGCATACATAAACTGCGAAACCTGAATTAATTTTCTGAATTTTAATCCGCCAGAATGCAACAAGAATGAGATCAATTCTTAACTGTTGATCGACTTGCTGAAGCCAAAACTTGCTAGCAGTCCTATTTCGGTTAATGTCGGGTCGATTAAACGAAAAAGTTGGATTAATCGGTTAACTTAATTCGGTTTTGATTTCCTTGTACCAGGTTGACTAGGTCAAAACCGACTAAACCTGGACAAAGTCTTTAAAATTTAAAAAATCAGAACATTTCGACTTAAAATATACGGACAGTTATTGAGTCTTCAAATATGTTATGTATTTGATAAAAAAATTGATTTGGTGGCGACGTTCAGATGTTTGGTGAAATCTCTTCTAGCAAAGGAACCAGCTACCTTGAAATATGTTATTTTACTCACATACCAAATTTCAATGGAATTGGTGCACAAACATAGAAGTTCCATTTGGTGAAGGTAGGGAACTAATCCAGGCATTTACTACAATACATTCCCAGTACCAAATGGATTATGCACGCTTCTCAATGGATTTTATTGTAATTGTATAACTAAGTTATTAATCCAATCTTATATAAGTAGTTCCTAAAATAAAATCGAATGATTCATATTCTGAATAATTCCTTGGGTTTGGAGTCGAATTTCTTAAATAAAATAAGAGCCAAATTGAAGAAATATTGTGGTCCATCAGTAATGATATTAAGGTTGCATTTACTCAAAAAATTGTTTCACCTTTGTGGATTTTAATAAAATTTTGAAGTCGGCTCTTTAAATAGTTCCTAATATAAAATTGTTTAATTCTGATTCGGCCATAGCTTCTGAAGTCGGATTTCCTAATTAAACCATGGCTGAAATTCAAGATATATTGCGGAACAGTATATGATATTCATGCATATATTTATGTTGATTTATTTTAGTGAAATTTTATATCTGAAGTATTTTGTAGAACCTATTAATAGTTCCTTATATAAAACTTATTGTTTCATGGCCTAAAGAATTGTTCAGCCAAACGGTCAGGTTGGAATCAGAATTTTTAAAGTAAAGCATGGCCAGAAATATTTTGGAACACTACTCGCACTAATGGTAGTTAGGTCAATACCATAAATCGAAAATTAGATTTTCAATCAAGACAATTTTCTCCACCTTCAGCGCCAAATAGAATACTATATACACATTTGTCAATGTATTTTAGTAAAATCGTATATTTGAAACGTTAGCTAGCGTTCTGAAGAATTTTTTGGACCATTTTATTTAGCGATTTAAATGAATATTATCTAAATAATAGCATTCTACGCCACATAAGTAGTTCTAATTGGTTCCTGTAATAGTAAAGGGGATATAGTCTTTGGTATCACAATGAACCGCCATCGGTTTAAGTGTGCTTAAGCAGCCACTTCAACCTAACCTAACCTATCTAAATACCAGGGACAATATATGATATTTTATCGGATGCCCACAGAAGTTTGAAAAACCAGAACATGTCCGGATCAAATGGGTCCTCTAGACATCGTATATGTATGTCTAGAAGACATTGCTTATGGTATCAAAATTATAATCCTATATATATAAATCTTGATTAAGACCATTATTCAATTTTCGAGATTAGAGGTTTTGTTATGGCTGCTTGATATTTTTCAGATTACTCGATTTTTCAAGATTATTATAGGATTCTAAGTTTATTCGACCATTTCGATATTGCCCGTGTTTCTTGATATTTCTCAAAATGTATAAGGGTTTGTGTTGCGTCTTGTTACAGAATTAATGATTATCGTTCGTGACTTGTGTTTTGTTAAATACCGAAGGTAGGAGGACGTTGAGTTACTTTTGGGACAGACAATATTTTTTGAGGATATTTCAAATTATCCGATATCTTCGAAATAATTTTGAATTAACTCAAACATTGTCAATTTTAACGATATTGGGTTGCTTGGTATCAAGATTATTCGTTACTTTTGAGGTTATTGTTGGAGAGTATGCGAGTTTAGATGTTTGGTAAATTTTCGAAATTATTCCAAATTTCAAGATTATTCGACCAGATGTTTTGATATTACTGAAAATTATTTAAAGTTTCCAAAAAAAAAAAAAAAAAAAAAATTTCCAGAAAATCAAAATTGTTGTTGGAACAAAAAATTTTGAAGACAAATTGTTTTTGAACCCTTGCGGTCATTTAAACCAATAGACTCAAAAAAAACATATATACTTACCCTAAATATTACTACTACAAGATTTTGGTTGGTCGAAGAGAGCCACAAAGTGCCTAAAAGTTCAGTCGAAACTCGGTTTTCCGGGATCCTATTATCCGTAAATCTCTATTATCCGTGATTTTTTATTTTACATAGTCGATTTTTTTCAGTCACTTGTTTATCCAGATTTTCAATTGATTTACCGGGATTTTTCATTTTTAGTTTTTTCGATAAATTTTGGCAACAGTGTTGTTTCTGTGTTAAACGTGTATTTTTTTATAAAACTGAAAAATTCGAATTTTTGATTTTCCAGGAATCCTCCGGTCCCGAGCATCCCGGATAATCGAGTTTCAATTGTAGTTGTGATAGAATCAAAAAGCTGATGATGAAGTCGAACAAAAATATTTTTGCTTTGCGCATTTATTTTCTAAAATTCTGAATTTCTTTACGCAACCGTATCAGCCGCCTCGAGTCTAAAACGATTTTAAGCGGTTTCATTCTTAAAAACTGCGATTTCTAAATCTTGATAGTTTATATGAAGCGCTCATCACAATTCGTCCAATTTCCACCGCCTATAAGATCCTATATCCTTAGCAGCAGGAAATTTCGTCACGAAAATAATATCTAGACTGAGATTTCATTCTCGCTTTTTATATTGTTATAAAAAATTTAGGTAAAACACCGACAACATTTCAAGTTAAGGCGATAATTTCAGTTTGGGCTGGTTTAGACAAATGTGATGAAAAGCTAACAGATTATTCAAAGTAGTAAGACAAAAACTTAAAGTTTTGTTTATATATCTTGATTGGATAAAAATTTCAAACAAATTAAATGAAAAGTCGATTAATTGCAAGCTCCATCTACAACCTTAGTTCAGGCATCGAAATGTGTTGTTATTAAAAATGAAATTCGATCTAACACCCATAAAATTTTCGATAAATCGATTGCACTCAAAGGATTAGGTTTAAGGATTGCAATGAAATTCCTTCACATTTCGTTTTAATCAGTTGCCTGATGGCGTAAGGCTGTTTTTACAACTGTACGTGCGTACATGGTACATTCCTGGTGAAAATATAAACCACGAAGTTAGCTACATTAGTTGAATGCGTAACAAATTTGTTACTATGTTCGTAACCCTGCGAGTCAAATTTTTTCCTGCGAAACATTTTGGGTACGTTATGTTGGTAATGCCGATTAAATTTTTGTTCGAGTTGAGAATAATTCAAATCAGGTAACTAACTTCGCGATATATATTCTTCAACAGAAATGTACCATGCACATATCTTCAATGAGATTTTAATGATGAAATTATCTTGAAAGAAGTAGAGACCGAAGCAGCATCGAAAAATCATTAAAAAAGAAAAAAGTTCATCTTGTAAAATACAGATTAAACTCAAGAAATAAATCCTAAAATCGACTTTATCAATTAGTTATTTTTTCAAGATGTCGATTATCATCTTTTCTTCTTCCCAACGAGAATCGACTCCAGGAGGAAAAAACATTTCCGATTTCCTGGTTTTACAGGTTTAATGGAAAAAATTAGACATTTTTATTTTTGAAAAATTTTGATTTTAAATGTTTAATGTAGCTTTTATGTAGCTCTGTGCAGTTGAACAAGTATTGAACCATTTTGTTATCGGGCGTATAGCGCAATCATGTTAACTCGTTGATGTGTCTTCATTATGTAAAAAATGGCCAAAGTACGTGGTGATAATCAATATGGTTTCTGTCTAGCCCACCATTGCTTGAATTTCGGAAGCTGTAGTCGAACTATTGGTTGCTCATACATCACTTTGTTTGGTAAATTTGCGAGTCGAATATTCTTAAAAATGAACGCAGACATTTTATTGAGGGTAGTCTGGGTATTTTTAAGAAATAATACAAGACCAGCCAAATACTTTGAATGTTGTTACGCATAATTCTAGAATATTTAAATTAATGGGGATCGCATTTTGATCGATTTAATAGCCGCTTACTTAGGTATTTCTGTTAGTTTATTACCAAATTATTTTTATAATCGGGATGGTTTACCAGTTAACCTTTTAGTTCACTTGCTAAACAGAATGAAATGTCACAATTAAATTGGTCACGATGTTCATTTGTTGATTGTCAGAAAATTGCAGGTGGAACAAAGGTGATTGAAAATTCGAAATGTTAATCAATTCAACCTTTACTTTTATGTGATACGCTACTTGTGTGTAATTGCTTGCCAAAATAGCTGTTTAGAATTCGATCGTGTAACTGTATAATTCGCTGGTTTCTAATTTAGCAAACATTCGGAATATGCTTTACTACTACAAGAAGTGTTTTGATTTACTATTTCCTAGATGTACTAAATATCGTGAATATTTAGCGGAACTACGCCACAACTATTCGATGTTCATCACCTCTCGATATGTTCTACAAACAACATAAACTAAAGTAACAACATAACCAATTCTTATAACATGAAATAAACAACTTTTACAGATCTTATTACGTTACCTGTTTTCATTTAAAAAAAAAAAATGTTTTGCTGAATTGAATTTAGAGACTTTGAAAGGAATTTCGAAGATTTTCTTTTTCTTTCATTTTTTATTATTTACCGCGCGCGCTCGCTATTTCAAAGTGAAAAAGAAAACGAAAACATCATTGGCATGTTGTGTCTGAAATGTTTGTATAATATATTTCTACAATATAAAATATGTATGTTGGTCAAACGAATAAAATTAATTTATTTAATCGAAATAGACGATCTCTACCTATAATAATATGATGTGTCGGATATGCAATTATTTTTGCGTACAAATTAAAATAATCTGTTGAAAACAGCAAAATCGCAAATTTATCAAGCAATTTTTAAAAATTGGGACAAGTGAAATGCATCGTCAAATTAAATTTATTCGTTCTATATATTTTCTGGTTGGTTGTGTCATTTTATAACCAACACATACACATAAAACGCGAAAACGAAAAAAATTCCAAACACCAATTATTTGGTATGGTCAATACTCAATTGTATTCTCACACTTTATACACTATGTACGACGTATAAATTGTGTTGTCTTGCTTGGGCTGAAAAAAACATAAGAAACTGGTTTACCAAATCGTTTGGGCATTGTGTAATCTGCGCGATTTTATTTTTAATTCAATTTTCTTATTTATATACGTACATATGTACGTTCATATACCGTAATTACTGGGTTGGGCTGTCCGCGCAACATATAAACAGATTCGTGAAAGAATTTCTCATATCACGCCGGTATCTATAAACTAAATCAGCGCATTGTGTTTTATAAATTTTATTTTATTTTTATATATTGTAGAGAAGTGTTAGCTAAAAAAAAAAAAAAATTTAAATGTCAAACTAAATCAAGTGAAGTGGATAACCCCCAAAAATTCACCTCACTACAATTTTGGATACAAGAAGTATCCATATAAACACAACTACAAATATACACAAAATTACATAATATTGTAAGTGTGTGTGTTAATTGAAAACTTAATTTTACAAGGGACACCCAAGCAAAAAAAAAAAAAAATGTATCGGCCAAATTTTTATGAATCAACATGTTTACGATGCAATGAAATTGTGTATCAAGTTGATCGTGTCGGGCCACTCAAAGATTTTACATTTTTTCACTCCGGTTGTTTTAAATGTGTACACTGTGGCACAAAATTAACGCTTAAAACATATTTTAATAATCAACATAAACATGAGGATAAAGAGGTAAGTGTTCTACATTTATATATTTATGTACTTTATTACACTAAAAACGTGTTTGCGCGTTTGACATTGAGATTAAGTGAGCGCGGCTATAAAGCAACATTTTTAACCTTTTAATAACAACCAAACGTTTTGACATTAGATTCCATTCATGAATTGCATTTTTATATGTGTGCTTCTTTTAAATTTTACGAATATCTAGTTTGATTTGATATGATCCAGACGGTGTTTAGTCCGTTACATAAAAGTCATAATATCAACCTTGGTTACAATAATGCTAGCTATGTATATTTATCTCTTATGATCTATATTTACATTTTTAGAATTTAGAGGTTACCTTGAAATCGGTTTAAATAAATTGACAATGACAGTGCATTTTTCAACTTTTTTGTTGTGCTACGTT
Organism: Tipula vernalis; assembly: GCA_958295665.1. NCBI lineage: Eukaryota > Metazoa > Arthropoda > Insecta > Diptera > Tipulidae > Tipula > Tipula vernalis. The sequence goes on along the minus strand of OY282560.1, from coordinate 10,280,077 downwards.
TTTGGAAAGAGTTTTTGGTTTAATTTTAAATTCAGGAAATACCTCAGCCAATTTTTTGAAATATAATTAGTTGGGATAGAAATTCAGGCAAATCGTAAAGGAACGCAGGGAAAAAATTATTTCAATTAATCGTCAAGAAAGACAAGGTCAATAAAATAGTTGTCATGCATCGGTTAGCTACTTCTTAAATACAACAAATTATTAAGCTACTCGCTTTTTCTTCATAAATCAAATATGGCTTGGTTACGGTCAAACGCACTGCTGAATTTTTAATTGGCCTTAGTTCCACTTTGTTACCTTGTGTAGTGTTAACTAATGCTCTGTCACTACGATACTTTGTGCCTATCACTTAGATAACTTGCTGTTAAGTTTAATTATTTGGGTTACGTTTTATCCATAAGACAGAATACTAACAATTTTTAAATCCAAAATTTCTAGATTTCTTTAATACTTATGGTCGTCCAATCGGTAATCGGTACTAAAAATCGAATTCAAATTCTTTCAAGTTCAGTTGAGTTATTCTCATTGCCGTCTGTTGGTTCCACTGAAAATTCAAGTTAAGCCCATTTCGGGATTAGTCCTATAGAGGTAGGTATCAGGAATTGTACTTTTCGATTTAAATTTTCTGTCCCGGATTTTATTTTTCATTTCGGGCAATCTTTTGTTTTTGTTTTGAAAATATACATTGGACAAACATAGGAGTAGATGCTAAATAATCATAGGTTTTGCTTGTGGTTTAAGGTTCCCTTTAAATAGTACAAGGATTCTTAAAGAAATGGTTTCTAATTTCTTTCGAGTTCTAATCGGTTTAATTTAAACTGCTATGTGCGAAAATGCGAATAGGGCTGCATTAGATCATCACAGCTGCTAAAAATTAATTAATGTCAAATTTAAAATCCTATCAAATTTTGATAAATAAATTAAAATTTAGAATGATTAAATATTTTAGAAATAAAATAATTTTATAAAATGTTCGGCTTAAAAAATTCGGATTTTTCCGAATTTTCTACAAATTATGTAGAAATATTGGACCAATCGAACTTGCCGTTGGCGTTACAATTACAGGTCTCAATGCCTATTGATTAGAGATAGCAACCATTGAAATTGGAACACAATTGCAGATTTTCGATTTTTGGTGCTCTGAATTTGTGGTGTTTAGGGGATTTTTAATAAAATTGAATTTCCTATGAAATGTTTAGAAGTATCCGTGCGATCGAAATGCCCGTTGGCTTGACAATTAGGTCTCAACGTTTATTGATAGAGGTATCAACCATTGAAATCTGAGCAGAATTGCAAATTCTAAGATTTTGAAAAATTATACACAAATTGGAACATGTTATACGTAAATTAATAACTATATGCAACAAAATACTCCATTGAGATCGTTTTAGGCATATAATTTAGATAACTTGAGACCAAAGCACAAAGAGACAAATCTTCAAACGTTTAATTTTTTTAAAGTAAATCCGGTACATAAATTCCAATATCGTTCCTTAACCATTTTCCAGGTGTGACGTTTTTTGAGTGAACTTTCGACATTTAGTTTACTTTTATCATGTCGTGTTGTTTCATCTATGTTTTGGTGCTATTGCGCTATACTGTGGTTTAGAAATCTGATTTTTCCTTTTTTTTTACAAAAGAAAATCCATATTTTCGGTTATTTAGTTTGTTACTATTGAGCTTTCGGTGAAATAAAGTGAAATTAACATTGGTTAGTTCCATCCAGTCATTCATAGATGCCACAGGGGTCGGTCAATAAGACATGCTGTGCCTAACTTTTCATTTTTGTAAATTGTCACTTTTTGAACGTCAACCGAATGTCACCGAATAATATTGACGATTGGACTGTCATGATTTTGCATGCAGATAGTAGGGTCTAATTTAATTCCGTTAGTTCCACTCTCCAGACGTTTTATATGGAGAGTGTCATGGCTGCTAGGGTTTGTTTTATTGTCGATATCGGTATCACATTTTGCAGTTAATTTTTTTCTCGAACCATTAATTTTTCACAAATACATTGCCTTAAAAGTCGGAATTGAAAGATGCACGCCACTCAATTTGTTGCAAAGAAGCAAAGTGGAGCGCTTAAAATTTTTAGTAATTTTAAAGTCAGTAATGTGAGATGTTTAAATTCAACAGATGAAAAGCAGGGTTAAAATTCAATTGGTGTACTTCAACAGGTGTTTTTACTTTAAATTTAAATAGAAATACATTATGGCGCATTTGAATACAATTTTACAAAATAAAAATAATTTGTTGGGCTTACCGCAATGCTAATTTGTAAACCACATTTTTTGATTTTGCTCCCGGAGCAAAACACATAAATTCTTTGAAGTTCCTACTCTCGGAATGAAAGTGCGTTCTCTTTTACGTAGCCACATATATAGAAGACCCAATGAGAAGGATCGAGTACTGCTAATTTGTTGGCTAGAGATCTGCCTACGGTGCCTTGTTGTCACTGAGATCTGCTAATTGATTTGTGGAAGGTGCATCCCCAGGAAGTAAATATTGAGTATGCGCATTTTAGACAGTGTTTACTTTCTTGCTCTACATAATCCAAGAAGCTGACTTAAAAACTCCCTAGATGAGACGTAGATTTAGAGATGAACTCGCGTGTTGTCATTGAAATTAAATCATATAATTATAACATCCTACCTTCGTTCTATCATACAACCGTACCACAATAAAAGCATACCATTATACCACAATACCATCACACTATATCATAATACAGTCGCACCATCGTACCATCAAACCATCATACGCCTTAACGTCATACTATGATACCATTACACTACATATAATAACGTCATACCAGCTTACCATCATTGTATCATGTTACCATCGTACCTTCATATCATCATACCATCGTACCAGGGTAGCTTTCTACCATCATACCATTATACCATCACCATCATTATCATCCAGTGTAATTCGTTGCCACTGTGCACAAAAATAAAATACACCGGTCTTCAAATTCTTAAAATTAATTGTCATAGGATTATAATCAGATTTTTAAACCTCTAAAATTCTTAAATTTCTGAAAATTCTCAATTTTCTTTAATTTCTTAAATTATCGGTATTCTCACTATCTAGGATTTCAATTTTTTTAAAATTCAAGAATTTTTGTTGAAGTATTTAAAGGTTTTTCATAATTTTTTGAATTTGGTAATTTTGTAAAATTTTTGATATTATTCAACTGTTTAGAGTAGGGTTTTGAACGTTTTGAAATTAATAAAATTTCTTATCATTTATCGTGACACTCCTAAAAATTGTGAAATTCTTAAAAGCAATTCAATTTTTATAAATTTAATGAATTTCAAGTTGTTAGGGTAATAAAACTTTTTGAACCCAACAATTCGAACAATCATCAGGTTGTTGAACCTCTCGAAATTAATTAAATTGTTTAACTTTCGATTTTTTTTTTTTTTTTAATTCATAACTAATCAATATTCTGGTTAGGGTGGATTCCTAGATCTTTAAATATTTAAAATTCAAGCAATTCCTGAAATGTTTAAAATTTTGCAAACAAATTTACATTTTCAATTTAAAAATTTATTTAATTCCAATTCCGACTTATTAACCTGCCCTTAACTTTTCTGGAAAGGATCGTTGATGACTATATGACATACTTGCTCTGACTTCCAACATGGGCAGTAAAGTTGCACTCATTTATTAAGGACCGCAAGCATTTCATTAATCTTCTTTGTTCCAACAATAAAGTTGTGAGATTTAAGGCTGGACTTGCTTCTTCTAGATGGTTTAATGCGAGGTGTGGGTGACAGCTTATGCATTTCGTGTGCAAGTGCTGCGATAGATTCTAGGTTTTCGAGCATGTGCTCAATGTGGGAATATTTATTATTTGTATCTGGTAACAAAACACATTTAAATGTTGTTTAAATTACAGAATAACTTATCTACGACCTCTGTAAGTAATTTTGCTGATATGAGTCGCCCGTCTTTTAAGATTATCGGCGAAATTTATTGAAATGTTGCCAAATTTATTTCCAATAATAATTAATGTGCTCTCGGACTGGAGGGGTGATACAGTTATATAGGACACATTTTGATTGCTTTCCAAGTTACGTCGACAAGGTAGTTGTAAATCCAATGTAGTAAAATTCATTAAAGAATGTGTAAGTATATCTGGCCACACATCCGCTTATATATGTGTATAACATTGAAACATACTTTCACACTTGTTCCAAAATTCCAAGAACTATTTTGATTTATTTACGTATGAATTTGTAGCACATAAAATATTTATATGTAAGAGATTTTTTCGCGAGATAAGTCATAAATACCGAAGAATGTTTTTATATTCAAATTAAAAAAAAAAACAAATCAAAACATAAACGTACCACACATTTGTTGTATTTATTAATAAAAACATAAAAATAATTTAATTTTTATGATTATTGAATATTACCATAATAACATAACCCTTTGCTACACTTATACGCGTATATACTCGTCGCATCCAAGTGCATGTCATAACAATATAATTGACACTTCTTTACATATAGTTATACGATTCAGTTTTGTTGTTTGTGGTTAATAAAAATCAATCCCACTAAAAATGCTTCGCAACAAATTAAAACTATATAATTTATTCACTAAACGGCGCCTTAAAAATTTATAACCAAAATTTGTATCTAAACGTCTTCAAGAAACTCATAATAAACGAAACCCAACACAATTTCCAAATAAAGTGTTTTTTATTTTGATTTTTAACTTTGTTCTAATTTCTAATTTTTTTTTTTTTTGTTTTTTTTGTTCGCAGGTTTATTGCAGTTCACATGTACCTAAAAGTGGCCCCGGTCATTTAGATCAAACATCAGTTGGTATACGCCAAGCTTTAAATGTACCAAAAACAAATAAATTTGTTAACGAACAGATTCGCGGTGGTCATCGACGTGATAGTGATGGTAAGTCATAAAATTAAGAGGACTAAATTAACTGACAGAATAAAATAACTAAAAATTGATTAAAGAAAATGGAAATTAATTAAAATTTAATTTAATTGTTTTTATTGCATTATCTTTTTATGGTCAAATTTGATGCATCATTTTATGTATGAAAAGTAAAAACTAATTGCCTTATATGGAATCGAAAATGATACGCGAAATTTATGACAAATTCAATTCAATAGTTTTTGGTATAATATTTGTTTACGTACCTACAACCGTCACTTTTTTGTTTTTGTATTTTTCTATTAGGTCGAAAAGTTTCGAACCTAATAGAAAAATAACGTTACAAATATGTCTTTATAAATTTATCTAATAAATTTGTTATATTCTTCAACTTAGACTCCATTCAACACTTGACCAACCCATTGAAGCAGTATAAGCATTCCATTGATTCGATGCAGCCAGGTTTGATTTCAATATTCAGCTATAAAAATTATAATTTAATTAACAAGTAGTTTCTGCCAATTATTGCTCACTAACTTAATTTGCCAACTCTTTGACGCTAATTTGCTTGTGCCAAATATTTCTTATTATATTTAGACGCTGTTTTTTTTTATCAGTTGCGGAACCAATAAAATTATTTACAGAATGATGATGTCAGTTTTAAGGGTGTTGCTTCACAAATTTACAAGAATAATTTGTTATGATACCGGCCACTAGAAGTTTTTTTCAATCTCAAAAGGTTGGTTATTTTTAAAAACCGAACTAAATATAACTTGGGAAACAATTAAATCCAAAATAAATCAAATTAATTTTTCTGAAAGAAATACATTTATTATTAATAAAGCAACATAATAAAGCAACATGCGTAGATTTAATTTTTGGATTTAATTTTTATTTGGTGCATGCTTCATATTATGAACCATAATTTCTAGTGGTATGTATTAAAACTAAAAATTGGATTCGATTTATGTAAATTTAAATTTGTTTACTACGATTTAGCTAGCTCGTAGTAAACAGATTTAGCTAAATCTGCAATGAATTCAATTTTTGTTAAAAAATTTTGTAAATTTATGAAAACAATTCAGCTATTATTAAATTCTAAATCGAATGAAGCATTTCTCTTCATTCATTCGATTACGATTTTACGAGTTTTGAAACCGATTCAAAAACTCTAAGATGATTAGGTTTTAAAGCATAGCGATACATTTGAAAAGGACAAAGGAAGAACAATATAGCAAAACTCTATGCGAAAAATAACACTGATAGAAAGTACAAGATATTTCTGTATTTTATTGTGATACTACAAGAGTCAGTAGGAACGAAAACCACTACAAACCTGTCCTTAAAAAAATACGAGTCATACGGCTCAAAAATTTGTGATAAACACCAAAGGAAATAAGAAATCAGTATGCATCTCTCTGCGAACTTACTTTCAGCAGTTGTATCCAATAGGCTAGTAAAAGCATATGAATGTATTTTGAAAATGTATTTCCAAGAAACTCCCAAATTATCTAAAACTAATTGTCTATTTTTCGGCCAGAATTGAGTGTTAAGCAAACATTCATTTGATTTTAAATTTAGGAAGAAGGAGAAAAAATCTCACGAGATGATCTCCAACTCAATTCAACCCAAACTCAATCGCCAATTCAATCTCCAACTCAACCTGAAACTTAATTCCAACGCAATCACCAAATCAACCCCAATAAAACGCCCAACTCAATCACAAATTCAACCCTAACTCAATCAACTGCAACTCAACCCCAAATTGTTCCCCAACACTCAACACAACCCTAAACTCAATCTCAATTCAACCCCACGCCAAACTTTACGCTCAACACAACCCCTAAATCAACATGGTTCGTGAAGCGCTCGCTTAACCCCGACTCAATATCATGCTCGACCACAACTCAATATTTAACTCAACCCTAAATTCAACGCCCAACTCAATCCTCAAACCAACACGGTCCGAAAAACTACATGGGTCCATCACATCAACTAAAAAACATTCAAGCTAGGTTCCAGAACAACCCTTAATACAACCCCAAACAAACCTCCAACTAGACCGCTTCCCAATTCAACTCCAACTCAACCAACAAATCCTAACCCAAACCAAACTCAGCAAGGAAACAATGCATGCAATAGCTTGCAACAAGCAATAAGAATTAAGGGACACATTAAATGTGTTTGAAATGCAGATAGAAAATTTAAATCAATTTGATTTATTTTTTTGGCACATCAACTTTTGCTTTGGAACCTGTTAGATCAAGAAATTCAAATTTTAAATAAAAAGTATACCAACGATTTGCAAATTCCTTAGACAAATACTTCTTTTGCCTTTAACTAATCTGGAGGTTTAGTTTATTATAAAGCTAAAGTCGATATTCTTAGAACTGCGCTAAGTAGTTATACTTATGAGGCCATTCTAGGGCACATTAGTACGCCAATAATATTTGTATTTTTAGATGGGAAAAGACCAAAAGATCCTGTGTATGGTCTAAAAAGAACAACAATTTTGTGCTAGCTGTGATTAACTAAGAATAAATAAAAGACGGGAACAAATCAAGAACGCACGAAACCCAGCCCTGGGAAATTAAATTGAACTCCCGTTAAATTTTGGTTAAATTAAATAGAACTATTTGGAAGGAAATTAAAACTTTCCTAAAAAAAGGGCTGAAACCTCATGTGTTGATCAGAACTTCAGTCTTGAATATTAATTAAACTCTCTGATCTTAACCTAACTGAGCCTCTCAATAACCACAATTTTCAGCTAAACCTCCAACTCAATTTACAATTCAACCTCCAACTAAACAGCAACGCAACCAAATCACCAATTCAATCCCAAAACAACTTTCAATTCAACACCTAACCTAATCCCAAACTCACCGCCTAATTCAATCAACAAACAACCCCTGTATAATTCACCAACTGAACCTCTCTCTCTCAACGTTACTCAATCTAACTCAACCCCAACTCAACTTCAATTCAACTTAGTTCTAACTAAATTTCAACCCACTACTCAACTCCATACTCAACGGCTAACTCAATCCCGAAATCAACTCGATTCCAAGGCTACAAGCGTGGATGAACTCAACTCAAACCAACTCATTCTAATCTAACAACAAACCCTATGCTCGACCCCAAATTAATCCCCAACCGAACCCCCGCTCAAATCTAACACAACTTTAACTCAAACACTTTTCAACCCTAACTCGATCTCAACTCACCCCTCAACCTTCAACTCAACGCCGAATTCAACAATCAATTCCACCCTCAACTCAACTCCAATGTCAATCCAAAAATCAACAAGGTCCAAAAAGTGAATTTGTCTATGGACTCAACTCAATCCTAACTCAACCTCTAACTCGACTCCCAACTCAATCTTCAACTTAACCCCAAACTCAACGTCCAGCTCAATCCTCAAAACAAAGCAACTTGAAATACTACGTTCAAATTTCCAAATAAAGTCTCTACTAAACCGCTAACTCCTAATCAAATCTATCCCAACTCAACTTCTACTCAACCTTAACTCGACTTGTAACCCATCCCTTAAATCAATCCCAAACTCACGTCCAATCTAACTCTCAAATCAACATGGTCTTAAAAACTACAAGCGTTCATGACCTCAACTCAAGCTACGAGCTCTAATGCAACCGTTAATTCAACACCCAAATAAATCCGCAGCTGAACCGCTCACTAAATCATAACCAAATTCCAACTCAACTCCAGCTCAAACCCAACTCAACCCATAAAGTGTACCCAGCTCAACCCTCAACTCAACTGCAAACTCAATTCTCAACTCAATCCTCATGTGGTTTTGGGTCAATTCTTATGGCAGCTACCTGATCCTCTTGAAGTATAGATTTGGTCATTTTTCACAGGATTTTAATACTTTGGTCCTTTTGGACCGAAGCAATTCATCTTGAATTTTTGAGGATCTCTTGTCCATACGATAATTTAACTGAGTGCAATGTTTACTCGTCATCCTAATGATAAACCCCAACTATACGATAAACTGGAATAGTATAGAAAATCTTCAGTATAGTAATGGAATAAATGGAAACTTTGAAAAATCCCAGAAATATCGAAAATTTTGATTTAGCAAGTAGTTCTAATGGGTGAGCCATCTATTGGTTTGTTTTTAAATCATAGGCTATGGCAACACTTTCTTTGAAATATTTGCTTCAAATTTTGACAGTTTGTCAGTCTGATATTCCGCGTCAAGAAACAGTGATGTTTTCGCTTGAGTAGCGTTTCGAAATATTTAAAACTTATTTTCAAAGTCACAGTGTTCTGTTACCGAAACCGTGCAAATTTTAAAAAGAAATATGGGTCATGAAAGAGCGCCAAACGGAACCGCTGAGTTCATGAGAAAGGCTTGCTATTGGATAACAGAAATGGTCCCCGACCTCGGACAGTGCGCACGCTCAAGAATATTGCGGTTGTGGCCCATCTCATTGTTAATGTTAACGCTTGTAATTTTTACAGTTCCTCATTTAACGGATTTTCTATTACGGATAAATGGTACACAAAAAATAAATTTACCGGCAAACCCGGTAAACCCAGTTTATGTTGGAAAAACTATATTGAAAATACTGATTTCTAAAGCAATAATGGCTAATTCCGATTTCATGGCCCGATGTTTCAGATTTGATGTTTTGATGACTTTTTATAAACTTTTCATTTGTGAGTTTTGCTTGGAGCCGATAATTGCATAATGTTACAGATTTACTAATGTTTTGATATTTTCATTGTTCGATATTTTCGAAATTCTGAGAAAATTCAAGACTCTTTGAGAGTTGCAATTTAACTAGCTTAATATTTCTAACATTCACAAGATCCCGATGTATGTTTGTATTAAGTAAATACCAGGGAGCATTTACAGAAATCGCGACTGGTCTATTTTGTAGTTTCGATCATTTTTCCGATATTGCGGCAAAATCTGATTATGCATACATTTCGGGTTTCGCCGCGACTGCGACTTTGTGAAACGTGAGTCCTTTGGAATTGAAAATAAAGTTTGTAGTAAGATAGGTACCTAATCGACAGGCACCCTAGCGGCAGTAGGATGACAATTTGCTTGCGAATTCTAATTTTTTCATGAGACTTTTGACCCGTTTGCCTTAATCCGTTTTGATTGACCCCTATTGGGTTCAGCAACTATATGCAGAGGGATCTAAGCAAGCCATTTCACAATAACCGTTGCTAATAACAATAATCGTTTCGGAAAATTTGACATGTCCACTGTATGAAAATATCGGCCCACAACTGGTAACATTTCTAAGATACTGGTAATTAAACAGGTTTAGCTTTTCTCACAATTTTCAAAAATGTATAGAACATGTATAACCCATTTTAAGAGAAATTATTTCGGAAAGCTTGAGCTCTCCATTTTAAAAAAACGTAGGCCCATACCTGGGTCAGCTAGGTATTTATACTTTTTATGTATACTTACCCTTTTTCAGTACAATTACACTATTCATTAATATGTGTGAACTTCTTCACACCAGTAACTGCTCCAGTCTCAAGAAGTCCCTGGTGTAATAATTGGCTTACATAACTTTCATTCAAATAGGCATACCTCTAAAATTCTTAATTGGATCTACATACAAGAAAAACTGACGCTGGCTGCAAAAATTCAGCAGAGTGCAATCAGAACAATTGTATTAAAAAATTTTAGGAAACAAATTTTAGCAAAACATAAGCTGCTTTTAATTTAATTAGTAAAAAAATGTTATATATTTGATTAAATAACATCCATTAATTTTTTTTTTCTTCTTAATTTGCAGGCCAACGACAAACTACACCAAATGGATATAATGGGAGGGAATCAAATTCCCCATCAAATAATAACAATGACAGTGATTACAAATATGGTCGATATGATGCGAGCGCATTACACATAGCTCACGCATTAAAACAAACAGAAATCCAAAAAGCATACAATAAATCACGAGAGAAACCGATCGATCACTATTTGGTAAGTGCAATGCAAATTTATTTTAAACCTACATACATTCATGTAACCGATTGTACTTGCAAAAATTGTATTGCTTTGGTTTACAATTTTTGCTATTTATTAATGAATTAATATTTTATGTGCTCGGCATTGAATTTAATTACAATTCCCATAAATATTTAAATTATGCTGTACGTGTAGTTGTGCGGTTTGTCTGCGACTGTTGCATTTTGTTTTCCAAGATTTTTATTTTAATATGATCTTGACATTGAGGTTTTTTTGTTGGTATTGATTGATTGATGTGGAAGCTAAACCAAATAAATTAATAAATTATTAATTATTAATTTTTATACTTTCCTATATATATAAAAAAAAATTAATTTCCATTTTGTCCAAGCGCATATAAAAATAAGATTTCTTCTTGAATTTTCTTTCAACGTACGAGAGACAGATATACACGGATGAAATGGAAACTAAAAGAAAAAGTTAACAGTTTTTGTTTTTGTTTCTTTTAATCTGCGGGAAGCAGAAAATAATTTCACTTGTCGGTTGCGATATTTTCATCATTATTGATTTGAAAAATTATATTTTTTTATTACTATAATGCGCTTTAAGTACTAGTTAACGTGATTTGTGTTGCTGCATTAATATTGTGTCATGTAAATACTTTTGTATAATGTATCTAATTAACCGCGGAAGATGTTAGTTGATTGAACACTTTCCATTTTTTTTTTTTATAATTTGCATCTATATAATTCCAGTTGTGTTTAGTTTAGTGCAATGGAGTCACTTTTAGTAAATACAATACTTAAACCAATTTTCTGTCTGACCCGGAATCAAACAAGAGCGCAGCCAAACCTATAAAGATACACGATCTAGCATAAATCACACTTATTACAAATCTACACGACTTGAATTAACAAAACGACTTTATTTTACAATTTACCTTACACTTTCAATTAAAATTTACTACTCGACTCTGTACACCATTTATTATTGAACATATCGCATTTATTTATAACGAGAGTAAAGCAAAATATGTAGTTCAAAACGTGATTTACAATAAATTTTTTGTGATTTGAATATGTAATTACATACATACCTATATCGTGTGTACATCATTAAGTAAATAACGCGGGTTTTTGCGCTCTTTTTAAATATTCTTGGCATGGTACAACAATTCAAAAACTGATTTCTTCAATCCGCGACCAAAACAAAAAATACTTTCATTATTATATTGATCATTGATTTAGTATTAATGACTGACTGAAAGGTATACATATTGTGAAGAAATGAAATTAAATATTGATTTTTGTCGGATATGCTATAGCTGCGATTTCAAATGGCGTAAATGGTGTCAAATTTTTATAGATCTATTGTTAATCGCGGAATAATGACAAATAACTATTCAAATAATGACAAATAAATCATTTATTATGTATTTATTTATGTACAAAAGAATTTATGAAATCGCGGTGAATTTTGAGTGAACAAAGTTTGAGTGTTAAATTCGATTTCCCTATGATTGTCAAACACAAAAAAAAAATTGTAGTTATACAGGTCACTATTTTGCTTGCAGTCTAAAATTTTATCTTTCAAAATTTGTTGTCTATAAAGGCCGGTACGATAACACATTTCGAGTTTTCTTAATGATTACATAATCGCGTACAGTAAGTATGCTGAGAATTTGCTTGTTGAAGAATTTGTTTTTCCCAAACTAATAGGCGCTTTCAGGACCGCCAACTGTTGGCAACATGTTGAGCAAAGTAAAGATGTTGTTTTCTGAAGGTAACTGATTCATCCATAATTTCATGGCAATGTGATAGGTTGAATGTCAATTATTCTATCAGTAAATTTTGAAAGCCATCATGTTGAGAGATCTGAAAGCGCCCAATGTGTGTCTAAATTTTAGTTCAAATGGAGCATTTTGAGGTATAGAAAATTTCAAAAATCACTTAGTGAACACCGAAAAAACTAAAATAGAATGGTTTATAAAATCCGCATAAAACTTGCGGTGGCGTAGTGGATTTTCAAATACGATCATGTGAACACCTTCGTAGTGTAGTGTAGAAGTTTTTGACATTAAAACTTCACTTTTTGTTTTATTTATGCGATTTCATTATTTCGGAAAAATACTCAGCTCCCGATTAAGAGATCGACTATGTCAGGCTTGAAAAAATAGTGATCGGATCAATTTCTGCCTTTGACGTAACAATCAAGATGAATTGGAACTGTTCATGTTAGTTGCAATCCACTAATGAGCTTTGCTTGACATTTCATACAATTTCTAATAGAATTCCGAATTCAAATTACAGCGGTGGCCAATAATATTCGAGAAATAGACAAAAAATTTCGTGGAACACCCGATCGAATAATAAACTTGTTACAGAATTATTTGAGGATTGTTTCATTGATGCCGGTTGATCAACTGAGTTATGATTTCAGGAATGGGGACTCATCGACGAACGGTACTGTTACTTGTAGCAATCGGTATAGAAGACAATGGTTTATAATATCTATCACAGAACTAGATCGTTTCGCATCCAGAATTTTACAACAAGTAAGAGACGGCTTATTGTGAATTTCGGTGTGAGAAGTGTCATCAAAACGAACGTTAAATTGACGAACAAGGAAGGGATCCCAGTTATTGACTGGAACGACTGAAACGACTGTAGGGCGCCAAAGAATTTTCTGTGGGTTTTTTGATTTTGTACAGATGTTTCACGTGAATTTTTTGAATTACGATCTCGTTATTGTAATGATCGGATAATATTTCCCAATCAGTTGCATGATTTTCGCTTGAAAGCGAAAGAGATTAGACCAATTTGAAGTGCTCAAAAAGTGGAATTTTGCCACGTTCCTAAGATTTGAGTTAGCATTTTATAATGAGATCGATCGATGAACACACTTCGAAAATCAAGCCAATCCAATTTCGATCTGTCCATTATGTGACGCTCAATTTCAATTAATTTTTGGAATACTAAAGTGCGGCGGATATCTGCAGATCTATTTTTATTCTACCCAGTGAATCGTGAATTCTGTTTAATATTGCACACTCTACATAACCGAAATCTTTCTCAAAACCATCCCGGCCAGCATATTGAGCATGATCTAGTGCATCTATTTCACTTTGAGTAACATCGAATCATTGATCAATCAAGGTGATCACTTCCTTATATCTCACTTTGATCATCATAATTTACTTTCTGTTTCATGTTTTTAATGTGCCTTCTCAATCAAAATTTCTCTTCGTATGTAACCGACAATTGCCCGTTGTTCGGGCTCAAATTCAGTTCAGCCTGATTTACATTATGTTCTTTTATTATATTAAGACTGTGACCTAGGTTTCGCACAAATTCTTTTTAGTATAAATTTTCGATATTTATTTGAAAAATGTTCCCATAGTGCAATAATTGTTCACACATTTCCCCTACCCGATTTATTTATTTGCCGTCAAAAGGTGCTAGTATACCACTAGAAAAATTGGCTGATAGTAAAAAAAGGAAAAGAGAAAACGTTCGAAACTCGAAGAGACAAGTAAGAGACAAAGACAACGTTTTTTTATAGCAAAATTTTAAGGAGAAACGCTATTATAAAAATATAATAACCATAAAATTATTAGTGTGCGAGAAATATTTCTCATCATTTGGTAATTTTATGCCTGTCTATTAGTATGACTGCTTTATGCCCCAATTCCACTGTGAAAAATTGACTGAACTGACTTGAAGTTGGAAGAAGACAAAAAAAAATAATCCATCAGAGAGACAAAGACAAAGTATTTTGTTATTGTTTTTTTATAGCAAATTGTATGGATACATTTTGACAGAAACAAAAACATATCCAAGAATTATTTAAAAAAATTAAGAATTAATGGTTCAATATAATCTAAACAATTAATTATTAATACTCATATCAGAATTATTTCCGTCATAAAATATAAAATTAAAAAAATCTTTCCCATAAAAATGCCAAACTAGTCTAATTATCAGTGTGTGCGAGAAATATTTTTCGTCGTTACACAATATTTATGTACATGTATTAGTTGGACTGCCATAAAATGTTCGCGATTTGATACTGTTTTTAATTTCAATCTCAGTGCACTAACAGAGAGAGACACACATATTTTGTACGTAAAATCTTGACTGACTCCTTTGTGTGTCTCGTCTCGTTCACACAACCACCGATTTTATATTTTTATCTCATGTTATTTTTACTGTCAAACTTTGATTCACAGTGGAATTGAGGCTTTAAGCCGGTATTCCATTACGAAAAAGTGTTTATCAGCAAAAATTTATTGAGATAAAAATATAAAATCGGTGGTTGCGTGAATGAGACACCCGGCTTCGCCAGTAAACAATTTTATTTCATAAAAGTTGTGGCTGTGTTAGTGTGATGCCATAATTATTGACAGAAAGTATCAAATGGAGTACTTTTTATTGTAACCCTCTAACACATCTACAAATACATAACTTTTGTATACGATGATAAGATATTTCTCGCACACACTATTAATTTTCATAGTACATACGTCATTTTTATGGTAAAAATATTTTTTATTTTTTATTCTGTGACGGAAAATAAATGAAAAAATAATAATTCTGATAAGGGTGATAAAAATATTTAATTTTTTAGATAATTTTTAGAAAAATATACGAATTAAGAAAAACGCATAATTTTGTTCATATTTGTTGGTTATGTTTTTGTTTGCTATCAAAATTTATCCGTACAATTTTGCTATAAAATAAAAAATAAAAAATTTATTTTTTCTTGGTCACTCTAACGTAACATTTTTTTTGTCTTCTTTCATTTTTTCCAGCAGTCAGTAAATTTTTCGTAATGGAATACCGGCATTAAAATGTTGTCAATTTGATACTTTTTATTGTATAGTCACAACACTACAGATCATACTCGTAAATGAATCGCTAACTGCAAAAAGAGGACTATGTCTTATTTGAAATTTTTTAGGAAGTACAAAAAACTATATATGGTATATTTTGTTATTGTTGCACTAATGTAACGAAATCGACAACCTACGTTAAGATCTGTTATTGCAATGGTATGGAACTCTAATGTTCAATAGAATTGACTTACTCACTGGAATTTTCTTGATTTAATTTTTCGCAAATGTCCCCTTTTAACAGTAATAATTAAAAACATAAAGTAATTTCAACAAATTAGTATATTTCTTGCTAACATTTTTTAATATTCTTGTAATAGGAATAAAATAACATTAAGATTTTAATTTATTGGTATCGTAAGGAATACGATTTCTAGTCCTTCTCGACATCGTTTTCCACAGTAGGCCATTCTGAAATATTTTTCCAAAATTGTAAATTGGTGTCTGGTATGTAACATAAAGTTCGGTGAATATCGTTCATTTTCTTTTTCATTATAGGCTTTTTTGTTTCATACATTTTGGCTGTAGGTAACACTACTGCTGACGTTGAATTTCTTAAGCGAAACTGATGTTCCATTAAACCGCCAATGTGTTCTCTACAAACCAGAATGGCTGAATCTAGTTTATCACATTTCATGTAATGATACATAGACACAGTGAAATGTTGTTTCTGCGATCTTTCGATTTTCTTTCCATAGGTCTCGATGGTTAAGCATGTTCTTTTATAATATAGATTCCACCAATTATTAAAACTTATAATATCTTCATGGCAAATTTCTACAACTTCGAACTTTTCTGGAATATTTGATACACTTTTTATTAACTGTATATATTCATGGGTTGTATAGAGGCGACTAACTTTGTTTAATTTCCGTTTGATTATACTGCAATCTCTATCACAGGGTAAAAAAGAATGCCCTCTGATAGGATAAAATAATTCTACGAGTTCAAATTTTTTGCATTCAACTAATGACATCATAAATCGAACAACTGCATTGTTTTTGTTTTGCCCAGCGCAATTACCAGCAAATATTTTAAGTTTTTTGATATTTTGATCGATCCTATCAATGTACATTTTTATAAATGTACATACTTCATTGCTGCCTTTTCCTCCGTCTCCTTCATGATATACGTAATAAACCATTCGCCCTGTTTTTAAGTCATGTATACTAAAAGTATTAATAGTGAGCTGACGATAATAATACAAATCCTGTACTGGAATCTTTGGTAACATAACGATAGCCATAAAATCAATAACAAGACCGATGGTATCGTCTGGGATGGGTTCTTTTATTGCGTTATAAAATTTTTTGCTTCGTCTCTTGTGGACCATGAGCTCCACTGGTTATTTTTGATTTTAACACCAAGTTGTTCGCAAGTGACACAAGTGTCTGTCTGCAATCTACCAAATCTTAAATTATAATTTTCCTTAAAGTAAGACCAGTAGAATTTATAACTTATGTTATAATCCGGATGTTTCATTTTAAATAAGTCGTACATTAGCTTAATAGTTGCGTGGAATCCAAAGATTTATAATCTGTAGTTGTAGGGAATGAATCTATGTGCGTCGCTACTGCGTTCACAATTAAGCCAGGTGTAGCATTTCCACTTGTGGATTTCCCTCGCATGTCATGTAGAACCTTATTTTAATAAGGTTAAGCAAAGTTAAAAGCCGCTCAATCCTTTTTTTTCGAAATGCCATAAACAAGTAAGAAGCCAGTTTTGCATACCAATATTATGCGTGTTCCACTCAGGATGTAATACTTTGTTGATATCAATTTTGGCCGTTTATTATTAATTTCTTTGCGTCTTCGTGATTCTGAGCACTCTAAAAGGCCTTGTAGAAATAAATATTGTTCATCTTTGGATTTCAATGAGCTAAAATATTGCAAACTGTTTTCTTTTTCTTGCCGTTGTAGTTGTGCCAAGCAGTTAATTTGGCAACTATAATAAAATTATTTAATGTTTTAGGTAATATTCTATTTTAATATTCAAGATATAATTAAGAAAATAAATTTACCTGTAAGATACTAATTTATCAGGGAATAACTTTCCAACACTATTTGTGTAACCCGGTAGCATATTAGATATTACATGAATTAATTAATATTCAACAAAAAATTAATAAAGTAAAAATTAGCGTACACAGAAATAGAGCTGTGTGAATATTGTGAAGAAGAAAAATTGTAAGAGAATTCATCTGTATTAGTTATGATTCGCTAATACTTAACGCACAGCACATTCTGTATATATAGAATGTAAATTGTGGTATAATCAGTCCAGTCGCCGCGGCCTTGATGAGAAGATTGATTTTTTCATAATCATAAGCTCATCAGTTCGAAACTGGATTGAATTCTCTTACAAACTTCGGAACATACTCGTATTAAAATCATATATACTAAACCATTAAAAAACGAATTTTTGAAAAATTGAAAAAATGTAAGAAGTCACGTTTCTGCAGTTAGCGATTCAAATATTTCTTGACTGAGAAGGGTTTTTGTTTTATAAGTCAATTCAGTCAAGCGGAATATCACCTTTACTTTGGTAACTAGAATAGTAATTGGTATAAAAATAAAAATGCAAATTATGCTCAAAATAAAAACCGAAAATAATTTTCCTTTTATTTTTATCAGTTGATATGAAAAATTAACTAAAAAACAACAAAATTATTCCTAGAATAATTTTATACCAACAAAAACTTGATTTGAAACTACTCATTCCGGAATGAAAATACGTGGCATTGTTATTGTGAAATTTCCAAAGTAAAACTACAATTGTATCAAAATTGCTGCATTTGGTGGCTGGGTAGCTAACGACTTATAAGTTATGCAGCCTGATTCTCTAAAAAATAAGATAATGTTTAAATAGGTAAAGCGACCGTTTACAGATTATCACACATTTGTCCGATTCTCTAAAATTTTAAAATGATAAGTTGTAAATATTCAAGTAAAATTTCTGTCAAAAGTTTACCCCAATTTTTTATCTTGATGGAAAAGTATTTTGTGTGTGCATTTTTTAGTGCGTTGGCACAAAATACGAAAAAACCAAAAGTTATCGATGTTGCGGAACCAATGTGTGGCTCTATTGATATGCTGAAGAATGAGATGAATATCAAGGCGCGAGATCACCTTGTTTTTTACTAGGATCAGTTAGCCTTTAAAATTAAGTTGGCTCTTTGAGGATGCTTATAAATAAAACATGTTGACAGTAAATTGTTTGGTAATTTTTCAACAGTAAAACTAACGGGATATTCTTTTAAAAATGCTTGTAAAAAGGCTATCTGACCTCCATCTCGTTTTTCTATAAAGAAGTTAGCAAATAATGTATTATCGACAAGTTTCATCTCCAAATTTCCACATTTATTTAACGAATCGATGAAACCGATTACACAAATACACAAATTTGTAAAATATATGTCATAAAAACGAATATGACACTTGTGCTGAATCGTCATCTGAAACCCGGAAAAGAAACCCTTTAAGACCGGCCATTATTTTCGTGAAGTCGGGTGCCATCTTTTTATAAAAAAAATAGATTACGCCTTTTACTCGTACACTCTTCATTCACTCCGAATCAGAATTCGATTGCCCTCTATTTGAAGAAAGAAATGTCGAGCTAGACTTTCCAATATTTAACAAGTCAATTTATCACAATCACAAAACACGCATACTACAAATTGATTAAACCAAAATAATTTTCCGCTTTTTATTCGACGATTGGTAATGTTTATCTAATTATCATTTTATATTGTTGATCAACAATTTTTTTTATTTTTAGTTTTATATGGATTTCGATTAGAGAAAAGTGAAAGCAAAAATATTTCATTTGAACGAGTCTGTATAGAGATAGACAGCTTTGTCCATTATAACATGAGATTATTAAATATAGTGGTCTGGTAAACCAATCACGCATATGCTGGTTTGGAATTCGAGAAGTTTATTCAATTTGGAAAAATTATTATTTATTATTAATTATTACATAGCTATGCTCAGTTAGGTATTGTTTTGGTATGAAGGAAAAGTTGATGCGCTTTCAATAGCCCCTTCAACAACTTTTTATTGAACTTGCACACATTTATTTTGAAAGTCAATATTATTTCGTGTTATGTAATAGCATTAAAAGCGTTTCGATAAAATATAACGTTTTTAAGGACTACCTATACCAATGCGCCATTGAAAAGATATTGGGTAAGATTACCAAACTTTATGTAGGTATACAGTAAACGACTAAAAGTTCATTAACCGTAAAATGATTATGTAACTGCGCGGTGTTTATTAAAAGTTTGTGAAATATGTGAATGAAATAGTTTTGTTGTGTGGTGGTCTGCGTTGGATTTTTTGGGATGGGGAAATTTTGTTGTTTTTTCTATAGACGTTGTTTCTATCATAAATAAATTGCATCATTGTGTTTTTGCTCAAAGCAAACCGTTGTTAAGAGGAATTCTTTTGGTTTACATCAATATTTATGATGGTTTTGAAATTTGAATGAATATTTTTTAAAAGTTTTATTATATGTTAAATGGAACTTTTCGACAGCACTTTAAAATATAAAGTAAATGCAATCAGAGTCGAAAGCGGGCTAATAATCTCTTGCATTATTTCGGCCTAAGTGATAGTAACATAAATCCATAAATAGTAATGGTTTCTTAATGGTAGAATCCATACATGATACACGATGATGAGTTATGACATAACCAGGTTTATTAATATGCCTATTACATAGACTTCTAAGTAGTAAACAATCCTAACAGCCAACAACAGGTAATTTTAGTAATTAGTCCTTGAAATTATCATCGTTTATGTCACACTTGAAAGATTCTATTGTCTTTCCTCTGTCAACTATATAAAAAAAAAAAAAAACAACAACAAAATGAGACCATACCATATACATATGTGTGTTACGAGTATTTATAGATTTTAACAACTTTGCTCAAAAAAAATGTAAATGCAGTCGCATTGAAAATCATAATATGCATTAGTAAACTTCAAGGTCACCTACTAAAATAATGTTAACAATTTTAACCTCTCTTGGTTGTTATTTAATAAAAATTTTGTTGAATTGATTATAACTCCAAATTGCGTATTACATAAAACCAAACTTTTATCTATTATGCTCGTTTACATATTAAAATAATAAACATTTATTAAACATAAAACCATAAACATATATGGATTTACATAATCCAGTTTGTAATTTTTATTTAAATGAGCTCGGTAATTACGTTACTATATTTACGATTTCATATGTATGTATGTATGTACGTACATAGGAATTCGAGAATCTGTCAGCCACTTTCACCATTTGCTTTCAGTAAGTTGCTTCTTAGCTCATCGTTCCGCATACTAAGACGCTGGTATATCTTTTCAGATACAAATGGTAAATTAATTGATTAAATAATTCATTTAGATTTGGTAGAAATGAAAGTGAATTCCTTTGGTTTGCATCCAAACCGTTAGATTGATTTGGTTCGAGCATCTCTATAATGTAGAGAATCATTTTTTTGTATTTTAATAACACTTAGTGAAAGTACCCAAACTATTTAAAAACTATCACTTTATTATTCAATAAACAATAATATCTCCAATAAATAAATTCTAGATTGTTTAATTTTCCGGATGATTGAATTTCATGTTTTTAATGTACTGTATTTCTACTGTACGTATGTGTATGCGCGCGTAGGGAATACGAATTTGAAGGTTGAAATTAATGAAATGAAAATGTTTAGCGTTGTACGGTAATTATTTGGCGGTGGTTAATGACTAAATAATAAATCTATCTATAATCGATTAGTGTGCATGATTTGGTCTTACAGAAAAGAATTACATTGAAAATCACTCAAAGTGTCATTTTTAACAAACAACGAAATAATGGGAAGTCGTAAGGTTGTATTTTTCTTTATTTTAGTAAGTAATGCTTAAGAATTGCTTCTTTTATGTGCTTATTTAAAAATACACTGCATTAACTTTAGAAGGAAGGAAAGACGAATAAGAAGGAAATATGGGAAGAAAGGATTAAATGGAATTAGGAGTACGTTCTTCAAGAATCCTCCTTTACTAAATAAAATTTTTCGTTTAAACATTTCGAATCCTTCATTAATACTGAAAATTGTTACTATTTACTATTCGTGGGATGAATTTTTTCTTTGCGGCAAATATTAACTTAGAAAAGGCCGGATTAACACAAAGGCAAACTATGCACGTGCCTTTTATTAACATACACCACCTTTTGGGAGGCAATTTCACCCGATGTGATTCCAATGAATATAATATTCCTTCAGTAGGCTTTTGAAAACTTAACTAATACAATTCTGCTAATTCAGATCGCCGGTAATAGATTTAATGGCTTCGTATAAAAACAAATATCAAAGTTTAGGTTACATTTTTTATTTTTTAAATAGTTGGTAGATTCT
This sequence comes from Tipula vernalis, assembly GCA_958295665.1. Taxonomy (NCBI): domain Eukaryota; kingdom Metazoa; phylum Arthropoda; class Insecta; order Diptera; family Tipulidae; genus Tipula; species Tipula vernalis. The sequence goes on along the minus strand of OY282560.1, from coordinate 10,257,902 downwards.
TACGAGTCATTCATAAACGGCAATACGTTCAATTAGTCAATCGACCATCGAATGTCATTGCTATTTGAATAAAAAAAAACCAGGCACACTCCAAGAAAGTCCGCTTATTTGCGAAAGTTCTCCTCGGGATTTTGGATCCTCGAGATTTTGTACCCTCGGGATTTTTTTAAACCCTCGCGATTTTGATTCTCGAGATTTTGTCTCCCTCCCGTCATGTTTTTGTTATTTAGGTGACTATCCATTGGTATTTTAGTTAATTTTTCGGCTCAAGGAGGTAGAATAATATTTCTACATAGAAAATTTTTCTCTGAAAAATTAATTTTACATTCATAAAATTCGGAAACATTGTTTCCAATTGTACCACCAATTGAAATAAAAGTTTTCTGGAACTATTTTGAAATCGAGAAGAATTTTTATTTGTGAGAAATTTTCTAATATGCTAATGGAACTTCGCGAAAACGCGCCCAAGTTAGGTAACAGGTTCCACAAATAAGAATTCTTCTCGACAACAGCCTTTAACAACAGCCTATCGCATACCAAAAAATCAAAGTCTTGTGATGGACACATGACTTTCTTTTAAGAACGGGGAATATTGAGAAATTTAATAAGGAAATTTTATAAAAAAAAAATTTTAATTTTTTTTTAGAACAAACCCAATTTTTCGAACTCAAGAACCACAAAACGGCCAAATCCCCAAAAATGTCAAGGTCGAAAATTTCACGATTAGGTAATAAACTTAATTTTTCAACGTAAATTTACTGACTGCAACAATGGTTTTGAATTAATGCAGGGCCATTTCTGTCTAACTTTAAGTGAGCCCTTTTAACGCATTGGAGGCAACTTGGTAGAATTGTTAATAACATTGCGCATTAACCTTAACGGACGCCGATGGTTCCTTTAACAGTCGTTATTTAGAATAAACATTCCATTTGGTATATTTGAAGTTGAAGCTGATAAAATTTCGGGATTTTAGAGAAAATTTGAGAGTTCACAAAAGGTTTTATAAAAATTTTGAATTTGCCTTCCTTTAAGATCAGAAGTAACTAAATATTTCGTTAGTTTTATATTAAATAAACATCTCTTCGATAATACATAAAATTATATGGTTGGGAGCGTCATGTGTAAGCTTTGATCAATTCATTATACAATTAACTGATTTTACCGCTTTTTTATCTTCCGGTTTTTACTAATTGAATTGACAGCACAACAAAAAGTCCAAAATGTAATAAAATGAAAAACTGTATTTTATAATTGGAGCAACACAATACAAATAACAACTACATATATGAAACAAAATTAATAATGTGCAGCATCTAAACGTAATAAATCAACTACACATTATTTATAAAAATAATTGATTTCATTAAATATTTAAAGGTTGTTCACAAAAACAAAAACTAAAATCATTTTTCCACCTCTGTGATTTTATTTTATATGCAGCTATTAGCTAAATTACAGATAACCTGTAGGCAGCAGAATTGACAATTTTATAAAATAGTTTTATGCTTTCAAGATCATCTTTAATTAGAATTAAACTTGTAAAAATGTAATATAAAAAGCACTCGATGAAGAGGACAAACCTCACTTTGCCGTTAAGAATCGCGTATTTCTTAAAAAACAAAAAATATCAAAACAAAATGTACCACCTACATGTAACGTATAAATCACAAATTTGGTTTGGAATTTATTGTTTAACATAAAACAAAACTATTTTATCAACCTTCAATTTACAACACAACAAATACCTGTAACAGTTTTATAATAACTAAGACTTTGTATCGAATAGGGTAGATCGGATTTTTCAATTGCGCGAGTTTTAATTATAATCGCACAAATGTATGGAATTTAAGAAATTTCAGAGATTCAAAACAAATTGAGTGGATAAATCTGTCTCCCACACACCGCAACATGATCAGTTTGTATATATTTACGAAATTTGAGGATGATGTTGGAATATTTTTATTTTTATTTGGTAATAAATTTTTTGTTTCGAACTGGGTGTACCACACAAATTATAAATTTGAAGCAAAGGTGTAAACTTAATTTACTAGATTTTATATAGATAATAAAACAGAAGCGATGGTGCAGAATGTTAACCTTTGTACCAATGGATTTCAGTGAAATTTTTGAATTTAAGTCATTTCAACTCTTTTCAAATTTTAATTAAAAATATTACTTACTGTGAAAGTTGTCTCGTGATCCACTCTTTGATGAACTTTCCACATTTCTATACTTATCTGAGCAGCACAATGCTTTTAGAATATTTAAAACATCTGTTATCCTGAAAATTATGAATTTCTAAATAAAACTTCTAAAAAGTGTTTAATAAATATTTTAAAAATTTTAAATGTTGTTTCCCAGCTAATATAACCAGAAATACTAAATATATTATTACGAGAAACGTTTGAAATCGTCGATAGATATTGAAACTTAATTTTACATGACAAAAATTTGTGCGTTAATTTGGCCCTGTTATTAAGTGACAGCTGGGCTATTTATGCCGAAAAATTATAATAATGTTGAAATCTAGCAACATTTTCACGTGCCACGCGTTATTTTTGGAAGAAGGCAATGGTTTAACTATACCATACCAATTCAGGCTCAAACCGGGACCAAAATCTTTGGGAAAATTTAAAAAATTTTTTTTTTTTTTTTTTTTTAAATGTTGCCAACGGCTTTATTCTTGAATCTTTCAACATAAGAAACTAACAAGAAGTAATCAAATCTTAAGCTAAAAATTATTACATATTTTAAGTCTTAACCAATGTTAATACTTATTGTTAGGGCTCACAATTTAATTAATTTAGACTACACTTATATGTATATATCGAATTAAATTTACAGGTTCACAGGTTCATTAGTTCGAGTGGATCTGTTCTTCTCAGACGTCTAAATCGCGGCTGTTTTAGTATCTCCCTGGCCAATTCGTTGGGATGTGCTTCTAGTTTTGAATAATATTTCGAACTGAATTCTTTAATTGTTTCTTTAACGGTTTTAATCCCAAGGTCGTGATGTATATTACTATTTCGAATGTACCAAGGAGCATTGGTGATACTGCGAAGTATTTTCGCTTGGGTTCGTTGCAGGAGTTCTCTGTTTGAAGCGCTGGTGGATCCCCATAACTGAATACCATAAGTCCATATGGGTTTGATTATTGATTTGTACAGTAAAACTTTATTGGCTAATGACAACTGAGATTTTCTTCCCATCAGCCAATACATTTTGGAAAATGTAATTTTTATTTGGTTGCGCTTTGTTTCAATATGATTTTTCCACGTTAACCTTCTATCCAGATGCAAACCTAAGTATTTTACCTTCGTTTGTTGAGGAATATTTTTATCGTTTAATTTCACTGGTGGGCAGGTGCGTTTGTTTAGCGTGAATGTGACGTGAGTTGATTTGTTTTCGTTCACTTTTATTCGCCATGCCTTTAGCCAGTCCGCGACCTTGTTTAAATGATTCTGTAATTCCTTTGAGGCAATTTCAGGATTAGTGTGAGACACCAGGATGGCAGTGTCATCGGCAAATGTTGATATTATCACTTTGTTGGTTACAGGTATATCAGCTGTGTACAATAAGTATAATATTGGTCCTAGAACGCTCCCTTGCGGGACACCTGCATTAATATCATTTAAGCAAGTAGTTGCACTGTTTTGTTTGACCATGTATTGCCTTTGAAGAAGATAGTTTCCCAGAACTGAGTGAAATTTTTTCGGTAGAAGCTCCTTAATTTTGTAAATTAGTCCATCGTGCCAAACTTTATCAAAAGCTTGGGCGATATCCAAAAAGGCAGCAGCACAATATTTCTTTTCCTCGAAGGTGATTTTGATTGCATTTACAATCCTGTGTACTTGCTCTGTAGTACCATGTTGGTTTCGGAACCCAAATTGATGGTCTGGAATAACGCGCCGTTCTTCTAATATTGGTTTCAATTTCATTAGTAACATTTTTTCAAATAGCTTTGAGATTGTGGGCAGCATGCTTATTGGACGATATGATGAGATTTGCGTTTCTTTTTTCCCTGGCTTATGTATCATTGTGATCAAAGATATCTTCCATTTTTGAGGAATATAACTGGTTCGCATGACCGCGTTGAATACAAATGTTATTAGTTTTATGCATTTATCCGGCAATTCCCTTATCATTTTTCCAGTAATAAGATCATGTCCTGGTGCCTTTTTCGGGCTTATGCAAGTTTTAATTGTATTCTTAACTTTCTTCCAGTTATACTTTATAGGTTTGTAGAATAAACCATCATCCGTTGGCTGGGGTAGCACAAAATAATTATCTTCTTCGTGTGGGACGAATACTGTTGCTAGATGAGCAGCAAAAGCATTGGCTTTTTCTTCATCACTTCTCGCCCAATTTCCAGTTGGTAGTCTAATCGGTGGATTCGAATTTGTTGGCCTTTTTAAATTTTTTGTTGCCTTCCACAAGGAATAATCTGTCCTCTCGGTTGCCGAGAGATCACTTAAGTAGTTCTTTACGCGCTGGTTTTCTTCTTCGCTCAAAGCAAATCTTAGGGCCTTAATAGCTCGATTTAATTTCCACTTCAATAACGGTGATTTTGTTTGCTGCCATAGACGGCGAATCTTTCGCTTTTCCTGGATTAGTTCCTGTATATTATGTGACAGTTTATTAACTTTTTCCGAACTACTTATGCCGGGTGTAGCCCTTTTAGCAGATAATGTCATGACATCTTTTAGATTTTCTGCCGCCGCATCAATATCAGCTGGTGTGATCAGAGGAATATTAAGTAGACACTTTTGTTCGACTAACCTCCTATATTGATCCCAATTAGTTTTTTTGTTTGTAAGACGGTTCGGTATTTCGTTCCTTAGGACATCAGTACTCAATGTTACTATTACCGGTGAGTGGTCAGAAGACAGATCATAGCAATCAGTGGCCTTAGCATATGTACGAATTTAAAAAAATGGCAGATTCAAAGCAAAATAGTTCATAATAAATCAGAAAGAACAAATAGAAAATTTAGGAGGAAACACCCTATACCTATATATTACCCGAAGGAGTCACGTTGCTGTGTGCACTAAGCTGGCATGGATATATTATGTAGAATTTTTGTAACTATGTTGTTTACATAAAAAATTAAAAAGGTAGACATTGTTAAAAATAATTTAACATGAATTTCTCAACAACTCTTATTCAATTTTATTTTGGTCTAAATAATATTCTCTATTTGGAGGTCCTTTTCGCCTACTTGGTCGATTTGTCTTTCCTGTTTATGCTGCTCCTAGTCAGCATAAACATGGGGCAATTAATAAAGTGGTTTGGATGGAACACCATTGGAATCATTTATGGTGATTTTATCCTAGGCAAGACTATTCGACTGTTTTACTAAACACTAGAAATGATTGTAAGCTAGAGCCGGCTCGTCGATGCTTGGTTTCATAAAGAGACATGCTCCACAGTGTGTCTGAACCACTTTTAAATGGCTCGGAAAACCATGTCTCTATTTTCTTCAAGGATCGAAAGTTCCATGTTTGAGAAGTCCAAAAAAACAAAAATTAGCAAAATCCCCGGAGCCGTTTTGAAAAAAACGCAATTTCAAAATTTTTTTGGCGACGATACGGAAATTTACGACTTTTTTGCAGCTTGTTTGTTCTCTCTTGTAGAAAGAAGAATCGAGAATAGAAAGTTTTAATATTTTCAACAAAGATCAACTTTTCCAGACCAAATCAGTAATATTGGACGAAATCTAACGAATTAAGTAATGCAACTTTATTTGAAAAATTACGAAAATCAAGATTATTGAATGAAATACATGGAGACATCAAAATGAAAAGTCAAAATTTATTTAGGCTGCCCAAATCATAATATAGTCCTTACACGAAAAAATGTCTTCTCTTGACGATCATTGTTTATTCAAGGCTGTGGAACAAAAGCCAGAAACACCTTGAACCTTAAACATGGCGAGAATTATATTCTTGTATAGCTCTTAGAAGTTTGGAGCTATAATCTGGATGTGTATGGTGGACTTTATAATTCATCCAGGTATATTTGAAGTCATGTTGAGCTGACTCCATAGCTTGCTCACTGTAGTTCCCGAGTCCTTTCTCCATTTTTCGGCAAAAATGGAGAACGTGGAAAAAGACAGCATGAACTTTTGCCGTTATTGGTATTCGTATTGCTAGGTCCAAATAACTTCTTTGAAATTCTGAAACATACACCTCAAATTTTTCGTCAAGACTACTTGAGAAACATGAATTGACGACACTTGAAAAATCATTAAAACATCTGACATATTTTAAACAATGAACACTACATTTTGCCCGAAGCAGATCTATCTTGTTCAACAAATTTTTGCAGGCATTGCCTGCGAAACCAGGAGATCCATGGACAAATTCTCTGCTTACATTGCACGATTTTGCCCATTTCTCAGTATCGTCTTCGCATTCCCTCAGCATGTGCCCATACAACGTGTTTACTACCCCGAGCATTAGATGCAGTTCAGGTGGAGGTATTATATCGATGATTTCTGTCTCTGGATTCCCTGTAAAAATAGGTTGAGATACGTGACTGTAAAAATTCTTGGCATTCATTTTTTTACTGCCACTATTCTTGAAGGCGTCTGAATTTTCACGGCAACTACCAACGGTTCTATAACTTCCACACTTACTCAAGAGATCTTTTGATGCAGTACACCACGTACACGGGTAATGAGAAGAATGAGCCATGACCCCAGTTATTATATTGGCCATTTCATAGGTCTGTGGCAATGATCATGACTGTTAAGTCATTCAAATGTAGAGAGGACCACAGAGTGCAAACATTCACATAATTTTCTTGTGTATCAGAAATGATACCAAGGATGAATAACTTTTTCACACCCGTGTCCTTAAATTTATTGGCGTGTACTCCATCATGATAATGCTGCCTGGCCCCTTTGAAATGTGGATTATTATCGGCTCCTTCGAATCTTGATTGAATGGATAAGCAAATCTTCAAAAACCCTCCACCACCGTCAAGCCCAATTTTCAAATCTACTTCTTGCAAACCTCTTTTTTCTCGAATATATATAACTAAACCTTGTACATTATTACAACAAACAAAGCATCCAGATCTATTTATTACACAAGACTTCTTGGTATTCAATACGTCACAAACACGAGATTCAAAAAACGAATCAAGCTGATGATTCAACAAAAGCAGGTCCTGCTTCAAGTTGGGCTGAAACATTTTCCTATTCTTACTGCCAACTCGCAAAGCAGCAGTTAGAGAATGTGTCTTTCTTGTATAGACAACCCCAATTCTGTACTTATTTTCAATATGTCGATAGCTGCGACTGTTTCTTTTCTTGAGCTTTTATCCACATTGTTTGAATTCACTGAAACTGGTAGTTTTTTGCCTCTCCTTTGAGATAACCGCAACTGTCCTTTATTGTTTGAGTGTTCTGGCACGTGTAGAATATCTTTTAGCATTGGTGAAGCTAATTTTTCCTTTTCTTGATCACTTTTCTTTTCGCTGAATTTCCTAGACACAGATTGTCTGGTGCACGTCTCGCAATTTCACACAACTTACAGTCACAAAATATCTTATTTTTAGATCGTGTTACACATGGGAGTTCCAGAAAACCAGAATAGTCCGGTAGAGCTAATGTGGTTTCTTCAGAAATTTGTTTATTGAATTTGTATATGATGATTTTGCAACTGCTACAGACAGCAGATGGGTAACGAATATTATCAAGATTAATATTTACAGCATTTTTTACCTCAATTTTCAATGGGCCCACAATATCCCACATCTTATCTTTCTTTCTTAAACACAACAAACAAATCACGATTCACGCCTCGGTTTTCTTCATGAGTTCGCGCATGGTCCTTTGTCTTTCGTGACATTTTGTTTCACTCTTATGTAGGTAATAGGTTCGTCTATTACTAATAACTGTTATTTACTGGCCGGTTTGTCAACTAGAGATGTGCGGGTAGTAACTATTCGTTATTTAATACTCGTTACTTTTAACTACCCGAAGTAACGAGTCCTTCGGTTAAAAAATATTCGTTACTTTATACTTACTAAAATGAAAACAAAAAACAAAACAAAAATGGTTCGCTTCATTGAGTTGAATCCAACGTATATAATCTAGTTCTGTCTTTTTTTCTCCTTACGTTTGTGTTTTTACATACAAACAATAAAAAAACATTTTTTTGTTTATAGTAGTGATTACTTTGTAACGAATAAAAAGTAACGAGTATTTCGTCAAAAGTAACGAGTACCCGTGATTACCTAAAAGTAACGAAACTGCACATCTCTATGTCAACGACTGTTTTGACTAATATTGCGACAACTAAGTCTGTCTTTCTGCTGATTTTTGAAGCAAACATTTGAAAACAACAAACATATTTACGTGAAAAGAAACAAAACCATGTCTGTACACAGACAGATATGGTGATGTATTTATTTTTCAAGCATTTCAGCATATCTCTTGGCTACACCTACAGAATTATGAAAAAAAAACGTGAATTTTCGTATCGTCGCAGAAAAAAAATTGAAACTCTCAAGACATTATATACTGCTTTTGTTAGGCCTATTTTGGAATACGCTGTAGTTATCTGGAGTTCTGGTTATAAAATCTTTAGTGATCGTATTGAGCGGATTCAAAAAAGTTCTTAATATTTGCCCTCCGAAGATTTTCAAGGTCAACTTCAGGATTTAGTTTATCTTCTTATGCCGGTCGTTGTACACTTTTGAATATTCGTAGTCTTGAATTCAGAAGAGAGATGATTCATGCAGTATTTGCTCGGGATGTAATTTGTGCTAAGATTGATTGCCCAGTATTGCTTGACTTATATTCATTTTACGTTCCTAAGAGAATTCATCGTCCACGACAGTTAAGACAGAATATTGCTTTTCATCGTACGAATTATGGAATTGATGCGGTCGCGCGGACGTCAAAATATTTCGGGGGAGATCATCAAAAATGCATCCTTTTATCGTAGTGCATTTTCTGTCTTTTGAAATAGAGCAAATGATTAAATGTAAATCAGCTACTAAGTACATAGTGTTACGTTTTTGCCTTGTCAATCAAGGTTCGTATTACTGGATTGTGAATAATACAAAATCAATTTAATTTATCACCAACGAATTTATTTATTTCACAAAATTTATTAATAAAACAGTTAATCAATAAAAATTCACAAAATCACTTTATATAAATTATTCTTAAATTTTACTGTTCACTTATAATTTTTATTTCCACAAAAACACTTTTTAATTCACTTTTTAATTCCTTTTTAATCTTTACTCTATCGCTTGCTAAATATTACTAAATCCAATTCGACTTCGTTCGCCTTTTTATATACACAAACCAAACTTCTAGAAAGCTCATGATTTTTCTAGTTAGAATTGTGTAGAACAATTTTATCATGGAAAATTCCATTTAGAACAGTTTAACATTGAGCTATTAATTTTAACTTATTCTATTACACACTAGGTGTCACCGTTACACTACCCCCCACCAAAGCCTGTTCGTCCCGAACAGGACCCAAATCACCTCCTCTGTATAGGGCCAGCCTCTCCATATGCACCACCTTTGGTTTACCTCGATGTCCCTTCCGTATCCGATAAACCACGTCGTTCATCCTTGTGATGACAGTATAAGGTCCTTCCCATGCTGGTTGCAGCTTCGGTGATAATCCCTTTTTCCGTTGCGGGTTGTGAAGCCATACTAATTGCCCTTCCTGGAAGCCCTGGTTATTTGCTCGTATGTCATATCGAGCCTTCATCCGGTCACTTGACATCCGTATTTTCTCCCGTACAAATTGATGAATCTCATTAAGTTCCTCTTTCATTCGGTCTACGTAATCCTGTCCACATAAAGCCGATGATGGTACAGTCCCAAACTTTAGATCTCCAGGTAACCGTAGATTATCTCCAAATAACGTTTAAGCTGGTGTCATTCCGGTTGTGTCATGTATTGCTGATCGATAGGCCATCAGAAACATCGGTATATATCGATCCCAGTTGCGTTGGTTTTTCTCAACGACCTTTGCTAGATATTCCTCCAATGTACCATTGAATCTTTCCACCATACCATCAGACTTTGGATGCAAAGGCGTTGTTCTCGTTTTAATTATACCGAGCATCTGGCATATTTCTTGAAACACCACCGATTCAAAATTCCGTCCTTGATCGGTATGAATCTCCATCGGCACTCCAAATCTGCTAATCCAGTTGTTTACTACGGCATCAGCTATTGTTGTCGTCTCCTGATTGGGAATGGGGTACACCTCCGGCCATTTGCTGAAATAATCCATTATTACTAGCACATATTTGTTGCCGCTCTCGGTGGTGGGAAATGGCCCCGCTACATCCATTGCAATTCTTTCGAATGGTGCTCCGACATTATATTGTTTCATGATTCCACGACTTTTGCGTGCGGGTCCCTTCACAGCCGCACATTGGTCACATTTTTGGCACCATTCTATCACTGACTGCCTACATCCTGCCCAGTAGAATCGTTGACGTATCTTTGCTAGAGTTTTATTAATTCCAAGGTGGCCCCCACTTGCTCCTCCATGATACTCATTCAGGATTTCCGCAATCCGGCACTTTGGTATCACCATCAACAATTGCTTCACTTTGCCATCCGTGCTTTCCCACAATCGTTTTAAGCAGCCATTCTCAAGACGGAGGCTATCCCATTGAGCCCAATAAGCCTTGACAATGGGAGTTTTGTCCGCGATCTCGCTCCAAGTTGGCCGGTGTTCCTTTTCCTTTGTTTCCAAACAATCTCGCGAGATGTGGCCACTCCTGTTACATACCCAACATCTTCGCTCGCTGCTTCTAGACCTATGTCCCGACCGTTCCGTGTTTGCCCGCATAAAAGGTGGCGATCTTATCTTTCTCTGTATAACACTCCGACAGTCCATTGAGATGTGACCCAACTTGTCACATTTCCAACACCTAAGCCTGCCTCTTCCGCCTTTCCGTACCATTCGCTCCCTGCTGCCGTTCTTGTCTAAGTTTATTTGGCGCCTAAATAATGACGGTCTGGTGAAGTTTTGCACGGCCTCGATCGTTAACGCAAACGCAACGGTTTCTGCGAGCGTTGCTTTAGGTGATAACATCACCGCCTTGCGTGTCTCTGGATCTCGAATGCCGTCAATGAATGTGTCAATTTTTAGCCTTTTCATATAATCGGCTGATGTACTGGTATGTGCTAGATGTACTAATCGCTCGATTGCCGAAGAAAATTCCTGAAGTGATTCTCCTCCCTTTTGGTAGTGGCTTTTCAGTTCCATTCGATAGATTTCCCGCTTGTGATCACTGCCGTACTTCGGATCCAGCGCCTTCATAATTTCGAGATAACTGTTGCGATCTTTTTCCGGAATTGTTTGTAAGGCCTCCGCTGCTTCACCTTTAAGGGCCACTATTAACGCTGCGACAAGATGTTCATCATTCCAACGGTTTTGATTGGCTGCCATTTCAAATTGAAATTTGAAAATGCCGAAAGATGTTGTTCCGTCGAATGTTGGTGGGTTTAACTTAATCGATTGAACGGTCTGAACCACTTGCGTCGTTGTTCCACTTGCCTTGACATCAGTTAGATCTTTCTCGAGACGTTGAAATTTTTCCACAACTTGTTGAATCTCCGTTTGCAATTTCTCTTCAACATGTTGAACCTTCGTTTCTAATTTTTCGTCAACCCTTTGAATCTCTATTTGCAGCTTTTCCACTTCGCCGTGTATGTTAGTAGATAATTCGAGAAGTTTATCGTCGATTCTCTTATGACCATCTGTAATTTGATCTTTAATTTCTTGGTTAGACTGATTTTGTTGTTCCAACTGTTGTTTTATTTCTTCGTTTGACTGGTTTATAGTCTCCAACTGTCGCTCATTTGACTGTTCAATTTTCACCATTTGTCGTTCGTTTTGTTGTTTCATTAGACTCATCTGTCCTGTCATCTGGTTCATAGCAGCTATTAACTGCGACAAATCGAAACTTCCAGAATGTTCTTGTGTCTTTTCGACCAACGGTTGTTTATCTTCTGCTTTCTGCTCTACGGTTGCCGCATTCGTTACTTTCTCTCCAAAATCATAATGTTCCGCGTCCAGCCCTTCGTTCTGCATGGCCTCACGTAGTCGCGCTTGTAAAGCTGTTTTAGTACCATCAGTGGCCAAACCCCGTTTCTCAAGTTCCCTCTTTAATTCTGGAACTTTTAATTCGTTGAGAATCATTTTCTTTATCTTTTTATTCACAATCCCACCGCTGTCACCAAATTGTTACGTTTTTGCCTTGTCACTCAAGTTTCGTATCACTGGATTGTGAATAATACAAAATCAATTTAATTTATCTCCAACGAATTTATTTATTTCACAAAATTTATTACAACACAGTTTATCAATCAAAATTCACAAAATCACTTTATATAAATTATTCTCAAATTTTACTGATCACTTTTACTTGATTTATCGCACTATAACACTGTTTTAAATCACTTTTTATTTCCTTTTAATCTTTATACTATCGCTTACCAATTATTACTGATCCAATTCGATTTCGTTCGCCTTTTTATATACACAAACCAAACTTCTAGAAAGCTCATGATTTTTCTAGTTAGAATAGTGTAGAACAATTTTATCATGGAAAATTCCATTTAGAACAGTTTAACATTGAGCTATTAATTTTAACTTATTCTATTACACACTAGGTGTCACCGTCACAATACTAAATGAAAATGGCAGTTGTACTAAAAATTAAATTTGGTATGTTTCCATGCTGAAATAAAACTTTTTAATATGTGTCTGTACTCATGAAAAGGAATATCTACAGTCTCGATAGAATATCTGTATAAAAAGCAAGATTTTCATGTACATTTGATAAGTTGTGTAATTCAATCAAATGAATGAAATGTAGTGTAAAAAGTCCTACTGAATGAAATTAAATTTAATTAATTGCAGTTTAACCACAAAAATAGAGAACATCTGGATGTGATCTATTGAGATCTAACGAGATTAATAAAAAAACACGACTAATACCTAATTTTCGGTCATCACTGCATTCCTTTAATAATCTTAATTAAAAAGTGCGTACTGAAAATTTAATTCTAATGAGCTGACTGAAAATTTATCTAAATTTGAAAACTTAATCTACCAGATTTAAAAATATTATCTGCCCGATTTAAGAACTTAATCCTTTAGATGTAAGAACTTAATTCGTTAGTCGATTTAGGAGCTTAATCTGCCTAATTTAAGAATTTAATCTGCCAGGTTTAAGAACTTAATCTACCAGATTTAAGAATTTAATACGTCTGTGAAAAGTTTATTTACCAAATTCAAAATTTTAACTAGCCCGATTTTGAACTTAATGTGGCAGATTTTTAAATCTGCTACATAAAGTTCTAAATCGGACATATCGTTCTATATCAAACATATGATCTGCTTAACTTAAAAGCTCAATCTGCTGAATTTAAAAATTTAATCTGTCAAGATCTGTGTTAAAAATCTATTCTGATCTTAGATTTAATAATGTAATCTGTCAGATTTCAGAACTCAACCTATCAGATTTAGGAACTTAATCTGCCTGATTGAAGACCTTAGACCAAGATTTAAATACTAAATCTGTCACAAGAAACTGACCCGCCAGATTTAAGAACTTAATCTTTCTGATTTTAGAATTTAATCTACCCGATTTAAGAAGTTAATCCAACTTAACAACTTAATCTACCAGATTTAAGAACTTAATACGTCTGCGAAAAGTTTATTTACCAAATTCAAAAACTTAATTTGCCCGATTTAGAACTTAATGTGCCAAACTTAATGTGCTCAATCTGCTAGATTTAAAAATTTAATCTGTCAAGTTTAAGAATTTGATCTGTCAGATTTTAAACGTAAAAAGAGAGAAGCAAGATTTGTAAGATTTATAAACTAAATCTAAATTTAAAACTTAATCACTTAAGATTTAAGAATTTAATCCGCCAAATTTAAGAACTCAATCCGTCAGAATTATCCTTAATCAGCCAGATTTATGAACTTAATTCTTCAAAGCTAAAACCCTAAAACAGCCAGGTTTACAAAGCTGCGAAAAGTTAATTTGCCCAATTCAAAAATATAATTTGCCTGTTGTGCCACGCTTGTGAAGAAATTATTGGTGGTTATATTTCTTCCACGCCCTACGTTCGGTTTACAAGTTACACCGAAAATTAAAACCGACTCAAACAATCTAATATTAACGGTTATCATTTCAGTCACAATTTCGGTTGGGTTGCACTTTACTTGTTAGACTTTTCGTTAAGTTTCAGTTGGTCATCATTTCAGTTCAACATGTAACTTCAATATATATTTTTAAACTCTCCTCTACTTGAAGTTCTTCTAATTTAGTTCCCCTTGTAACCCATTTAGTTCCACTTGTCCCCTTTAATTTTTCCCTGTAACCCAATCGATACATATTACTTATTCATTATACAATAGGTACACAATCGGATATTTTGAGTTACTCCAGTATCAAATCTTCGTCCCAAGTTTCATAGGCGTTCGTAACATATCACGAACATATGCATTTAAGTATCACAAATGGGAGGCTGAGAGGAGACCCTTTCATACCGGTGGCATCGACTTTGAATATTTGCTTGCTATCAAATATTTTGTTTTGGTTGATTTTACATGTCAATTATAGCAAGAATTGAGATATTCTGAATTTGTAACGTATATATGAGCTAGATTCTTCGGTAAATTTAAAACAGTCATACCAAAAATGTGATTTATACGTTATGTTGATAAAATATTTCGCTTTATACTACTTTAAAATGTTGCAGTCGATTGTGGGACGCATTGCCTTGGCTTTATAGATAACTTTATCGCAATATAATTTGAGTTTTTTTTTAATTATCACTTAAATATAAATTATTTGTCCACAAATTGAATTTATTTGAACCAATTTACATAATTCAAAAACGAAATAAAGAATTTTTATTATTGAAGCTCAATGGCGAGGCGTCTGGTATGAAAAGTAGGTAAGTGCGTTAAACTATTACAGAACTCAGTGGAACTCAATCTAAACTAAGTTTAGATAAATGTTTAGATTGACTTCTGAAATTTCGACCAAAAAGCTTGAAGTAAAAATACACGAGTGACTTGAATTCTTTACCGTAATAGATGAAAATAGTCCACAAACGTCTTCTGAAGTTAGACTCACTTGCTCACAGGTGGTCTCTCGCGCTATACTATAATTATACAACTCAACCGAATCAGCTGATCAAACAATTGACATTATTTAATTCGTTTATTGCGAAGCATTTTATCGATTGGAGGTTAATTTATTATACATATACGTATACAATACATACTTATATACAAACAGCAGAATGTTGTGTTATTCCCACATATGTAGAAACTGTAAAAACAATGCTGCTTTAAGATTTACTTATTCTCATATATCTAAATGTTTCTATTTACATCTTACATTCCTATAAATATTTTTCGTACATTTATTTACATTTATACAAATTACAAAGAGCACAAATAGACCCACTTTAAAAATAATTTAAATTAAATTGAGGAAGGAGGATGATTGTTTTCTGTGTTGTGTGTGTGTGTGTGTGTGTGTGTGTGTTTGCTTGTTGTTGTTCTATGAGTGATTAACAAAAAAAAAATATTTCCGATTATTGTTTTAAGAGCGGGGCCTAATATGCCTACAACTTGTTTAAATTATACTATTAGACACCTTAAATTTGCGATAAGTACGATAAATAAACATAAAATGTAATCCATTATATTGGTTTGGTTTTATAAATATTTATGTTGAATTTATAAATTGTTGTCATTGAATAATACTTCGTTTTTTTTGGTTAAGATAGACAACAACAATAAAATGTTAGTTTCTCTCCAAAATGATATATGACATCATTTCTTGTAAATAAGATTAGCTAATTTCTCAAGATTGGAATAATGCAAGATAAATATGTTCGTTTAGAATAACGAGTAAGATTTCACCAACAGCATCATTAATTAGTATAAATCACATTCCATTAACAAGTATTGATTTAATTGAATGTAGGTTTTTGTGATTTAACCTTGACGATAAATTTTTGTAATTAATGTAAACGATACCTAATTATAAATAATAAAAAAATAATGAAGAACTACATATGTACGGTTTCGAGCAATACGTATGTATATAATGTGGTATAGCGCTATAATTATAGACCACCAACTGGATTAAATTTACATATGGTATACACGTATTTGTATAAGAAATTAGTAGCTACGTATTACGGTACCATTTAAGTGGATTTTTCTGTGCAAAATGTCAAGAGTGATTTGAACAGTGATATAAGTTTTTAATAATACAACGAACTATGATCAACAAAATCAAACACGTTAATAAACTTGTTTAATTTCAGCACTTCTAGTCAACCTGTCTATAGACTAGTGTACTCCGCTGAAAAAATGCTGTATGGTTTCGGTGTAACAGTTCGTCCGTTTCTACCATAACTTGAGGGCGGATAGATATTATATCAACTTAATTTCTACGCTAAACATTCGAGCAATTCAAGGAGAAGAACCCCATTTATTTGGACATTACTCTGTTAAGGGTGTTTTATGAACGATTTTCAAATCAAATCTTTTAAATCTTTAAATATATCAACTATTAAAAATGAAATAATCAATCAATACCAAATGTCACTATTGTGGAAATATTTACATAATTTGGCGATATTTAAGATGCTGCACTAAATAACAGGACCAATTACAAAGCTAAAAAACAATTTTAATTGCCTGATTGGTAATATGAAATTTATTCACAAGGCTTAGTTGATCAGACCTGTGTCAAAAACAAACAGTTTTTGGTTTCTGCGAAAATCGATAGTAATTCGCCAGACTACTGAAGGAACACAATCGTGTTACAAACATCGGCGTTCCACATTTAGAACAAACCAATTCCGTTTCTGTTTCTGCGAGTTATATCCAAATACTAATTCGAACAATTCGCGCAAATAGTCAACTATTCAACCTCTTTTATTCTCTCTTGTCATTCGCGATAAAGTCCGTACTCCATACTCAATTTTCAAATTCAAAATTTTTCGCGTTTTCGGAGAATCAGAAAAATCAAAATTACACAACCTTTTGCACGGCCTTTCGTCAGAAGAAAAAAAAACCGTCACAGCTGTTGAACGAGTTCAAATTAAATACTGGAACTGATTTCGGAGAAGAACCGATTAAACAACAATGGATGGTACAAATGGTACTTTGTGGAAACAATGTCGCAAATACACGTTCGTGTAATAGAGAAAATTGATTTAGATCAGTCAAAGATAGTACATCAAATAAGTAAAATTTGAATACGGTTTTGAAAAATTTTAGGGGGTAAATTTCGGCGTTAATAAAAATTCAACATCGAGGACGGTCATATCAAGAAAATCCAAAATACGAAACATGCTACTACCACTTACGATACGGGGAGAATGCTCAAAAATACTCAGTCAGCGGACAAACCTGAAATTCCAAAAAACTATTAGATGACCATCAAATCTTAACGACCGGTTTTGATGGACCTAAATCAAATTCAAATGTTTAATTGATATGGGAGCAAGGGATATACAGGTCGAGTTCAAATTTATGGTCCAATAGCCCGTTACACCTGGTAAAGCGATGAAGAACCGGAAATAGAGACCTTGTCATTTCAACTCCCTTTGGTTTAATCGAGTTTACTAAAATGACTTTCGGCCTCAGGAATGCATTCAGTTTTATTAGGCGTAAATTTTTGTTTCGTATATTTGAACGACGAGAAGAGAAAATTACATTCCTCGGACTTATTAAAAATTACAAACGTTCAGATAAAGTTAATGATCTCAAACGATTTTTGGGTATGATTAACTTTTATAGACGTTTCGTTCCAAATGCAGCATCTCAAAAAATTCAATCTCGTCACAAAAAAAACAGTAAAAGTCCTATTTAATGGTCGTCAGCATCTATACAAGCCTTCGATAGCAGAGAGAAAAAGTTAGGATAAGCAACTTTACTGACACATTCAGCTAAATTAACTATTATGGTCGACGCATCGGATACGACAATCGAGGCGGTGGTTCTGCAGTAAGTTTGAAAGGCGTGAACACATTTGTCTACTAAAGGCAGGTTATTGGACTCACCCAATCAATTAGGAAGTATGAGGCGCGCCTAGATCGAATTTCATAAGAACAAAAGAAGGAACAGTGACGATAGGTGTTTAGAGTATGAGAAGCAAATTCGGGACACTCCGAATTTTGTAGAAATGTGTGAGTCGGACGGATATTGTAATGTTAGTTGACTTGAAACACACTTGTTGATGGTGAAGTTAGGACTGATCGTTTTTATTAGTATATTCATTTACATGACATGATGACCCTATCAACAATAGTGGGTAATGCTCATATGATTACAATATTACATTCATATGTTACATCCCCTTTATTTTTCATTTTTTTTTTTTTTTTGTTTTTATTTTTAGATGTTATAAATCCATTTTACTTATTGGCTGGTAACGATGGGTAATTTGGTCGTTGCTTCCATAGACTCCATATGTGATGCCTCTTTTGTGTTATTGTGAACTACTTCACCATTGTCATCACTCACGCAATTCTTTGACGTCGACTCGTTATTTTCTTTGCTCACCTTGGTATGGTTAGTATCGTTAATACTTTCTGGAATATGTATCGGCTCTGTAATACGATTAACATTGTTGAAGCTTACGTTTGATGTTGCTTGTTCTCTCGTTTTATTAATGTGATCCATGTTTCGGCGATATGTATTACCGTTCTCCGTTCGAACTATGAATGATCTCGGATTATTTGTTTTCTCCGTGATTACTCCTTGTCACCTGCATTCAATGGTTCCGCGATTCGTCTTCCTCGATCAGCATACCATTTTTGAATGTTTCGTATTTCTGTTAACTTGTGCATTATATCCGAAATAATTTTCGGCTTTAACATTCCGGAAGTCCTACTATGGTCGTTCTTGTAGCTCTACTCATTAACCTTTGATTTGGCGATGCTAAACTTGATGACATTGGTATATTCCGATAATTCGATAATTTAATAATGCTAAGTATATGCAAGAATTATCTCTTTTGCATTTTTTTATCATTCCTTTCGCTATTTGCACATAGCGTTCTATTAAGCCGTTGCCTTGTGGATGGTTTGGACTACTCGTAGCATGGTTGATCGACCAATCACTCGCGAACTTCTTAAACTCTGCCGCAGAAAATTGTGGACCATTATCCGTCTCTAGCTTTGCTGGTATTCCATGCGTGGAAAAACATATTTTCAATATTTCTATAACTTCCTTTGCCGTACTCTTTTTTAATTCCTTAAACTCAAAATAACCTGAGTAGCTGTCGACTACGAGTATGTAATCTTTATCAATACAATGAAATAGATCGGCTCCCACTACTTCAAATGGAAGACTTGGAATTTCCTTATTAATAACTGGTTCTTTCACCTTTGATCTCTGCATCGACTGACAAATTGAACATGTTTCCACATATGACGTTATATGGTATCTGTAGACATTTCTTTCCAATACAGAATTTCCCTGGCACGACTTAGACACTTTTGTATTCCAAAATGCCCTCGATGTATGTTATACAACATTTTCGGTATTTGTGCCTTTGGTACTACCAGCTTCATTCCTTTGAACACTAAACCGTTGTAATATAATATTTCCTCTCTGAAATTCCAATACAGTTTTACCCATTCATGTATCTCAGCTTGATTGTTCGGCCAACCTGACATTGTTACTTTAATCAGCTCCTGGATTTTTTGGTCGTGCTTCGTGGCTTCTACCATTTCACGTTTCGCATCCTTTGAGCAATCAATCGCAACATATACTTGCAGCTCTTCTTCCTCTTCCGACTCATTATTTACACAGTCTCTACTTAGGATATCTGCTATGTGTTGACTAGTCCTTTTCACATACAATACCGTTGGCGAATATTGTTTTATGTCAAACATAATATGATGTAGTCTAAATGGTGCTGACTGTAATCGTTTTTTATATATATACTCAATTGGCTTGTGATCACTTTCTATTCTTAACCTTTCCGTAGACATACTCATCAAACTTCCCACATGCCCATCTTATCGCTGCTGCTTCCAACTCTATTGGTGGATAGTTTCGTTGAGCTTGGCTTAACAATTTAGATGCATATGCCACAGGCTGTCCATTTTGAAGTAATGCTGCTCCAAACCCGTTCATGCTCGCGTCTACTTGAATAGTTACGTCCTCATTCGTATTATAGAATTTCAATATAGGAGTACATACTTGAAAATGCTAACTTTAACTCGTCAAATGCTTTTTCCTGCTCCTTTGTCCAATTCCATTCTGCTTTATTTATGATAAGATTTCTTAGTGGTTTTGTTATCGCTGACAAATTCGGTATAAATTTCGATAAATACGTTGCCATTCCTAATAGTCTTTGTAATTCTTTGACGTTTAGTGGTCTCTTAAGATTTTTAATCGCAGCTGTTTTCTCAGGATCAGCTGATAAACCACTCCCACTCAACACATGCCCCAAGAATTTGACTTCACTTGCTCCAAATATACATTATTTGTCTTTGTTCAATTTTAATCCAACTTCTTCTACTTTTTTCAGTACTTTATTTGTGATGATTTCTAGTTGTTTACTATTCTCAGCATGAATATCATCCATGTAACATTCTACAGGAGCCGATGACAGTCCAAATGATAATCTCTTGTATGAATACCTGCCCCATGGTGTTCCCATTGTCAAGTATTTTTCTGTACGACTTGATACCCTTATCTGCCAGAATCCTTTTTTACAGTATTGTAAACAACTTGGCTTTCTTCATTCTGGTTACCATTTCTTCGATTGTCTTTAACGGATGGTATCTTCTCACGATGTTGTTGTTCACATCAGTAGGGTCCAGACATACCCGCAGTCTACCTGCTTTCCTCACCACTACCATTGGTGATACGACTGGTGTTACTTCATGAACTTTTGCTAACACTCCCATTTTCACCATCTTTTCAATTTCAGCTTTGGCCTGGTCCTTAATCGCTAACGGAACTTTTCGAACTGGCTTGATTTCGAACTTTGGATGTTCCACCAAATCTATATCATATTCGTAATTCTTCACGCAGCCTAACCCGTCAAAAATATTATTATTCATTCTTAATTCCTCTACTCGTATAATTAGCTTTTCTCGTTCACATGCCTCTTTCCCTAATATTGGTGTGACATTTTCTTTGACTACTTTAAATCTTAATTTTGTCATTTTGTTTCTCACTTGACAATCGACTTCGACCTCGCCTACTACATCTACGTTATTGTTTCCAAACCCTATTATTCGTCGGGTGTTTGTCTTGACAATTCTGATTCCTAGCTTGTCAACCATTTGTTTAGGTAATACGTTGCACTGTGCACCCGTATCCAACTTTGCTTTAATCTTCACTTGATTTATTCGGATTTCTTCGACCCAATTCCTATCATCATCCACTGTGTTTATACTGTCTATAAACAGATCACTGAATTCACTGTCAATTCTTTCCATTTCACTTTCCGTTTCAATTTCGGCTACTCTATTTAGGGTACATATTTTTGCAAAGTGTCCGCGATATTTGCACTTGTTGCACTTTCGTCCAAATGCTGGACAACTACGTTTGCTATGTTTGGTTCCGCACCTTTTACAATCGAACGTTTCATTGTTTGAAAAACAAAACTTTTTTTTCGATAAGTTGCATTTGTTTTCTCCAGCGCCAACGGTATGCTAACACAAGTATCAAAAGTCTCTCAACAATTGAGAGTTTGTTTGCGGGTGGAATCAAACCTACTCAAACTAAAACTTAATAGTGGAGGAAGGAAAATGTTCTAAAAATGAAAGACTTACAAATGTTTGGCCCATTACGGTATGTATGAAT
This sequence comes from Tipula vernalis, assembly GCA_958295665.1. Classification (NCBI taxonomy): domain Eukaryota; kingdom Metazoa; phylum Arthropoda; class Insecta; order Diptera; family Tipulidae; genus Tipula; species Tipula vernalis. The sequence continues at coordinate 10,236,030 of OY282560.1, read as the reverse complement.
CATGATCCCTTGATAGATTGTTTCAAAGGTTGTTTTAATGAAGTTTTGTGTTAAAGGTTGATACACTCATTAACACAATTATTTATACTTGCTAAATTTTTAATGCAACGTAACATAAACAATAACTTCGAAAGTCGAAGTTAGGCAGACTTTTTTTTTTTTTTTAATTTTCTACAGAAAATAATAAAATTTAATTTTTCTGAAACCTAAATTAAAATTCAAAACTTGCACTAAAATCCCTCAATTGCAAGATTTGCGGTTAATATCTCTGTTCATGAGAGAATGCCTCTGCAGCGTTGCATAATCCAAATGGCATTTTGAAGAATTCAGATAAGCTGTGCCCAACCAAACAGTGATAAACAAAAATAATATTCGTAGTTTATTTTGTCTTTTGAATTTTGAAATATAGGCAACGAGTTATTTTTGCATTGTTGTGAAATTAAGCGACAACCCCACCCCAACTTCATTGAAAAGCTAACGAGGCCGGTTATTGTTAATATTACTACAAAAGTAAGAATTTTGGGCTATAACTGTTACCGAAATAAAGTAATCAATTAGCCCTGCTTCAGGATTTGTAATTATTTATTGCATAAATGCTTAATGTGTTTAGCGGTATGTGACAGGTAATAATAACGTACATATAAAGGTTTACCGTCAAATAAGTTTACTTTGAAAATTCCATTCTTTTGTTGTCTATTTTACAACTTTCTTTACTGTACTACCAAATAATTCGGCAAAATTATAATTAAACAATTATTAACCATGATTAGGAATAACACTGAATTCTCTTGAAACCCGATTTTCCCACGTTACCATTCAAACAGAAAGTAAAACAGAATTTTCCAAATTTCATATCGGGGTCGTAATCGATTATAGCCGGGTGCTAGCAAGCCAATAAAGCAACAACACAATTTTTTTGACTTGCAATTCAAAATAGTCTGCAATAATCGTGGTACAATCGCACAATTGTTATTCTAATTTCTCTAATTAATTAATTATTTGTATTTATTTGTTTAGTTTTTTATAACAAATTTTAATAGTTTTGCAGTTTTAGTTTATTTATAAAAAAACTTTTCTTCTATTGCTGTATTTTCCTCTGTGTGCATATTCACAAAAAATGGAAAACAAAGACTTGGGGAATTTGAAACAAAAAAATGAAACTTCTAAGCGCAACGCTCTAATAACGATATCATTAACGATGCGCAACATTAATAAAATACCGTTGCGGCTGTATAGAGCAAGAACATAATATGCACTTTTATTTGATTGTTTTATGTATTTTACCATTGTGATTATAAATTACCATTGTGTATTTTTAGCTAAATTTACCAAAGTCTTTAATACTTTACTATAATTATAAAAGACAATTTATTTTCCTGGTACTTGTAAAATTAATACGGAGTTTTTTTTATTTTATTTTTTTATTTTACAGGCACGTGAGGAACAGGCCCGCCTCGAAATGAAACATCGAAAAGAGGAAGATGATTTATATCGAAAATTTGCACGCAAAAGAGAAGAAGAGGATAAAAAAATCCAGAGTGAAATCCAAGATGAATGGGAACGTGAGCTACAACGATTAACGCATAAATTCGAAAAAGAAATGGCAACACAGCGAAGAAATCGAGAAGAACAAAATGTATTAACGCTTAAACATGAACAACAGAAGGAGGATCTAGAAAAGAATATGACACTGCGACGAACTAAGAAGAAAGAAAGTCTGACGCGAAAAATATTAGAGCACGAACGATCGGAGACTGCGGCTCTCGTTGACCGCCAATCGAGCGAGATGTTGGATCTGATTAGTGCACGTCGTAGCGAGTATATGCAGACAGAAAGTATTTTCTTGGACGATGATTTTATTGAAGGTGTTGCACAGCTAGAATATCCGATGACGGCACCACCACCAGTACCACCATTAGTTAGTAAATTTCAAATATACTCGGATCCAATTGAATTCGAGGAGGTTGATCGAATTGCTATATCGGTGGCGCAGGAAGATCAAAAAACTTTTACGGATTTGGTGCGACAGTTGGTCGGTAGGTGTACGTCGGATATTGAAAAAGCAAGAACGATATTTCGATGGATTACCGTTAAAAATCTTAATACTATGCATTTTGATGAAGATCTGCGAGGGGATACTCCAATGGGATTGTTGCGCGGCATTAAATATGGAACAGAAAGTTACCATGTGCTATTTAAGCGATTATGCAGTTACGCTGGTTTACATTGTGTTGTCATTAAGGGATATTCAAAGAGTGCTGGTTACCAACCTGGAGTGAAATTTCAAGATTCAAGGTTTAGAAACTCATGGAACGCTGTGTACGTAGCTGGTGCATGGCGGTTCGTTCAGTGTAACTGGGGTGCCAGACACCTAGTAAATGCGAAAGAAGCACCAAAAACGGGTAAAGGCAAAAATGATAGCTTACGTTATGAATACGATGACCATTATTTCCTAACGGATCCACGCGAATTTATTTACGAATTTTATCCATTACAAGAAGAATGGCAACTTCTAAAACGTCCAATAACTCTAAAAGAGTTCGAAAACTTACCATTTGTTCGATCACTGTTCTTCCGTTATGGGCTACATTTTGCTGACGAAGGATACGGTGCTGTTGTTCTTACCGATGATACAGGCGCTGCAACCGTACGAATTGCAATGCCAGCCGATATGCAAGGCTGCCTTATTTTCCATTACAATCTAAAATTCTACGATAGTGACGCTGATTCATATGATGCTGTATCGCTAAAACGGTTCGTTATGCAATCTGTAATAGGAAATATTGTTGCGTTTCGGGTCCATGCACCATGTTCAGGCGCATTTTTATTGGATATTTTTGCGAATGCGGTTACACCGCAGGAGTATTTAACGGGCGAGCCCATGAAATTCAAATCAGTTTGTAAATTTAGAATTTGTTGTGAAGAACTGCAAACGGTAATGGTGCCATTACCGGATTGTGCTAGTGGCGAATGGGGTCCGACGAAGGCAACTCGATTATTTGGATTAATACCAATTACACATCAGGTGAGAATTGCTTAGGGTTTGTTCAAACCGTTTACTTAAAATATTAACCATTTGAATCTATCCTAATTTCAGGAGCCATTAATATTTGCTGGTCGCAATGTAGAGATTCAGTTTAGAATGTCGAGGCCATTGACCGATTTTATGGCAACACTACACAAAAATGGATTCGAGGAAAAGAAATTGTCTAAATTTGTGTCACATCTGGTGATTGATGACATCGTTACCTTTACAATAAAGCAAGTTTTTTTTTTTTTTTAATTACGATACGAATGATTTACGGCGTCAAATTAATACTAAAAATCGATTTTTTGCTTCGTTTAATTCTAGTTTCCCCGAGGAAGGCCAATATGGACTTGATGTTTATACACGAGAAGTTGGCGGATTTAATCACCACCATAATAATTCACCAAATGAAAAACATTTGTTAACACATTGTTGTAAATATCTAATAAATTCATCGAAACGAAATTAATTAAAAATTAAAAAAAAAACATTAAATTTAATTCATAAATTTTTACATAGATCTATAGTTTATTATTAATTATTTTTATTGTATAATTTAATTTATCACATAAACACCCATAAATTTTCGCAAAAAGTAAACAATTCGCTAAAATTCTGTTTGTACAACATGGTTTTTATTATTTTTTTTTTATTAATTAATAATTTACACATTTATATTTAATATTTATATTAATTTAAAAAAAAAACAATTAGCTATATTTACATAATTTTTACCGACAAAATAAAAATGAAATTAAAATACAAGAATGAAATTCTAGTAGGTACCTACTTTACTAAAACAAATTATAATTATATATTTGTAATGTGCAATAATCAAAAAATAATTATGGAAATCAAAATTAATTAAAAAAAAAAATTAACAAATTGAAAATTAAATAAAAAAATGTAAATTTTAAAATTGTTATTACTTTTTAAAACCACGAAACAGACTAAAATGTATTAATTCAAAAGCATATCCAATGCGACTGCTTCAAATGTATTCGATTTCTCAAGATGTTCTTCATAAACCGTAATCTGTTCATTCAATTCCCGGAGCACCTCGTCTCGTGTATTATTTAAATGTTTGCAACTTTTCCGATATGCATCCAGCTTCTCAGTTAAACATGAAATTTCGAGTTTCTCACGTTCAATCGAATCTTTTAAAAATTTCTTTTTATGATTCAGCAACTGTATTTCTAGCGGCAAAATTTGTGCGGAGACTGGTTGATTCATCGGCCGCCACTTTGGTTTTGGATCATTACGAAATTTTTGTTTCAACAGTTCCATTACAATTAAGCTATTTTCGAGTGAACTGGATTCCCACATATTATTAAAATCAAGCTCCAGCTGAGATCGCAATTCCGATTTAAAATCATCTATCGAAGTATCTTTATGTACCTTCTCCTTGAGAATTGACCAAATTGGCTCGAAATCATCTGCACTGTAAACACGATTCCAAATTGTTATTTTATAATGTAGTGTTCAATATAATTTATTTACCTTATAGCATCGAAACTTTTTTGAATATGTTTTAATAAATCATCTTTTATTTCTCGAATTACGCTCAAATTGTCCGATTCATTTAATGTTGCCATTATTGTTTTTATGAATATATTAAACTGCAACCATTTCACCGTTGTTATGTTTGTTTGTATTTTGACGTTTTAAATTTTTAGTACAAAACAAAAACCCGATTTTATAGTGACATCGTACGGTGGTTACTATTACTAAACAGAATTCAATTACATAATTCATGAATTATTAATTCAAATTTAAAATCAATTGTTGATAAAATATTGAAATAGTTGAGGTGAGGTGAAAGCGAATATAATTTATTAATTGTTTTTAATTTAAGTGTTACTTTTAAAAAGTACTTAAATATCTTTATCAGCATATTCATGTACTAAACTAGAATTTAATGAAGTATAATTTGGATGTGTGTATATTTTTTCGTTTATCATTAAATTATCCTTATTATTGTAAACAAAATCGATTAGTTTCATTCAAAAATAGAAAATTTTCATTTAAAAACTACCAAAAACATGAATTTTTTCGGCTTGTCCAGCCCTGCTAGCACAGTTTTGATTCAGCGTTTAGTACAAAAAATTTGGCCTCCATTTTTACGAAAAAAACAAAAAAAATCACCAAGAAGGAACCGTCATCAATTTTCATCATAAACGCCGGCCATTTGCATTCAGTGAGTAGTTTGTGGTGTGCGGTTTTCAAATCTCATTAATATTTTAAATATTTTAATCAATTATTTTTTAACTTGAATAACAATTAAATTTTATAAAGTTATAATAAACTATATACGAAACAGTATTCGTTGTGTATTAAAAAATTTATAAGGTGAGTTATGTTCTATTATTTATGGATAATAAAAAAAAAAAAAAATTTAAAATCAAAAAAGTATCGATTTGTATTGTATGAGAAAATTATAGAGAATCTATCGTCGAATCCATTAAGTTATTATGTAGCGCTATATGGTGGATTTAATTCCCTTATAGTTTTAATATGTGTGTGGCCAAAGGGTGTGAGAAACATTTAAGTGTTTTATTAGACATAAATTGAAATTAGTTCAAATTTAATTGATTCGTATATATAATGGAGAAAAATAAAATGATGCGGTCTTTTTTTTTTTTTTTTTTTTTTGTTTTACACTGAATCATGGTGGACAATGGAGGCTTCTTCAATTATAACACAGTATTTTTGTTTTTATGATTAACTTGTAGGCGTTTTTATGATTTTCATATAAAATAACGGTACTTGTCGTATTTGTGTAATCTTTTTATGAATACATGTTTGAATTTGTACTTCTAAAATAAATCGCGTCATATCATATTCTGTTCGTGTTTGAGTCATATCGATTTTTTAAAACTACATAGCTAGATATTTGCTCTACGCTTACTGCGTAATGGAATATTTCGTACATATTAACTAGCTAGTCGAGAAACATGCTAAAATTGAAGATCACGTATAAAATCCAATGAACTGTATTTACCATTCCATTAATTAAATATTTAATTTTAATTAAAACAAAAACAAAAAACTTATATTCAAAATTAAATATGGTTGCCATATTTTATTTTTCTTGGCTTCTCTTCATATAATTTTTTGTATGCAATGTAAATGATTTTCATTGTGATAGAACAAGACAGTACATAATTGGCATCAGTGTTCCCTGCTTAACATGTACAAAACGACCAACATTCTTGAAAAAAATTATCAGTCATTCAAAACAGGTTTAAGTTAATTTTTTTTTTGTTTTGTACATAGCTAGCTCGATATTTTTTTTTTACATAACACTTGTTTTCAGTATTAAAAAAGGCAACAAAATTAAATTGTTACAAATTATGTATATTGAACCAAATAAACAATAATTTCAAGGCCACATCTCAAAAAGATATCTTACATTATTAATCAATCTTTTTCGTCATAAGACCATATATAAAATGAATCATTACATGTACCTATATTTAAATAATAATATCCCGAAATATATACATATGTACATAAATCAAGTAGCTAGGTAGGTACCAAAAAACTGGTTGGGAGGTCATATGTGATAATTTTAATATGAATCATGTCTACACTACAGGTTTGCATTTTGTCGAGAAATAAATTTAATTTCGTTTTTTTTATGATGTTTTTATTTCATTATCAATTTCAATGTATTTTGGCGGTTAAATAAAACTGGTTTTTCATTATAATAAAAAAAAAGCACAAATGAACATGTGAATTGATTATTGCAATACTCCAAAGGTTGATTTTATTTATTTGCAGTAGTTTTTCTAATTAGAATTTACTTGGAAATTAAATTAGGTTTGGTTAGCGTCGAGTTGTTATCAGTAAAGTGTATAAAAGTATTTTTTGTATAAACAAATCTTTTGTTATGATTTCTACACAAGCTTAAATAGTAAGTAAGGTCATATTAGGTCATCGAATCCATACACACATTTTTGTTTTGTGGTGTCGTCTTATTTATCCGGATTGATATATTTTTTTTTTTTTTTTTTTGAAACAAAAAGTGCATAGTTCAAGATTTGTAATTTTGGAATTTCAAGGATAAAATATTGACTTTTCTGTTTTTTATATTTTTGTAATGATCTTGGAATTATAAATTATTAGGGTTTTCATAATTATGGTTTAAATGGCAGGTTTTGAAAGTTAGTCCATTTAAATCAATGTTATGCATTAAATAAATGTCGAAAAGTAAGTTTAAACAATTTTAGGAACTACACTAGAGTTCTTAAGTATTTTTTTTTCCTTTGATGTTCTGATATTATGAAAAAATTATTTTGAATGTGGGATGCCATTAATTTTTAAGTAAAGTCTATTTTTATTATCTGTAAATTATCCATTTTAAAAAAACGGGATCAATCTGGATTGTTTATTATTCAGCTTGGTACAGAGTTACAGACTCCCCTAACTTAATCATTTTTATCAATACGTGTTTCACTCAACCATACTCAACGTTCTTATTTTCGAAATTATAAAGCTTCGGTTAGGTTCGCCACAGGGTGCTACCTATATAGGATTTTGTCGATGAGAAAAATTTCTGTGTAACGATTGATCTATATTTGGTATCTTCAATCTTCTGGGTCTGTCCTGCATGTGACATTTTTAATGTTTGATGAGGCAACTTGTTTTCCGGAATGATACTCGTTTAGGAATTTGATTCAATTATTCCACTAATTTGATCGAGCAAGTCAATATGGTCTTGGGAAAAACCTTCTTCCCCTCTCATTGGCTAAGGTTATGTTTAACATTACTTAGGTATCAAATATAATATAGCATATTTTGTTTTAATATATTTAATTACATCCGAGGAGAATCAATTAAATATATTTTTAACGCTTCGTCAAACTGTATACTACATTTTTAGCGTCCAGTTAAAATGAGGTTTCGCAATGTTGAATCGAGCCTTCTGAATTTTTCAGAAATGCTAGGCTTGCGACTGGAACATTGCTTAAAAACATTAATTCATATCTAACGATTAACTGTACGAATGATTTTTGAAAGACACATTGCTGTTATTTGTGTTGCTGCGTCTCTTGGGTTAGCACCTGATAGATTGCATATTGAGTTTTAGTCTCTTTCAGTCGGTTTTTGCTGGCTTAGAGACTGTTTAAACTTTTTATAACAATCCTTTGATTGTAACTGTATTTGCCGTGATACTATGTAGGATCATAGAATGATAGCTATGCTGATACACAAAACAACATAGAGAGCGGCGCTCTAGTTTGCGTTTAAATCCTAGTATTTTTAAAATTTAAGAATTTGTCAACTCATTAATAAAAAAAGGGAAGTTTTCTTTTTGTCTTCTTAGGATTTAAATCCAAACTTGTGCACTAATCACTTTATCGTGTACCTACAAACCATATAAAAGCTTCAAATAATAATTGCAGCTATTGAATGTATTATGATTAAGATTGTCAGAACTGTGAATTTTTTAAGCTTCTGTATTTTATGGTCTAATCAATCAGATTAATCTCTTCTGGAATCATTCGATCAAGCAATAATTTTTTTTTTATCTTTTAAAATTAAAGAATTGATTTCAAAGTCGAAGAACGAAAGGGAAAGTGAAAAAATTTAAGTTTAATGCCCAACTCCCCCGCCTATTTACCTCAGAAATAAAACAAAGTCATTGTGGTGTAGGACATCTTAATTTCATTGGTTTGGTATTCCGGAAAAATTTGAATTTTTCATATAAATATCTAATTCAACGCCTAAAAACAGAAAAATTACAAACTTTTACGGGCCTTTTAAAATTTAAAGCCCATAGCGGATTTTTGAAAACTGTTTTTCAATGCAATTTTTTGATAAAAAAAAATGAGAGACCCTACTTGCTTTGTAAGGCTTCATTGCGCCCAACTTTTTGCGTATTTTTGTCTCGTTTTTATTTAAAAAAATTAAATTTGCTTTAGTTTAGGTTATATAAAAATTAACAGCTATCGAAACTCCCTTTATTATTTTTATTTATTATACAATAAATAACACATCGTCATATCAGTGCTATCTTGTATTTCCAAAATTGACGTTTTATAGTTTAATATTGATTATTATTACTAAACAGAACTTGTTCTCCGAATTTATAGCCAAAATTGTTATATCTCCTTCCGTTTCTGAGATATTGAGTAGTAATTTTAGTGAATTAATCACAAACAAATATCGTTAATTGTATTTTCGATTCATCTGCCATCAAAATACAGTGAAATTCCCTTATATAACGACATTGAGAATCTGTTGTTATAACCGAATGTCGTAATATATGGATTTTAGTTATACGTTATATAAATAAATCAATTCAAATTTCCGATTATAAGTAGTGAATTTCACTGTATTAGAGAAATGTTTAACATATTTAGTCTAATTCAAACAATTCATTAATTTTTACCTGTATCAACCCATTGGGGGTCATTTAATTGAAAAAAAAAATTGAATTACAGTAGGTTTGTAAATATAAATTACACAGAATTACCTCCATATTTTAGACCCGCTATTCCTAGGTGAAATTCTCCTCAAAGAAAACCCCTCTTTCAAAAAATCTTGTATCAAGTGTATTTCAAATTATAAACCTGTGTGAACACAATTTCTGAGCCGGCCGAGAACATTATAAATTAGGAAATTATTGTTATTAACTATTTTAGATTTGCTTCCTAAGAAAACTACCCTGAAGCCGATACAATTCAAGAGAGAGGTACATAGAGTGATTAAGCAAATGAAATTACAAGAAATCACATAAAAGATTTATAAAATACATACTTAAACTAAATCCATTAATTTACAATAAATCTGGCCAGAGAGCGATTAAGGGCCAAAGAATATTTCATTTTTGAGTAAATCAATTGGGTGGATTTTGTAATGGCACTTACAAGGAATTATCCAAAATTACCCATAAGTTGGTTTTATTGATGATGATGAGTTTGCTATAAGAAAGTTTACGGTTAAGTGCTTTTCATACCGGCTGCGTTGACTTTGGACTTTAAAAAAAAATTACTTTTTATTTTTAATAATTGTCACTTAAAAATAATTTATTTTATAACAATTTCAAAATATTTCTATAATAAGTGACACTGTTAATTAAACATAACTAAATTACAAAATTTAGAAGTTCGAAAACAAATTTTCATTTTTGAAGTTCCAAAGTCGTCAACACAGTCGGTATGAAAAATACTTTTGTCCCGTTTTCGAAAAATTTACTTTGTATGTTTAGGTACGGGCACCTCATGAACTGAAATTCAAGCACAAATAATAATCTCTTAGATTTGTAATCGCACTATCCGCCAATCAAATTACTTGGTTGCTAAAAACAACACCCATTTTTTGCAGACTCGATATACATAAGTAAAATAGTTTTAACTAAAAGCAAATAATTAGACTCGAAGCGATCTCATAATGAAAAAATTAAAAAAATCTTTAGAAATATAAATTGCTAACTTCTCGTGTGAGCAGTCTTAGATAGATGGTTGGTTTGGTATGCGGGTCTATTTGCTTATTGTTTAAAATATTTTATATGATTTCGGCTAAAAATGGGTGTTTTTTCGATATTTCTGTAATTTGCCTGTAATACTTGAACGAGTTTAGCTAAATCGGGTAGGCTAGGATAGTAGTCTGGCTAGGATATAAAATTCGGTAAAGGTCTTTACATTTCGGCCGGGTGCTACGACTCAAAACGCACTTTCATTATGAATGAAATTGGGGAATTCACTGTATTGGTTTTTTACAATAACATTATTCATGAAAATGATGTAAATTTTTTTAAAAGCAATTCTTAGAATTTTGTACATTTCGTAATATTTTAAAATTTTGCAATATTATCAAGAAAGTTTGAATAGAATGTTTTGTGTGATGCTGTTTCATTTTGTTATTTTTATCTTTCTTTTACTTGTGAGGTAATTAATCACTCCTAAAACATTTAGCTCATCAAATCGGAATAAGTTGTTTAAATCGCAACATAAATTATAACACAACATTCGTTCAGAATTAAACGGTGGTAGTATTGATTTTATATTTTCAAATAATAAATCATTGTCCACTTAGCTTAAAAGATTTCGAAATATTGAGGTCATGCTAAATTTTTTTGAGGGACACGTTGGTTACAAATTTTTATATTTAAAAAATTTTCCTAAGCGCAAGGTACAAAGAAAACAAAGTTTTCTAGGTATAAACCAGTTTTAACCAGCATATCATCATTTAGCATTCCACTTATGTTTAAAGATGATTTCTAATTTCTAAAGTATCAAAAATATCACTATTTTTTAATGGGCAAAAGCACCAAGTTAGTAAAAAACATACCCAAACCGTAAGCAACGGTCCCCAATCAATCCCAAATTCGTATACATATAACAAACTTATCTAAATTGTACAGATCCATAATACCATTTTGATTTTGTGAACTTGGATAAAATAATTTAAAACTAAGTTTCTTATTAAATTATATTTTACGTAAAATATTTGGTTTTTAACCGATAGACAAAAGAAGAGATAAGTAGGTTTCACAATAATGTAAGAATAAAAAATCGAATATGGTTTTTTTAACAAATAAAAAAAAATTCACAGACAGTGAGCCGTCACGCAATGTGACTATTACGACACACAGTGTGTATGAGTTTTATATGTATTGGTTATTTTAGAGTTTGTAGCGTACAACAAAGTAGTAAGTAGAGAGCGGAGTATTAGTTAACCTATTTAACACCCTCCACCCATTTTGGGTAAGGTTGTATTAAATAGCCAACATTGGGAAATTCGAAAAGCAATAATTTTCTTCGTTACAAATTAGATAATTTTCATTTGGCTTTAAAATTATTGATCTATGTGTGGTTTATTATAGTGGATATGGTTAGGGTGCTATGGTAACGATTTGTTTTGACATCGATAAAAAGAAATTCAAACTACACATTATGATAGAAAAACTATAAAAGTTCTATTATACATAATGTAAAAGCTTTGTCTTCCATATGTATGGATGTATTATGTATAGTATCTATATATAAATAATTATGTAATTGTAACAGATATTTCATTGGTCACTATTGTAAAGCTTGCCGTTTTTGTAATTAGAAAGGGTGATAACAAAAAAATGATGATGCCATGTTGTTTATTTTTAATATTTCTTTGTAAAAAATAAATTCTTTCATCGCTATGCAAACATTTCATAAGACCTGTTTATCTAGCGGTAATACTTGTATAAAACAATACACTTAAATGTAAATGGTCATCTCATTTTTGCCAGTGGTGTGTGGTGGGGTTGCATAAATTGTGATAATTATGAATACAATATGTTTACGGCACAATTATACTACATAATACACTATTCATTTACATATGTATATTAGTGTACATAGTTGAATTATTAATAACGTTAAAATCAATAAATCAACTGTCTTTGTATTTTTATTTTTGTATATTTGGAATATCAATTATTATTTATTTATACTCACGTATGTAGAGAAATTGTGTTATGAGAATATATACAGTTGTGCATGCGGTTAAATATTTTAACTCTAAAATCATCACATAATCTCGAAAAGTCTTGCTAATTTGTCAAATTATCACTTTTAAAACATTTTACATTTTCTCTTCTTGTGCTGCTGAAATGTAGTTAGGATATATTTTAATTAAATTGAAACGATTTTTTTTGTGTATGTTTTGGTATATTTATTCTGTGTGTATATGTTGCAACAATTAGTATTAGACGATAGAATTTATGGCGCCAACTTAGTTATTAATGTAAAATGTTATTTGTCACCTCAGTTCTTGCATTACTTAATTGCATCGACTCCGCAATGATAAATTTTCTGAGGATCAAGAACTGTGCAAGATTAGTGGCGTCGATATTTTCTATTGTTTTTCATGTTTATGTAAATAATTATTTATGCAGATAGGTGCGTGGGGTTTTGTTTTATATAGGTCGACATAAGAAGGGAGGCTTTGGAACGGTTTAGGTAGATTTCAAAATTTCTCCACTTAATTGTTCGAATGACTGGTATTTAAACTTATTTTGAAATAATGATGGTTAATAAATAAAAAAAATTCAACGACACTTACGTGTACCTGTCGTTTATATCGTTTATAAAAAAACGGAGTATTCGATATATTTCGTATTAAATATTTTTATACCCCACTACATTTTTTTTTTCCAAACTACCCCTTTTTGTGGGACGACAACAGTTTGATAAAATGCTGGTTCGCCAGCGATTTTCTTTAGTTCTAGTTATCCTTTTGAAATGGATTAATCAAATAAATAAAAAAAATAAAAAACTTAATATACTTGTTTGTAATTAAAGTGTATATATAAAACTAAAACACATACTTAAAGTTGTTTTAAGTATAAGTAATAAATATTAAAATTGTTGTTGTGAGTATATATTGTAATCATTTTATAAAAATAACTACAATTTTTTACATTTTTTTCAATATAATCATCGTTTTTGTTTAACTTTAAACATTGCGCGCGTTTTTTTTTTATAAATTTCTTCAATGATAAATATCATCTTAGTTTATTTTTTTCAAGATTTTCATAATATTTGAAGTCTATAAAATATACTAAAAATATATGCTTTAAAATTTTCCGCGAAACTGGTTTCGCGCTTCATGTACATTGATATTCATGTATTTTTTTTTTGCGCAAGAGAACATTTTTATTGTTTTCTGCATCAATTTTACAAACATCATAACACAATCCCCTATACAAAAAACACGTTTTGATTACAATATGTACATGTATAATAATGAAATATCTGACATACCCTGTTATTGTAATTTTACTTTTTAATCCCCTGGATTAGTCGGTGTCAAAGAACTCCATCTCTTCTTTGGAATGACAAAATTTGTATCTTTTATCAAATCTGCTACTACAATACATTGCAAAACAAACTTTTTTATTTTGATTGAAATTTAACAATTTCTACATTTATAGCAAAATATTCGTTTTTTTGGCACATTAATATATCATCGTTAATTTGTAATATATAGATACTGTTGCTACTTTAATAGTTTGTATTATTTATTAGTGGAAACTACATGCACGTATGTATGTAAGAAAAAATGTATGTATGTTTGTAAGAACTTACATACATGTATGTGTATGTAAGAAAAAATTGCCAGAGGAACTAAATTATTATTCGGGTAGATGTAGATCCTTGATATGTTTTAATTTTATGTATATGGGAAATGTGTGGTTTAATAAATTAAAATCCAGATGTCTATACAAAGATAATAAATATTTTTGGAATTTGTACGGAACAACTAACCCACATTACGAATAAGTTATATTAAAAGAATTGCGCGCACTTTAAATAATAATTATACAAAATGATTGATGAAATTTATAATACACATGTAATCCTATCATTGTTATAGTTGGTCGGTCGGAATTCGATCAAAGTTCTATATAAGGAAACTAGTTGATTCCTTATGTAGATTGTTGATACTGTAGGCGCCTTGATTGAAAATATATGCCAGCTGATTTTACGTTTTCGATTCAGTAATTTCTTACTGGTTAATTGGTTAATAAAAATAAATTTTACCTTACACAAATATTTATGGTTTACTACTACTGTTGTAACTCCGTAATCCGAGTTACACTTAATAAAACACTTAATATATATATTTAGATAATCTCTATTTCTTTATTTCACTTCTTGTTCTTTTGTTCGTCGCGTTTTCTCTACCCAACGCCTACCGTCCATTCTCTGACATATTCACAATCCTTCTATCTAAAATCCCGCCGCTTAATAATATCTAAATTCACGCCGATTAATGTGCTGACTTCACCACACTCTTCCCCTGCTAAAATATTGCATCGGCTAATATCGACTAATGTCGAAATCATCAAAGCGACTAGGCATCTTCCCAGCGGTAGTTCGTGTTGAACGGCGGGGCTGCACCTCCTGCTGATTATCATCATTTTGACTGCCTTCATTGACATAGATGGCTTCGTTTGTATGTCTGGCGTTGAATGGTTCACGTGCTTGTTGTAGCTGGGGCAAGATCGTCGGCTCGACAACCTCCTGTAATGGCGTGACCTCGAACATGTCCATCAACAAACTATCATTGCCGAATTCGGCGTACCGGAACTTCAGTTGATTGCTGTGAGCCCGCACGCGGCGCTCGTTTGGCGGTTCAAGCTGTACCACATAGTTGACAGCTCCTTCGCGGCGCTCGATCTTCCCTGGCAGCCATACAAAATTACTGTTGCGAAGCATGGACTTGAAATAAATGACATCACCTACATTGAACTCCTTCCACTTTGCCCCGTGATGGTCATTGAATTGTTGCTCCATTCTCGTGTTACGCACATTGCATCGGTTTACGGAGGGCTTGATAAGATCCAACTTAGTCTTCATATCATGACCATACATTAGCTTGTATGGAGACTTCATCCCCAGTCCATACGAAGGCGTGTAGCGATAGCACCACAGAAATCTCCGCAAGATTCCGTCGACATTCCCTTCCTCCTTCAACTTCTCAAGTCCCGTCTTGAGCAGCTCAACAAAACGCTCGGCACGGCCATTTGACTGTGGGTTGTATGGTGCCGTGGTAATGTGATCGATGCCGTTCTCAGCACACATCTTCTTGAAGCAGTCGGATTTAAACTGAGGGCCGTTGTCGCTAACGATGATATCGCACAATCCATGGCGGGCGAATGTTTCCATCAAGTTTTCAACGGTCTTCTCAGATGTTGTACTGTTCATCTTGAAAACCTCCGGCCAGTTGCTAAATGCATCAACGATGACCAGATAGTACAACCCATTGACGGGGCCGGCGTAATCAATGTGAATCCGTGACCAAGGACCCTTCGGCATTGGCCATGCTTGCAACGTGCATTTCCTGGGTGACTTCGAATTGATCTCGCAAATACCACATCTTTTTACATGTGACTCGATGTCGCTGTCAATGCCTGGCCAGTAAACTTTGCTTCGCGCTAACAGCTTCATACGTACTGTCCCTGGATGACCCGCATGTAGTTCCTCGAGAATAGGCTTACGCAATGGAAACGGCATCACAATCCGTTCGCCATAAAAAATACACTCTTCAATCACTGAAAGTGATGTTCGGAGTGCGAAATACTCTGCCGCCTCTTTATTTTTGACCTGATTTTTCCTTCCAGGCCAGCCCTGCTTGATGAGATAAGCCACTTCTTTCAGGACCTCGGACTTTGCAGACTCCACTTGGATTGTTTTGAAGATAACCGGTAACGATTTTGCTGATTCGATGGCAAAACACTCTGCATGAGTGTCAATTCGAATGGTTGCGATAACAGTATCCTCAGGTTCTGGTTTCAGTTGCGCATTAATGAGTCTTGAAACAAAATCAGCGTAGGCGAAACTCTTTGTGCTGATGTATTTGATATCAAAATCGTAAGCGAGCATGATAAGCGCGTATCGTTGCAACCGATTTGCAGAATAGACAGGAACTCCTTTTTTTGATCCAAAAATCGCTAACAATGGTTGATGATCGGTGCGCAGCTCGAACTTCCGACCGTAAATGTAACGATGAAATTTTTTTAGTGCAAACACTAGCGCAAGCGCTTCTCGCTGGTTCTGTGCATAGTTTTTCTCGGTCTTGCTAAATGATGACGCTGCATACATAATGGGGCGCTCTGAACCATCTTCGAATTTATGCAATAGTACTGCCCCCATTCCGTAACTAGATGCGTCCGCGGCAACAATGATTTGTTTCGTAGGGTCATAATGCGCCAAGGCGAGATCTGTCGTCAGAACTTCTTTCAGCTTCCTGAACGCCTCATCACGAGCAGGGGTCCACTCGTACTTGACGTCTTCCCGTAACAACTCATCCAGTGGCTCTCTCAGGTCCTTCAATCCCTTGATGAACTTTCCATACCAATTAATGGCTCCCAGAAACGCACGCAGCGTTGAAATGTCCGCTGGCGCTGGCAATTGTTGAATTACCTCAACTTTAGACTTATCTGGGCGCAACCCATTAGCGTCGATGATGTGGCCCAAATAGCGAATCGACTTTTGGCCGAACGAACATTTTGCGAGCTTAAGGGTGAACCCGTAATCTCGAATGCGTTCAAGGACCGAGAAAAGCTTTTGTCGATGATCCTGCTCGTCTTTCCCAGCCACAATGATATCGTCGAGATATGCTGCAACTGTGGGCATTCCTCCAAGCATTGTGTCCATCAGCTGTTGGAAAAGGCCGGGTGCTGTCTTAATTCCCGGCTGCATCCTGTTTACTTGGAACAGACCGACATGTGTGTTGATCACCATCAGTTTCTTGGCATCGTCCTCGAGCTCCAGTTGCAGAAAAGCATCCGATAAGTCGATGTTGCTGAAGACAGTGCACCCCGCGAGCTTCGCCAAGATGTCAGCCGGTACCGGCAATGGATACTGATTAGGCTCAAGTGCTGCATTGAGGCCTGTCGAATAATCAGCTGTTACGCGAGTTCCTCCACTTTTCTTTTTCACCGCAACAATAGGGGCCGCTGTTTCGGCATATTCGATTGGTTGGATCACCCCCAACAGCTGTAATCTCTGCAACTCATCCTGAATTACTTGTGCGGCTGCGTACGGTACGGGCCGCTGACGGCAGAAAACCAACTTCGCCCCTGGCGTTAATTTTAGCGGTACTTTTAATCTGTTACACAACCCCAGCACGTCTGCGAACACAGAGGGGAATTTCGCCTGGACCTCCTCTGTCAGAGATAGCTCTCCATCCGCGTTAACCCTGTTGCATACTGCCGACAATGGTACGTCAAAAAGCTTTAAGAGTTCCATCCAATCGCTTCCAAAAACATTCAGGTTGGAGTTTGCAACGTAGACTTGTCCGGCGGCCTCGCGATCATACAACTTCAGTTTGGCTTGAAAACTGCCTGTGATATCGAGACAATCACCAGTTGCACTGATCGCCCGTTCTTTGCACGGAGTCAAAACTGGCATCCCTAAGCCTTTCCAGTTTGATCGTGAGATGATCGTCCAGTCTGAACCCGTATCAAGCTGCAGTGTGACTTTGCGGTTATTGATGATCGGCATAACAGATTTGCGTGTTGCCTTTGACATTGACTGGATAGCGAAGCTCTGTCTTCGTTTATTATTTCGTGATCTTGCCCATCTGGCTTTTGCACGCGCCGCTGACAGGCAAAATCCGCTCTTATGTCCGCGCACCTTACATGTTTCGCATTCTTTGATTTTAAATGGGCAGTCACGCCAGAAATGGGTTTCACCGCAAAACGCGCATGGGGATCTCGGTGTCTGCTGCCCGTTATGCCTCGGTGCTTCTGTCTCGCAGTATTGCCGTCCTTGGTTCTGTTGCTTGTTCCGGCTCTCTTGGGTTTTCTTTCGGATTTCCAGTATTTCTGCTTTGACCGTATCTGGATGAATTACCATTCTTTTGTCACTCATGAGGTTGTTCAGACGTTCCGTGATATTTACCAGTTCCTGTAAATTCAATTTTTGTCCTCCGTCTACCTCTGTTCCCGTGTCCTGCTGGTCTAGTTTCGAGAGTAACCTCTCTAACGTGCTTGAATCCTGTGGTTTGTCGAGGCCCTGTACAAAGAGCAGTACCTTGAAATCTTCTGCCGGGCATTTTGCGATGTCAAACTTTTCACACATGGAGTTTACGCGGGCAGCATACGTTTTATAGTCCTCATCTTCGCCCTTCGAGACCTTCAAACATCTGTATCGCAGCGAAAAAAGCGATTCTTTGTGTCCGTAAATGCGTTTAAGCTCCTTGACAGCCTCTATCAACGTTAACTCCATAGGCTTGCGCGGCAGAATAGTGTTGGCAAATTTCTGATAATCCTGGGTGGTCAGTTTCTGCAATAGCAATCCAACCCTTGCCTTCTCCGTCAACAATGCCGCATCCTCGGTGAAAAGTGACTCATAGCGGCTATACCACAACTCGAATGTTGCATTCACTTCCGCATCATAATTGAAGTTTTCCATGCGGCTCGACAAATCCTTGACGATCGAATAATTCTGCTTCAAATTTTCAGCTCCTTGCGGGGGTCCTTGCTGCCTTGCGAGATGCTCCAATATCTCTTGAATCTGTTCGTCTTTTTTCTGTCTTTCGGCTGCATCCAGCTGCATTTGTTGCAGTAACTTTTCCACAATTTGTTCCATTTTTTTTATTTTAAGGTTATTTATCTTCTAACCATGTGACCGCGTGTTTTCTCAAATTAATTTTTTTTTATATTTTAGTAATAATAATACGCGGATTCGTTTTACCTCGTCGCCACTGTTGTAACTCCGTAATCCGAGTTACACTTAATAAAACACTTAATATATATATTTAGATAATCTCTATTTCTTTATTTCACTTCTTGTTCTTTTGTTCGTCGCGTTTTCTCTACCCAACGCCTACCGTCCATTCTCTGACATATTCACAATCCTTCTATCTAAAATCCCGCCGCTTAATAATATCTAAATTCACGCCGATTAATGTGCTGACTTCACCACAACTACAATCAAATGATAATTATTTATGTAGTTCAAGATCGTTCATTATTTTAAAAATAATTACTTATTGTGTTTAAAAACATATATGTTGTCTTTACTTGATTCACCTGTCTTTTGCAGTTAATTTTAGAGATCGTAGAGTTGTAAGACTCATAATATGTATGATTAGTTCGATTAAAGATTATTAAAATAGAAGCGCGCGCTATTTGTGATACATTGTACGTTTGTTGATGATGCAATGCGGTCGGTGAATTAAGAATTTTGGCTCGTTGAATGCCATTATACGATAATTTAATATGTTCGAAAATATATATTTAGCTAGGAAATGGGAAATGTGTAAGACTGCGTAAAAACCGTAAATTTTTTTTGTGTTTGTCACTTTTGAATTGTTTTGAACAATAAATATGTCAAGATTGTGGGAGTTATCATGAGAATTGCTGTAGTTTCTTATTTAATTATTTTACTTTTAAATATTGTAACGAATTCCAATAACGATTATGATTTATAAGTTTATAGTTTTTTTACAATCATAAATGCCGTGAACGTCCAATATCGACAAACTCAAGTGGTTTCGATAGATTGCTTTTTGGTTCGATACGAAGGGCGTTCATAGTAAGAGAAACAGACCATGAACATATAGAAACGTTTTTACAGTTGTAAGAGTACAGCTAATATCGAATTTTAGATTTACGTTGAAAAATGAATCTTCTTAATTTTCAAAATTAGCGACAGTGGACAATTTTTATTACCTATTTCTAGGTAAACTCTGCTTTATTCTTCCTAACTACGATCTTCCTAATGTTGATAACGAGGGGATACCATTTTTACTTATCGAACACTGGACATTTTAAACTGTTTTACAAATACATATTTTTAAGCCTAGATAATTTCCTTGCATAAGGTCACATTGCTTATCTTTAAAACAAAATGCCTGATCAATGATATTTTTTGTTCATGTTAGCCTGTTCTTATTTATTTTGGTTGTAAAAAGAGAGCTGAGTTGAGAGCTGCGATTTTTATGTATGTAGCAGAAGTGTAATAATAGCTGCATTTCATGAAACCATGTCTGATCAATTTTCAAAACAACAAAATTTGTGACACTTTGTTGGTGGCAGTCAGTATGGAAAAAGAAAAAAATTAACGACTGACGACCGGTACTCATGAGTGTCAAGACATTGCAACTCAAAAATCAAATATGTATAGAAAAAAAGTTGGTTAATATAACAAGTTGGGTACAAGTCGAGTTGTGCCGTTGTACACGTTATTTAAAATTTTAATATTCCGACAATTACAACAACCGTAATTACTGTTTTTAATTCTGTTAGATTCTTAGTTTTAAAAACGATTTCTTGAAAAAAGCTAGTTTTGGACTTGCGTCCTTTTGTGTAATGAGCCGCAGAGGGCTTATGAAATTTGTCAATTTCGGATTTTGAATTTTTTCGAACGAACATATTAAGCAAAATTCGACTTCTATGCTATTTAGTTTGCAGATTTTGTAAGATTGATGGTATTTTGTGTTTTTGTGGAAAATAGAATTTTATTTAGATGTATGTAGAATTTAATTTATATGAATAATATAACATAATCGATTTATATATTCATAATAGTGTAAATCTGATTAGATAAATTTTGAAAGATAATTCAAAGAAACATAAAATAATTAGGTACTAGACACTAATTATGTATTCTCTTTGAATGTTATTTGAGTTTACAACTAATTACAAACGAAGAAAACCTCTAAATTAGCTTGAAGTCGTAAATGGATAAGCTTGATGTTCGCCTAAAGTTATTCAGCATCTACTTCCGAAATTTCCTAATTATTGGAATTCGTTTACCTAACTAACTTAAATTTAGATGATCGTAGATCAAAGGTCTCAGAACAGGGGTTCCGAAAAATCTCACTTTTAAATATCGTGTAGGTAAATATTTTTTAAAGTAATAAATATCCAAAGAAAATTCCGAGACCCCACCAAAGATAAACAACTATGACAAATAATCGTCGTATTGAATCTGTTTTTTTTTAAATTGGAAGTTTCAGTGACATTTTGCAAAAGTTCAAATTATTTTCTCTTTAGGTAGATACGATTGCGAATTTGGAAAATAAACAGATTGATTTACATTATTCGTGTTAAATTTGGTTATTTCCCATTTACGTTAAATTTCTGAAAAAATGTTCACTTCCTTTCGTGCACTCTTAATCCATAATCTACAATATTGCTATATCTGATTAGTGGTATTATTGTTCTCTTACCATTTTTATCCAAATCAAAAAACATAAGTTTTCAAGATTAAATTTATGTTATTATATTTGGCTAAATCATTTAAAAATATTTCTTTTTCTTTTACAGAATTAAAAAGTCATCATGAAGCGTGAAAATGTGGAAGATAACAGTTCCAATGGATCAACCAAGCGTCTACGAAAAAACGAAGAAGAAATTCGTCTATTGATTCCAAGCAAGGTAAGTTTGTTTCAAAAATATGTGCAGAAGCTAGTAATAAATGTATATATTTAAATAAATAGATTGCTGGAGCCATTATTGGAAAAGGTGGACAAAACATCCAGAAGCTCCGAGTTGAGGTACGTAATCAAATTTTCAATAATACATTTTTCTTATTTGCTCTGTCTTTTTGTCTCTCTCTGAAAAAAACAAACAAATTAATTTTAAATCATAAGAATTTTTTTAATTTTTAATTTACATAAAAAACATAATAGCTTTTCTTGCAAATATTTCAAAATCTTTTCCCGAAAATAATTAAAAAAATTAAAAATGTTTTTAAAACAAATCTGTATCTTCGTCTTAAATATGTTGTAATGTATAGACATACATATATAAATATATATAAAAAATGCAATTAATTGATGTACTTGTTACTTGTTAGATTTTTATAATTAATTTTTATTTAATTTTTTTTTTTTTTTATTATAATCTTTTTTTTTTATTTTTATATATATTGTTACCTAATCTATGAAATTTTTTCTAATTTTCCCCCATATATTATGCCCGCCCCTGAATTATTCAACTGCGCGCCCAACACTGTGATGTGCCCTGCCTTGTAAAATGTAAATCGACATACAACATCAACGACAATGAATTCTACTCTACAACTTACCATTATATATATATAAAAATACCTAATATCTGAAATCATCTGCAAATATATTTGTGTGGCCCTGTTAACTTTTTTTTGGAACTGTGGATTATGTATAAAAAAAAAAAATCGGATGTGCCCAAAAAATGTTGTATTATATATATACATATATGTATTTATATATTATGTATATATAAACATTGGAAAATCAACTACAAAAACAATGTGTCCAAAATAAATTTAATTCTTTTTTAATTGAAAATTCTTTTTTGGTTTTCAATCAAAAAATTAATACTTTTTTTTTACTACTACACTACTACTGTGAAAATATAAAAAACTATAAACTTTTAAAACAAATTCTACGTGATAAATATGATTCCTTCTTCATGACGTCGTATTTGTGAACACTAATAAAAATCACTTCCCTTCTGAAATATAATAAATTTATCAATTTATTGTTGTACATCTTCATCATGCCATGCAGTATAAAGCCACGGTGTCTGTCACCGATTGCCAAGGTCCCGAACGGTAAAGAAACTTGTCTTTTTTTATTTACATATCTTATATAAAATACTATGCATTTAAAAAATAAAATAAAAATATATATAAATTATATATGTATTTTAAAAAAATATATAAAAATACTTAAAAAACTTCCTTTTTTTTCTAATTTGTTATGAATAAAAATAAAAAAATGTTTTTTTTTTATGTTACACACATTCCCATGTTTCTTTTTAATTTTAATAACTAAAAAAACTTAAGTGGGTTGTGTAGAAAAGGAAGATTTTTTTAATTTCAAACATTAATTGTTGTTTTTTACTTTTTTTTATTTTATTATCATTTTGATTTTTTACAAAAGGTGTTTTTATTTATTTTATTGATCTATATATAATTAGAATTATATATTAGTCCATTGTTTAAAATTTTTGTGTAATTATTTGCCAAAAACATTTCAAAAATTTACTTAGTTATCCTGTTGGTGTATATACAAGTATACAAATTAATCAATTTATTTTAATTATAATAACGCCTTAACAATTAAAACTTAACCAGTTTTTTTTTTTTTTTTGTTTAATTTTATTTATATGCTTCTAATTTTCATTTTTTTTTTTATTAAAATTTTAAACCAATAATATTTTATATAATCTAATAATCAAAATGATTTTAATTAAATCCAACCACAAAAAAAAAAGATTATGTATCAACATTGTGTTATTCAAGATGAAAAAATAGAATTTCCTTTTTTATTTTTTATTTGTAATTAATTTTGTGGAAATTAATTTCATTTAATATTTTTGAATTTTAATGTATTTTTCTAGCACGGTTACGATTGGGGCTGACATGGAATCGGTTTGCAACATTGTCAAGGAGGTTTTGAAGCATTTTGATACTGTGAGTATAAACGGTTTTTCTTTATTATATATTTGGGGGTTGACATTATGTTTTTTTTTTTTTTTTTTTTAATATAATATGGTATATCAATAAAATTCATGTATATAATTTTTAATTTAATTTTTTTTTAAATAATAAGGTATGTGCATGAATCGCGTGTTTATCGTAATTACCAGTTTAAAATTCATATTCCAAAAAAAAAAAAAATGTAATGTTTTTTGTTTGGGCGACTTTATGTCTATTTTAAAATGTTTTTGTTGTACTTTAAAAACCAAACACACAACCAATAAATGCATCAAATCATATATTCATGTGTATATTATAAAGTACAAAACCAATGTAAGTTAAACTATAATTAGGTTCATGAATATTTTTTTATTTCGTAAACAATGGATTATAATTTAGCATTTTAAAAATACAAACATATATGTGATATGAAAGACATTTTTGTGTTGTGTATATTATAAACGAAATCAATAAATGTTCTATATTTGAATAATATATTACATATTTTATTACAGAGAGACGATGAAGTCGATTTACGTATGATGATTCATCAATCACTTGCCGGTTGCGTTATTGGAAAAGGTGGCAGCAAAATCAAGGAATTGAGAGATGTAAGTAGTGTATAGTGTAAATATAACACACCACATATTACATAGTATACCAACCACAAAGTAAATGTTTATAGTTCTTGTAACCTATAGTAACGATTTGTGTGTCCTGAAAATTTAATTTATATACCAATTTGATATTTAATACACATTAGTCCGTCTATATACAAAATCAATAATAAACCGATATTTAGATAGAACGTTATTTTATGCTGTACAAAAAAAAACTTTTAAGTGAAGCCAACAGCACTATATAATTTAAGTAATTTTTGTCTCCCCCGATTTTCTGTGCCCCCCCCCCCCTCATGCCACCCTTATTCAGTATTAATTGAAATAAAATAAATTAGGGTTGTTAAAATGAACTACATAAAGTAGACAATCAATTTTGATGGAATCAATCGAAAAAAGTTCTATGCATTATTCAAATGAGTATACATATTAGTTTGCATTTTTAATTTTTATTGTTATTATTATTCAACCGCCAACAATTACAACTTTTTTTTTTACTATAATATGTAAATTTATTAAAGCGTTTATGTTGTTTTTTGCTAGGTATAGTGTTATATTCGCTTTATTAGACACGTGTTATATTTGGATTGGTCTTTTATTATATTGGTTGATAATTTTAGTTGTTCGATTCTAAAGTTATTATGTTCCATCTTTTAACACATTTAACTGTTGCATCACTTAAAATATATTTAGATTTTTTTTTTTTTCATGTACCCTTAACGATAATTGAGTTTTTATGTTTAATGTATGTTACCGAATAAACTAAATGTTTCAAAGATTTGGAATCCAAAATTATGTACTTCCTTTTCAGAAAGTGCAGTTAGTTGTTTAGAAAAGTTAGTTTTACGATTAAATGTTTTTTTAATTTTTAATTAAGCCCATTTTGTTATATTCGAATTTCCATAATTTTTGCCACAAAGACAGACGGCGACCTATTTTTTTATATATCCTTAAATTAATTGTAATTTCATTGTGTGATTATTCAGGAAAATAAATAGAAACCTCTAATATCCTTTATAGAGTATAATTATTATATATGTACATATATCATATTTTCTATGTAGACCGCATATTTTATTAAATGGACACGATTTTCTATTTTATATTGGAATCCATGACTACAAACATTTCAATTCACGTGAGAATTATATCCTTTGACACAACCACTACCACGATACAAATGAGTATTAAGACATGTAATTAGAGTATTTTATAATTAAATGACGCCAAGTCGATTAATATTTTATTTAATGCAGTCTTTAAATATTAAGTGAAAATTGTTGTGCAACAACAACGTTTGTAATAATTTTTTAACACCAGGTGCTTTGGGATATACACATTCTTCTTGATCTGAAAATTAGAAACAGATGTTTTTGTGTGTGTGTGTGTGTGTGTGTGTGTGTATTTTTGTTCCATATTTAGTATGTTAGCCCGCTTTATATATAGTACAGTTAGTATATAAAGTGGCAAGTATTTGATTTTTTTTTGTTTTTCTTTATAAAACACAAAACACTTTCAAATTTTTGTCTCTGCTCCACCCTCCACGTTTTGGGTTTTGATGTTTTCTCAATATACAGGATACATATCCGTTTGTAATATACATTACGGGCAGGGATGGATTTCACTAAATTGTGTATGAATGTATGTATACATTTTTTTTTGTTCCATGTGTATTAGTAATCCAAATAAAGGAAAAAGGGAATTATCGTTTTTCAGCTGTCGTCTAGTTTTCTTCTTTTTTCTGTGTTGTTGGTATAATTTTCTCTAAAATATATAATCGCACATGCGTGAAAAGTATTTTGTTTTGTGTCTTATACCTTCTGCGAGTAGCACCTTTCTGAGTGAAAGATAAAAAACTAAAAATATTTTTTTTAGTTTCTACTCAACTGTAGAGTTTAAAGGAAGTGATTGTCCACCTCAAAACAAGTTAAATAAATAGTTTAAATACATAAAAGTTAATTTGAACTAGGGAAAATGAAATTTGGTGTGTTGAATTTAATATTTTGTTACCTAAAGTAAACTATTGATCAATTTTTATTTTTATGTTTTTCCGTTTTTCTGTACATATTATATTTCGGGTGGAAAATCAATAAAATATAATCAATTTTTATGTGGATATATATATATATATATATATATATATATATATATATATATATATATATATATATATATATATATATATAATTAATATTTTATATAGTGTGTACTATCATCCACTCCTAGTTTCTGTCTGTATAGAAGCATTAAAACAGTTTCTTTGTTGTTAAAATGTCTTTGTCGATTAGAATCTTTAATAATGGATTTTATTTTTAAACATTTATTTTAGAAAATTGGTGCTCGTCTAAAAATTTTCTCCAATGTTGCGCCCCAAAGTACCGACCGCGTTGTCCAAATTCTTGGAAAACCAGACTTGGCTATTGAATCAATTAAGGAAGTGTGTGAATTGGTAAAATCGACACCGATTAAAGGACCCGTACATAATTATGATCCAATCAATTTTGATGATTTGTATGCTGATGAATATGGTGGTTGGGGAGTTGGAAATGGCGGTGGAGGTAGCGGCGGCGGCGGTGGCGGCAGTGGTCGTCAAAATGGCGGTGGTGGCGGTGGATTCCGTAACGGTGGTGGACGATTCAGCGGTGGTGGTGGTAGTGGTGGAGGTGGTGGTGGACGTGGTGACAATGACAGATTTGCCGATCGTGGTGGACGAGGAGATGGTGGACGATTTAATGATCGCGGAGGGCGCGGCGGCGGTGGTGGAGGAATGAAGTAAGTTTATTAAGTAAATTAAGTTTACGACTTCTATTAAAATGTAGTTCTAATCTAAATAGTGACAGACGTGGTGGTGGAAATGACCGTGGCGGTAATAACCGTGATGGGCGATTCCATGATTTCAGCAACATTTGGGACACTAACCCATTGTCGAACAATTCGAACAATCCAATGGGGGGAGGAAGTGGTCCAATGGCTCAACCAAATTTAAACTTTGGCGGCATGAATAATATGGGAAATGGTAATATGGGTGGAATGGGCGGACCAAATATGAATGGCCCACCGCTAGGTGGTGGTAATACCGGTGGATTTGGTATGGGTGGTGGCGGAGGTGGTGGTGGTGGCGGCGGCGGCATGGGGGACATGGGAAACAAATCTTCGACCCAAGTTACAATTCCAAAGGATTTAGCCGGAGCCATTATTGGGAAAGGAGGTGGTAGAATCCGAAGAATCCGCAACGAATCGAATGCACACATTACAATTGATGAGCCCCTTCCGGGAAGTACCGACAGGATTATTACGATTGCTGGTACTCCCAAACAAATACAAACAGCTCAGTATCTTCTTCAACAAAGGTAATTATTTTTTAATACTAACTACTAAGTAATTTAAACTAAAACAAGTGTAAATATATTTTACATATATGTATATACAAATTTTCTCCAACTAATAACAATTTCTATACATATAAAACTAGTAATAATCATATTAATACAACAACAATAATATTAATAATAATTTTAAATTTTCTTTTTTAAATAATTAATAATTTCATATTTTCACTTTTCATCAACTAAAATAAAAAAAAATCCATTATTTTAACAATAACATATATGTCTGGCATTTTTTGTCTGGAAGACTAGTGATTTTGTTGTTTGGTTTAGAAAATGAACAAAAAATCTCTTGTCTTTCTACAAAGTTTGCTGCTTTCTGCTATATGGGAACAATTTTTCTATATTTTTTTGCTTTTTTATAATTTTGAATTTTTCTTTCTTATTTTTATTGACAAAATATTGTATTTCTCGGATTTTTTCGACTTAATATTGAGTTTTGATATAAATAATAATAGTAACTTCAACTAAATATTATCAATTGATTCCCAAATTGCGATAGCTAGCAATAAAACGTGTGTTTATTTATATAGATAAAATATATACAAATTTATATCGGAAATATGTTTTCATTCGGTGCCAGAACATTTTGTATATATACTAAATTTTTTGTATTTTTTAAAAGAAAAATGGTATATCAAAACTCAATCAAATGTCGATAAAAGTCGATTAATTTTTTTTAGGGGTTTGCAAACCATTTTCTGTTTGTTTTATATTTATGTATTTAATTTTTTTTTTGTCCAATTAAATCGTTTTCAAATTCAATCGCCACTTTTTTTTCGATTATAAAATATAATGTATTTTAGCTTTAGAATTTAAAAATTGTCGTTTTCAATCAAGCATGTAGCAGTTATATTATTGAAATGTTTAAGCTGTGTTTCAATCGGGTAAAAAGTTAAATATTTTAACGGTGGTAAAAAATATTCAATTTTCCTCACAAAATAAAAGACACAAATTTCTGAGGTGAATTAATAGCTAAAAATTTAACTTTTTATGCGGTTTTTTATTCGTTTGAAATTCAGCCATAATTTTAAAATAATGAAGATCGTTTTTGGTGCATTTTCAATCTGTATTTATTTGTATTAGCTCGTAGAGTTGGCTGGATTGAATTTTATGAAAATTTCAAAATGTTAGATTTTTAATTGAATCGTATTTATTTTAGGGTTCACGGAGACAAATCGCAGGAATTCTATTTGAAGAGTTTGCGATTGAATTTGAAAAGGTTTCAATTGAACTAAAAAAAAACCTTACAATTTTTTGGTGTGTTTGATTTTGATTTGTTTTTTTTTTTTTTTTTTTTTTTTAATTTTTAAATAAAATACAAGACAACAATTTTTACTATTTTAATTAACACCCCCAAATTCAAAAGAGAGTTGTGTTTATAAATTAGCGTGAGGATTTTGTTTTTTGTTAATAACTATTAATAATAATAGCATGTGGAATTTAGCTCCCATTAAAGTTGGTTTGCATTCCCCTTTTTGAAACGTATAACGAATAAAATTTATCCTATTACCGGAGACCGCACAAATTTTTAATTGTTATTATTTTTTATTCCTTTTTTCAGCGTCCACGAGAATAGAAGAAAATTTTAAGTTAGAATGACGATAGAGAAAAAAAGCGTTAATTTAAAAAAAAAAAGAAAAACCAACTTTATTTTAAATATATTTTAATCCCTTAATTAATATAAATCATATTTGTTTTAAGAAAATAATGTTATAATTATGTTTTCTTACATTTTTTCATTCCAATCATTAAAAACTTATCTTAAATATGACCCTTATAACATAATTAAAGCTCGGCGCTCCGGCGAGCTGCACTATATGTATATTGTAGATCGTGTCTAGTGTTTCCACATGTTGAAGAAATAGTCTTATTTTAATTTACAATCTAAATGAAATAATTAATGAAATGTCTTGGTCTTTAATTTTTGTTTTAAGTCATGGATTAAAAACGATTCGATTAATAAGGGCATTTGAAAATTTTTTAAATTCTCAACCTAGACTTAAACAGTTTTTCCAACTTTAAATCGAAGTGTACAAAAGAGTACAAAAAATTTAAACCTTTTTTAAAAATAATATATATTTTAAATTGAACCAAAAAATCTATATAAATGTATTAAAATAGTAAAAATTATGTTTTTTTTTTAAATAATCAAAAATTGGATTAAATACTAATTTTATTTAAAAAAAAAAAAAAAAAAAAAAACCCGCCAAAAAAAATAATTAAATCTTAAAGGAAATATTTTTAAGAAAAAAATATGTCATTACATAAATAAAAGAAAATAGTAATTAGTAAAAAAAATAACTGTAGTTATATAAAACATATACATAAAAATAATTAATCAAATAACTAAGAATAACATTTTTTGTGAATTTTGTGTTTTAATTCAAGTGTTTGATGAGCGAACCAGCAGAGTCTACCTAAATAACTCACACCAACACACACAACAAACAAAATAGATTTCAACCACACCGTGTGAATATATTATATAAAACAACGGCAAAAAAACAAATTTATTAATTTTTTCTTTTAATCATTTTTATTTTATTTTATCCTCTATCCAAAATAAGATTATTTCTATGAAATATATATAAAATAATTAATTTAAAAAATACATGTTGGACTTGATTATTTTTTTGAAAAAGAATGTTACGAAAAACTAATTGCTTCCATGAAATATTTAAGAGATAAAAATACCAACCTGAAAATTTATATATAGAAAAACCAATTTTTCGTCAATAAATGTATACATATATTGATTTGATTTTTAAATTCATTAAAAATAAATAAATAATAATAAAATACAGTATAGTGTTTAAGTAAATAGTAACTAAAAGTTGTTTTATTTCAAAATGTGAGTACATCTAAGAATTCTCTATGGCACATAAATTACTGTGCACCACCGGAAACATCTGTTCTTGTATGTCAGCTGTTTAGCGTGTGCTGTGATCCCTTGTTAATTATATAAAAAAATACTGATTTATAAAAGGACAAAAAAGTAAAGATGCATCTGTAAATTAAGAAACATGTTTTCGTCATCTCGTGCGAAAAACAAAAAAATTTTTAAATTGTATAATTGTTGTGTTTAGAAAAGTCTAGATCAGTGTTTTTCAACCGGTGAAAAATATTCGTCAAACCATTTGCAGTTATATATTACCAATAACTTAGTAGGTAGATGAAATGGGATTATACCTCGTTTTACACCAAGTAAAATAAAAGTATTTAGCAAAATGTTTTCATTTAGAATCTCATCGCAATTCACTGATTCTAAATAAACATGCAGACCATTATGGGCTTGTTTTCTTAAAATTGTATTTGATTAGTAGCAGGTGTTCTGATTTCGGAATCCAGTCAGTAGTATCAATTACAATATCGAGAGATTATTGAGTGACTCAGTTACTTTAAGCGGATCTATTTCATTGGCGAAGGCAAGATCTACAAACCTCTCAGTGAAGTTAGATAGATTTACACCCGCGACTAGAGTTGCGTCTCGTCGCGCCAATATTGGTATTGTTGAATCGATCAGGCGACATTTTTTTAAAATTAACAATAAGCGCGTTTTTTTATTCGCTCCGGATAGCTGCTATCGAGAGCCGTCATTTTTATACGCCTAAATTTATATTTGACGCGCTATTTATTGGTAAACTAAACTTATTTAACATCAAACTATCATTTTTAATTCAATTGTTTAGCGAAAACTTGATATAAAAAATATTTGGCTCTACCTATTTATACGGAGCGCTATCCAGAGCCACTTTTCATATGACGGCTCTCGATAGCAGCTATCCGGAGCGAATAAAAAAACGTGCTTAATATTTATAACATTTCCATTTATACATGGAAATTGGTGTGTTAAATTATACCCAAGCAATGCATAAACGAATAATGATTCTGCATCTGACTTTATATTGTTTGGAAGAATGCAATTAAATTCACAGTCAAAATTCCAGATGATATTTGAAAGATTAAAGTCACCAAGTACAAGAACAAACCCGGATGAATTTCATGTATTAATGACCTCTTCAATCGAATCGATGCATGCTGCATAATAATCACTGTTTGAATGTGGTGGTAAATACATATAGGTATATCATTTGTTGATTTTAATCTTCACATAAATCTACTCAATTCTTAAAGGGACTAATGTAACTGGAACTTTTGCTAACATTTTCAGAACTGTTAATTCTCGGATTGAAGTTACATTCGCTAATTACATAGATCAGTTAGTTTGTTGAAGAACAAAATTGTAAAATTTTGTGGTGTTTATCAATAGCCATCAATGAATCACCCTAAGTTTGATTTAAACCAACTCGTTGTACCAAGTTTAATTTGAATCAAGTTGTGCTAAGTTAAAAATTCAAATCAAATTTTGACCGTTTGGTTAAATTTGGTGTAGTTACAAATAAATATAAAGAATTGAGAGCGTTATCCAACGCATTAATAACAAAAATTAAGGCGATCTTTCAAAAATGAGAAAACTTGTATTATTTTCTTAAAATAATAATAATTATTTTCTTTCTAATAATTCTCGTTTATAAAATTTATAAAAAATGGGCTTGTTGCTCGGCAACGCCCTATCATGGAAGTGTTCTGAACAAGTACTAAATTAATTCCGAAGCTAAGCTATCTGAAAGAACTAACCAACAAATTTTGAAAGTTGGCAGATCTGGGATCGAGAGTGACCTCACCGTGCGTCCGACCCGGCGCCGTGCAACGGGAGTGTTCACCCACGATACCAGTATATCTACCTGGGTGTGACGGAAGCCACTGAGCAGATCCGCTATCTACTAACGAGTTAAAGCGATCAATGTCCAGTTCGTGCCATCACAGACAGAAGACACACACCTCCGTCTTTAATTGAAACATTATTTGCTTATATAGCAACTACCATGTTACAATAATATTAGTGAATTATATAAATTTCCTAAAAATATTTACTTATTTGTATTTTGAATAGATGTCACCACTTATATATCAATTTCATTTTTTTTGGAAAAACTGTCGTGGCACCTAGCAGTGAATAGTGATACTACAATTTTTTAATTACGCACATCCATCTCTTGGAAGTTATCGCAAAAATAAATTTTCGCTTGTTGCTTTATAGGAAATAAATTGAACATTAGTCCTAATTTGTTCTCACTTTCTAGTAAACGCAGAATATTTCTGCATAATTCTTCTATGTAGGATTCAGCCTATATAAAATGTAATAAACATACGGATGTAGTAACAACCAAAATTAATTGTGAAAATAAACTTTCCAGACCACCGCATTAAAGTAATCATATAATTACACTTGTCTGTCACATTACAAAAATACAAAGTGAATCCCGATCTAAGCTACTCGTTCTAATGGCTGGAGAAACATGAAAACAAAATTTGATCTATTTTTCATGCTTGATGTAATGTTTACTATGCTTATTACTCAAGTAAGTAGTTCACAGCAAATTGAAGGTGATTCATATTATTACTCGATAATCGGTAAGAGAAAACCGCTTTGATTTGAAAAAATTGAAACCCCAATTTCCCTTCGATATTTTTTGCAGACGACAATAAACGAATTTCAGACGACTGGGGCATTTTTCAAAGCGTATTTCTGGCCATACTACTAATTGGCTTAATATTCTTATGGGTTGAAAACTCGGGAGAGGAACAAGCGGAAACTAGTGAAAACCGTGCTGCAAATGATATTGTATTAAGAACATCGAGAAGTTCAGTTTCAACGCAAAGTGAACCCCAGGCTCAAACTGAACCAACACCACAAAGTGAACCAACACCAGAAAGTGAAGCCTCAACCCCAATGGTTCCCTTAATACCACTCCCGATGGGGAGTGGACCACGCTCACCCAGATCGCGAAGCGAGCCGTCAACAACAAGATCAAAAATAAATTTAAATCGGTGTATAAATTCGCCCATTACAATAGTGATAGATGATTCAGAACCCAATCTGACGGCAGAAAAAAGTAAAAGTGTGTCTGGAACACCGCCAACACCAAAAATTCGATCATTAATTTGTGCTCCAAAGAGGCTAAATGAAAATGGTGAATCTAGCCCAAAGCCGAAAACGAAATTACGTCGTAGTTTACGGTTTTGTGAGCCAGAAAAACCTGATCCTTTATTGCGACGCAGCTTACGATTGAATCCGGCAAAAAAACCAACACAGCTGAATTCTTCGGAACTATTGTATTGTACGGAATGGTGTGAAAAGCATTCTCAAGATCGAGGGAATCGTTCAAAATCAATAGGACGGATATCACCAGGAAAGAAACAAAAATAAAATGTTATAGATGCTATGGTTTTGTAAAACGGTTTATTTATTGTAAATATATTCAATCAAATGAAACACTTGCTTACCTCTGTAATCTTCTTATTCGGTGGTTTCGAAATAAAGCCATTTTTGGTTCTTTCAAAAGATACTGACCGCTAGATGTCTCATAATTTTAGTTCTCTCATTTCACTTTGTAGATAATGGCTTCTGTAGCGATAGCGATAAATGTCAGTTTGCTTTCACTTTGTTTGCTGTATTGTATGTTGTGACAGTGCACAGTGGGAGATTGAATTATGGATATATTTATTAAAGGGACATGTTCGTTTATGTGCCCCAAAAGTGAAATTGAACTGTAATGACGACTATAAATTTGCTTAATATTCAAAACTCAAATAATTTGTGTATTTTAGGCGTACCAAACAAAATTTGATTCACTACTATGAATTGGTCGATCCCACAGCTAAAGTTTGTACCTTCTCTTAAAAATTGTAAAACATTTTCAATTTTATTTTAAAATTGCATTGTTTAGGGTCATAAAAAACAGACGAACTTAAAGAAGGCAGTAAAATGTTTTGTACGATCAGCTGCCGGTATAAAAACACCAAACCCATCAGAACTTCGGACACCCGAAGCGCTCTATAACACTGTGGATTACTTGTTATCTAAGTAAGTACTACCGTACAGTTTATTGAAATAAATGCCGATATATTCGATTTATTTAGGATCATTGTTGATAATCGAAGACCATTAAATTTCATATACGATTTCATATTTGATCGACTGCGAGCCGTTCGCCAAGAAATTGTGATGCAGAATTTAGAAGTCAGTCACACCATTAAGCTACTCGAACCAATCGTAATGTTCCTAACGTACAGTAGATACCGACTTTGTGTATTCACAATGAATGATTTTGACCCGGTCATCTGTCACAGCCACTTACAGGAATGTCTTAAAAAATTATTGTGCTGCTACGATATATGTGACAAAAATTCGTCCGAGCATTATAAAATGGAAAATCGATGTGTTATGGAATCGATCTATTTATTACTAAATATTGGTGATCCAGACTCATTAAAGCGATGTACTTTATTGCCCCGACATTTACGAGATACTTTTTTAATCCGTACATCATTCACCACATCACTGGAAGTTTTTCGACAAAATTACTATCGTAGTTTAAATCTGATTGATAATCTACCGCATATTTTACATGGTATCGCTGCAATAAAACTAAATGAAATACGAGGGAAACTTTTAAGAACACTTGCATCCGGTTACCATAGTAAACAGCTTATTGTTCCGTTGGAATGGCTCCAGCAAATATTGCATTACGATGATATAACAAAATTAATAAAATTCCTTCAATCACACGGGGTCCAATTAGTTAAAAGCCAAACGGGGGTTTTGTTCAATAAATCCGACTTTAACGAAAATGCTGAGGTAAATCTATTTGCCTAAAATAAAACAACTCGATTACAAAAATACTTAAAATTTTATTTATTAAAAAATAAATACAAATTCATTTTTAGGTGCAGCCACAATTCACGGCCTCGGTGGAAACGAAATTTCAAGATGTATTCCTTCCGGATTTATTATTGTTAAAAATAATATAAAGTTAATATTAATTAAAATAAAACGTCATTTTGTATTATTATTCAATTTGTTGTTCGATAGTTGAGTATCTACGGGGTTCTTGTTCCTGTAACTGGCGATATAAGCTGAAGACGCATAGCCACCAATAGATGAAAATACCTTTAAAATTGAAAAAAAAAAAAAAAAAATATTTAAATATGTGTAGATTTTACATATATCCAACGATTTAAATCAACGACAATTGAGTGTTAATGGAGTTTCAGAATAAATTTGTTTGTTATAGGTACATATTTCGATTAACAAATTACGGATTAATAAAATTGGCAAATGTCAATGGATAAATAAAAACTAAAAATTTTGGTAGCTTTATAAAATAATCATAAAATTGAGTGGAAACACTACCGAGTGAAAATTAATATGAGGTATATTTTAGTGGTTAGCTAATAATCTGTAGATTCAAGAATATTTTTAATTTAATAGCTAATAATTACTGAATATTTGTGAGTTCTGTAATCAAATTGTAAAACGGACATTGTTAAATTTCAAATTCGAAAAGCATTCAAATTGTAGGATTTAAATTTTTTTTGTAATTATCACAATAGTATATTGTATAACAAGTGGAGAAAACGAGTCATTGCAATACGAAAGTGAAATTTAAGGATTTTACAATACTTTTATTTTTGTTTAAAAGCTGAAAGTTTGCCTGACTCATCAAAGTTGAATTTGATTTTGGAAAATCTGTTTAAATCAGAAGGGGGTTCACCCAATTAGACAAATCAATAGCAGATTTTTTTTTTTTTAATAATTTTGACAGGAGTGAAATAATTTTCTCTTCCATATTTTGTAATACGTTTTATTTGTACTATTTTTTTTAGAAATAATTGCTGTTGCAATTGGCATTGCGCTCTTTTGTTTATGAAGTGACAGTGAGTTACAGAAGTGTAAAATTTACAGCAGGTAGTGGCTGTGATAGTTTGGTTGCATATACAAGATAATGCCATAATTATTACAGCTGGAATAATTATCAAAAACTTCGAACACGTGCTTTGTTTTAAAATCATTACTTACCAATCAATAAATTGCCAATTAAAAACATTCCCAAACCCCAAGCCGGACTCACATTTAAGACGAATACAATTAAAATCAAAATAGTTATGTACGACACAAACATTCCAATGCATTCGATAACCAACCATGGCATTAGCTCAATATGAGAACGCCGCATTGCACCCGAAATTAACAAAATGCACGAACATAATTTTAAAAATGAGCACAAGATCAATACAAATGTAATCAACGGTATAATGTGATTATCGCCACTTAACCGAAGCTCATGTGAAATTTCCTGTCTGTATCCAAATGAAAGGAATGAAAGCACAAGCGTGGGCAAGGCAATTAAATTTTGTGTTATTCCAATAAATACGGCACCAATCCTTAAATCGCAGCAACAACAGAATCTCTTAAAAATCATTTTGATTTTATTCACTTGTTTACAAGAAAAAGCGTATTCGTACGGTTTGAAATTTTAATTTAACGGTGAACTATGTAGTAAAATTATGTTTTAATTTTTAAGACACCTCTTTGTTCAGTGCACACTAAACGAAAACGTTAGTTGGAAAAGAAAATGAAACAAGGTAACGTTCTCGAGAGTGAGAAAGGGGATTTGATTGCCCATGATACAAGGATTGTTTACAAGATCAGCTCAATCAATTATTGATTCTATTATAGAAATCCATTGCCGCCAGGTACATAGTATTTCACGTTAATGATTTTTATTTATTATAATTTTTCCTTTGTAAATAAAAAAAAAAGAAACAAATTAAGAGCCGGTAATTTTATACAACTTTTGAATTTTTTTTTGAATCTCTAAACAATCATTTAATACGGAAAACCTCCTTAAAGGCTTTGCCACAGCTATTTTCGTGCGATGCGATTCGCGTCAAATTTCGCACTGGATGCCACACACACTTAACAGCGACGCGATTTTTTTCGTAACAACTGTCATAATCATTGGTTGAAATTATTTTGTAGTTTTTTCCCGAAATTTTAATTATTTTTATTTATTTTATTTATTTAATAATTGTTTATTGTATATTGCATTATTGCACATACATCAAAATATTTAATTATTGCGAATTTTTCGATCAATTTCTATTGTACAGTTCCATGTCTTCTCAAAAAAGTGAGGTTAAAACGTGAGGTTTTTTCTCCAATTGCGAAATTTCAAACTTCGCACGATAAAATATAAAATGAATTATATATGAATAAAAATTATTATATTTCAAAAGACAAATGTATAGGATTTAAAGATTATAATGATATTTGATAGTTTTTTCATATATTTAGTATCAAATCTATTTTAATTGCAGTAGAATTTGGAAAGAAAAAATAAATCGCATCGCACGAAAATTAGCTGTGGCAAAGCCTTAAAGCGTGCAACAGACCGAGCAGCGTCAGATTAAACTATCAAAGCTTCAGCATAAATATAGCCATTTTTCAAGAAAACAATGAATTAT
The DNA here is from genome assembly GCA_958295665.1 of Tipula vernalis. Classification (NCBI taxonomy): domain Eukaryota; kingdom Metazoa; phylum Arthropoda; class Insecta; order Diptera; family Tipulidae; genus Tipula; species Tipula vernalis. The sequence goes on along the minus strand of OY282560.1, from coordinate 10,197,713 downwards.
TTTGTATTTTTAATACAAAAATTTATTTCTGGTTCCACACCTAGCAGCCAGAAAAAATGCTGTTTGCTACTAAACATAACCTCAATAAATTTAACATATTGTTTAGTTTCTATTATTTTCTTGTGTACATATTTGTTTTGAAATAAATACAAATTAGTTTTATTTGATTGACAATGTTTAATTTTATATAAATAAATTAAATTTGTTCAAAAATAATTTATTTTTAAGTGATCAAAATATATTGCAATGAAGTTATCTATAAAGGCAAGGCGCATGCGTACAAAGCGAAGTGCTTTGATAACATAACCTACAAATCACATTTTTGGCACAATTCTTTTATATTTACCGAAAAATCTAGCTCACATGTACGTTACAAATTCAGAATATCTCAGTTCTTGCTATAATTCATGTGTAAAATAGGCCTAACTAAAATATTTGATAGTAACTGAATGTTCAAAGCCAACGCCACCGGTATTAAAAAGCCTCAGCTTCGCATTTGCGGTAACTAAAAATTTTGAGGCGAGGCGTTTGGTACAAAAAGTACTTTAATAAGTTAGTTTTCAGTAAATAAGTATTGTTTGGAAAACAGCCTTAAATTTCAAATTGATGTTATCTAACATAAAATTTTACGAGAATCGACAAACAATTTTTTCACGTCAGATTTATCTTCCTATTTTTGGAGACCAGTGAAAATTTCATTTCACTTGAAGAGCGTACTAAAGGCTTTGCCACAGCTATTTTTCGCGCGATGCGATTCGCGCCAAATTTCCACTGGATGCCACACTTATACCACGTTTACATTAGTAGAATAAAAGTATGTAGCAAAAAAGTATCGTCATGTGAACTCAAATTTAAATATTTAAATATTTTATCACATACTTTTTTGATATTTCGGTAAAGTATGTATCAAAAAAGTATTAGTATACATATTACGTTGTAATGTGAACCCTAACTAATAACTATATGTTAATGTCATTCGTATATTTGTTGTCAAAACTAAAATTTATTACGTTTTTTTGTTTCTAACTGCAATTTCGGGTGTTAATCAAATCATTTGCCGACAAATCTAATAGAGTTTGAGAAGAAATTCAGAACAAATAAACTGAATTGAATACAGAAGCCTATCTGTCAAAACAACAAACTTTTATAGTATGCGTTCACACTACAAATCGTAACACTAGTGTGAACTGCAGCGAAAAAATAATTAAATAGCAAAAAAGTACATACTTATTAGATATGTATAATGTAAACGTGGTATTAACAGCGAAACACGATTTTTTTCGTAACAACTGTCATAGTCATTGGTTGAAATTATTTTATACAGTTTTTTCTCGAAATTTTAATTATTTTTATTTATTTAATAATTGTGTATTGTGTACACACATCAAAATATTTAATTATTGCGAATTTTTCGATAGTTTTGTATTGTACAGTTCCATGTCTTCTCTTAAATGTTAAAAAAGTGAGATTAAAACACGTTAAAAAAATTTGTTTTTTCTCCAATTGCGAAATTTCAAACTTCGCACGATAAAATATAAAATGAATTATATATGAATAAAAATTATTATATTTCAAAAGACAAATGTATAGGGTTTAAAGATTATAATGGTATTTGATAGTTTTTCATATATCAAGTATCAAATCTATTCTAATTGCAATAGAATTTGAAAAGAAAAAACAAATCGCATCGCACGAAACCTAGCTGTGGCAAAGCCTTTAGTAGGATTACTTATTTTCTATTGTGATCTCTTTTTTTTGCGTACTTTTCCTTTCCTTCATATCGATAAAGTATCACTAAACAAAAATTTGAGTGATAAATAATCATGAATATAATGTCGAATTCTTTGGAAAAAAATTAATCAATAAATTGATTTTTTTTTGATCCGGATCATTTGTCACAAATCCGGATTTTTTGGTAGATTTCATAAAAATTTCACAAATATGTACATATAAATGTAAACGTCAAAATTAGGTAAACAAAAATAAGCCGCTATTTTCATAAATTATTTGTGGTTATATTTTGATACGAATAGTTGCGTTTTAATCTAAATTAAAATTTTTATCATTTATGGTAAAGATTTCACAACACAATATGTAAAATGCTGTAAAATGAGTAAACGTAACCTCGCTTTTTTATTTGTTATTTTTTTCACCAATACAACTACAAATAAATCAATTTATTTTTGTTTCTTCATATTTTTTAGCAAATAAAAATCTAGGGACCTGTAACTGCTGTGCAAACGCGTAGTCTAGGGACCTGTAACTGCTGTGCCAACGCGTATTTAGATTCCATAATTATTTCCGTGCATTTCATAGAAAATTCGATTTGATGAAAATCACCTTACTATACATCAGTCGATTAAGAGCCATAAAAATCGAAAATCTGCAATTGTGCTCCGATTTCTGTTCTTGATACCTCTAATGATAGGCCTCAGGACCTGTAATTTTTATGCTGACGAGTACTTAGGTTCCTTGATTCCATTGAAAATCACCTTACTATACATCAGTCGATTAAGAGCCATAAAAATCCAAAATCTACAATTGTGCTCCGATTTCTGTCCTTGATACCTTAAATGACAGGTCTAGGGACCTGTAACTGCTGTGCCAACGCGTATTTAGATTCCATAATTATTTCCGTGCATTTCATAGAAAATTCGATTTGATGAAAATCACCTTACTATAACATCAGTCGATTAAGAGCCATAAAAATCGAAAATCTGCAATTGTGCTCCGATTTCTGTTCTTGATACCTCTAATGATAGGCCTCAGGACCTGTAATTTTTATGCTGACGAGTATTTAGGTTCCTTGATTCGGGACCTGTAATTGTTATGCCAAACCGCGTTTAAATTGGTTGATTATTTCCATACATTTCACAGAAAAATCGATTCGAAGAAATCACCTTACTATAGCTCAGCCGATTCAGAGCTGTAAACATCCAAAATCTGCAATTGTGCTCCGATTGCGGTTCTCGATACCTCAAATGATAGGTCTCGGGACCTGTAATTGCTATACCATACATTTCGTAGAAAATTCGATTCGAAAAAAATCACCTTACTATAGCTCAGCCGATTCAGAGCTGTAAACATCCAAAATCTGCAACTGTGCTCCGATTGCGGTTCTCGATACCTCGAATGATAGGTCTCGGGACCTGTAATTGTTATGCCAAACCGCGTTTAAATTGGTTGATTATTTCCATACATTTCACAGAAAAATCGATTCGAAGAAATCACCTTACTATAGCTCAGCCGATTCAGAGCTGTAAACATCCAAAATCTGCAATTGTGCTCCGATTGCGGTTCTCGATACCTCTAATGATAGGTCTCGGGACCTGTAATTGCTATGCCAAACCGCGTTTAAATTGGTTGATTATTTCCATACATTTCACAGAAAAATCGATTCGAAGAAATCACCTTACTATATATAGCTCAGCCGATTCAGAGCTGTAAACATCCAAAATCTGCAATTGTGCTCAGATTGCGGTTTTAGATACCTCAAATGATAGGTCTCGGGACCTGTAATTGCTATACCATACATTTCGTAGAAAATTCGATTCGAAGAAAATCACCTTACTATAGCTCAGCCGATTCAGAGCTGTAAAAATCCAAAATCTGCAATTGTGCTCCGATTGCGGTTCTTGATACCTCAAATGATAGGTCTCGGGACCTGTAATTGTTATGCCAAACCGCGTTTAAATTGGTTGATTATTTCCATACATTTCACAGAAAAATCGATTCGAAGAAATCACCTTACTATAGCTCAGCCGATTCAGAGCTGTAAACATCCAAAATCTGCAATTGTGCTCAGATTGCGGTTCTTGATACCTCAAATGATAGGTCTCGGGACCTGTAATTTTTATGCCAAACCTCGTTTAAATTGGTTGATTGTTTCCATACATTTCACAGAAAAATCGATTCGAAGAAATCACCTTACTATAGCTCAGCCGATTCTGAGCTGTAAAAATCCAAAATCTGCAATTGTGCTCCGATTGCGGTTCTTGATACCTCTAATGATAGGTCTCGGGACCTGTAATTGCTATACCATACATTTCGTAGAAAATTCGATTCGAAGAAAATCACCTTACTATAGCTCAGCCGATTCAGAGCTGTAAAAATCCAAAATCTGCAATTGTGCTCCGATTGCGGTTCTTGATACCTCAAATGATAGGTCTCGGGACCTGTAATTGTTATGCCAAACCGCGTTTAAATTGGTTGATTATTTCCATACATTTCACAGAAAAATCGATTCGAAGAAATCACCTTACTATAGCTCAGCCGATTCAGAGCTGTAAACATCCAAAATCTGCAATTGTGCTCAGATTGCGGTTTTAGATACCTCAAATAATAGGTCTCGGGACCTGTAATTGTTATGCCAAACCGCGTTTAAATTGGTTGATTATTTCCATAAATTTCACAGAAAAATCGATTCGAAGAAATCACCTTACTATAGCTCAGCCGATTCAGAGCTGTAAACATCCAAAATCTGCAATTGTGCTCAGATTGCGGTTCTTGATACCTCTAATGATAGGTCTCGGGACCTGTAATTGCTATACCATACATTTCGTAGAAAATTCGATTCGAAGAAAATCACCTTACTATAGCTCAGCCGATTCAGAGCTGTAAAAATCCAAAATCTGCAATTGTGCTCCGATTGCGGTTCTTGATACCTCAAATGATAGGTCTCGGGACCTGTAATTGTTATGCCAAACCGCGTTTAAATTGGTTGATTATTTCCATACCTTTCACAGAAAAATCGATTCGAAGAAATCACCTTACTATAGCTCAGCCGATTCAGAGCTGTAAACATCCAAAATCTGCAACTGTGCTCCGATTGCGGTTCTCGATACCTCAAATGATAGGTCTCGGGACCTGTAATTATTATGCCAAACCGCGTTTAAATTGGTTGATTATTTCCATACATTTCACAGAAAAATCGATTCGAAGAAATCACCTTACTATAGCTCAGCAGATTCAGAGCTGTAAACATCCAAAATCTGCAATTGTGCTCCGATTGCGGTTCTCGATACCTCAAATGATAGGTCTCGGGACCTGTAATTATTATGCCAAACCTCGTTTAAATTGGTTGATTATTTCCATACATTTCACAGAAAAATCGATTCGAAGAAATCACCTTACTATAGCTCAGCCGATTCAGAGCTGTAAACATCCAAAATCTGCAATTGTGCTCCGATTGCGGTTCTCGATACCTCTAATGATAGGTCTCGGGACCTGTAATTATTATGCCAAACCTCGTTTAAATTGGTTGATTGTTTCCATACATTTCACAGAAAAATCGATTCGAAGAAATCACCTTACTATAGCTCAGCCGATTCAGAGCTGTAAACATCCAAAATCTGCAATTGTGCTCAGATTGCGGTTCTTGATACCTCTAATGATAGGTCTCGGGACCTGTAATTGCTATACCATACATTTCGTAGAAAATTCGATTCGAAGAAAATCACCTTACTATAGCTCAGCCGATTCAGAGCTGTAAAAATCCAAAATCTGCAATTGTGCTCCGATTGCGGTTCTTGATACCTCAAATGATAGGTCTCGGGACCTGTAATTGCTATACCATACATTTCGTAGAAAATTCGATTCGAAGAAAATCACCTTACTATAGCTCAGCCGATTCAGAGCTGTAAAAATCCAAAATCTGCAATTGTGCTCCGATTGCGGTTCTTGATACCTCTAATGATAGGTCTCGGGACCTGTAATTGCTATACCATACATTTCGTAGAAAATTCGATTCGAAGAAAATCACCTTACTATAGCTCAGCCGATTCAGAGCTGTAAAAATCCAAAATCTGCAATTGTGCTCCGATTGCGGTTCTCGATACCTCAAATGATAGGTCTCGGGACCTGTAATTGTTATGCCAAACCGCGTTTAAATTGGTTGATTAATTCCATACATTTCACAGAAAAATCGATTCGAAGAAATCACCTTACTATAGCTCAGCCGATTCAGAGCTGTAAACATCCAAAATCTGCAATTGTGCTCCGATTGCGGTTCTCGATACCTCAAATGATAGGTCTCGGGACCTGTAATTATTATGCCAAACCTCGTTTAAATTGGTTGATTGTTTCCATACATTTCACAGAAAAATCGATTCGAAGAAATCACCTTACTATAGCTCAGCCGATTCAGAGCTGTAAACATCCAAAATCTGCAATTGTGCTCCGATTGCGGTTCTCGATACCTCTAATGATAGGTCTCGGGACCTGTAATTGCTATACCATACATTTCGTAGAAAATTCGATTCGAAGAAAATCACCTTACTATAGCTCAGCCGATTCAGAGCTGTAAACATCCAAAATCTGCAATTGTGCTCCGATTGCGGTTCTCGATACCTCAAATGATAGGTCTCGGGACCTGTAATTGTTATGCCAAACCGCGTTTAAATTGGTTGATTATTTCCATACATTTCACAGAAAAATCGATTCGAAGAAATCACCTTACTATAGCTCAGCCGATTCAGAGCTGTAAACATCCAAAATCTGCAATTGTGCTCCGATTGCGGTTCTCGATACCTCAAATGATAGGTCTCGGGACCTGTAATTATTATGCCAAACCTCGTTTAAATTGGTTGATTGTTTCCATACATTTCACAGAAAAATCGATTCGAAGAAATCACCTTACTATAGCTCAGCCGATTCTGAGCTGTAAAAATCCAAAATCTGCAATTGTGCTCCGATTGCGGTTCTTGATACCTCTAATGATAGGTCTCGGGACCTGTAATTGCTATACCATACATTTCGTAGAAAATTCGATTCGAAGAAAATCACCTTACTATAGCTCAGCCGATTCAGAGCTGTAAAAATCCAAAATCTGCAATTGTGCTCCGATTGCGGTTCTTGATACCTCAAATGATAGGTCTCGGGACCTGTAATTGTTATGCCAAATGAATCGATTTTTCTGTGAAATTTATGGAAATAATCAACCAATTTAAACGCGGTTTGGCATAACAGTTACAGGTCCCGAGACCTATCATTTGAGGTATCAAGAACCGCAATCGGAGCACAATTGCAGATTTTGGATTTTTACAGCTCTGAATCGGCTGAGCTATAGTAAGGTGATTTTCTTCGAATCGAATTTTCTACGAAATGTATGGTATAGCAATTACAGGTCCCGAGACCTATCATTAGAGGTATCAAGAACCGCAATCTGAGCACAATTGCAGATTTTGGATGTTTACAGCTCTGAATCGGCTGAGCTATAGTAAGGTGAATTCTTTGAATCGATTTTTCTGTGAAATGTATGGAAATAATCAACCAATTTAAACGCGGTTTGGCATAACAATTACAGGTCCCGAGACCTATCATTTGAGGTATCAAGAACCGCAATCGGAGCACAATTGCAGATTTTGGATTTTTACAGCTCTGTATCGGCTGAGCTATAGTAAGGTGATTTTCTTCGAATCGAATTTTCTACGAGATGTATGGTATAGCAATTACAGGTCCCGAGACCTATACTAGATGTATCAAGAACCACAATCGGAGCACAATTGCAGATTTTGGATGTTTACAGCTCTGAATCGGCTGAGCTATAGTAAGGTGATTTCTTCGAATCGATTTTTCTGTGAAATATATGGAAATAATCAACCAATTTAAACGCGGTTTGGCATAACAATTACAGGTCCCGAGACCTATCATTTGAGGTATCGAGAACCGCAATCGGAGCACAATTGCAGATTTTGGATTTTTACAGCTCTGAATCGGCTGAGCTATAGTAAGGTGATTTTCTTCGAATCGAATTTTCTACGAAATGTATGGTATAGCAATTACAGGTCCCGAGACCTATATTAGATGTATCAAGAACCGCAATCTGAGCACAATTGCAGATTTTGGATGTTTACAGCTCTGAATCGGCTGAGCTATAGTAAGGTGAATTCTTCGAATCGATTTTTCTGTGAAATATATGGAAATAATCAACCAATTTAAACGCGGTTTGGCATAACAATTACAGGTCCCGAGACCTATCATTTGAGGTATCGAGAACCGCAATCGGAGCACAATTGCAGATTTTGGATTTTTACAGCTCTGAATCGGCTGAGCTATAGTAAGGTGATTTTCTTCGAATCGAATTTTCTACGAAATGTATGGTATAGCAATTACAGGTCCCGAGACCTATATTAGATGTATCAAGAACCGCAATCTGAGCACAATTGCAGATTTTGGATGTTTACAGCTCTGAATCGGCTGAGCTATAGTAAGGTGAATTCTTCGAATCGATTTTTCTGTGAAATATATGGAAATAATCAACCAATTTAAACGCGGTTTGGCATAACAATTACAGGTCCCGAGACCTATCATTTGAGGTATCAAGAACCGCAATCTGAGCACAATTTCAGATTTTGGATGTTTACAGCTCTGAATCGGCTGAGCTATAGTAAGGTGAATTCTTCGAATCGATTTTTCTGTGAAATATATGGAAATAATCAACCAATTTAAACGCGGTTTGGCATAACAATTACAGGTCCCGAGACCTATCATTTGAGGTATCGAGAACCGCAATCGGAGCACAATTGCAGATTCTGGATTTTTACAGCTCTAAATCGGCTGAGCTATAGTAAGGTGATTTTCTTCGAATCGAATTTTCTACGAAATGTATGGTATAGCAATTACAGGTCCCGAGACCTATCATTAGAGGTATCAAGAACCGCAATCTGAGCACAATTGCAGATTTTGGATGTTTACAGCTCTGAATCGGCTGAGCTATAGTAAGGTGATTTGTTCGAATCGATTTTTCTGTGAAATATATGGAAATAATCAACCAATTTAAACGCGGTTTGGCATAACAATTACAGGTCCCGAGACCTATCATTTGAGGTATCAAGAACCGCAATCGGAGCACAATTGCAGATTTTGGATTTTTACAGCTCTGTATCGGCTGAGCTATAGTAAGGTGATTTTCTTCGAATCGAATTTTCTACGAGATGTATGGTATAGCAATTACAGGTCCCGAGACCTATACTAGATGTATCAAGAACCACAATCGGAGCACAATTGCAGATTTTGGATGTTTACAGCTCTGAATCGGCTGAGCTATAGTAAGGTGATTTCTTCGAATCGATTTTTCTGTGAAATATATGGAAATAATCAACCAATTTAAACGCGGTTTGGCATAACAATTACAGGTCCCGAGACCTATCATTTGAGGTATCGAGAACCGCAATCGGAGCACAATTGCAGATTTTGGATTTTTACAGCTCTGAATCGGCTGAGCTATAGTAAGGTGATTTTCTTCGAATCGAATTTTCTACGAAATGTATGGTATAGCAATTACAGGTCCCGAGACCTATATTAGATGTATCAAGAACCGCAATCTGAGCACAATTGCAGATTTTGGATGTTTACAGCTCTGAATCGGCTGAGCTATAGTAAGGTGAATTCTTCGAATCGATTTTTCTGTGAAATATATGGAAATAATCAACCAATTTAAACGCGGTTTGGCATAACAATTACAGGTCCCGAGACCTATCATTTGAGGTATCGAGAACCGCAATCGGAGCACAATTGCAGATTTTGGATTTTTACAGCTCTGAATCGGCTGAGCTATAGTAAGGTGATTTTCTTCGAATCGAATTTTCTACGAAATGTATGGTATAGCAATTACAGGTCCCGAGACCTATATTAGATGTATCAAGAACCGCAATCTGAGCACAATTGCAGATTTTGGATGTTTACAGCTCTGAATCGGCTGAGCTATAGTAAGGTGAATTCTTCGAATCGATTTTTCTGTGAAATATATGGAAATAATCAACCAATTTAAACGCGGTTTGGCATAACAATTACAGGTCCCGAGACCTATCATTTGAGGTATCAAGAACCGCAATCTGAGCACAATTTCAGATTTTGGATGTTTACAGCTCTGAATCGGCTGAGCTATAGTAAGGTGAATTCTTCGAATCGATTTTTCTGTGAAATATATGGAAATAATCAACCAATTTAAACGCGGTTTGGCATAACAATTACAGGTCCCGAGACCTATCATTTGAGGTATCGAGAACCGCAATCGGAGCACAATTGCAGATTCTGGATTTTTACAGCTCTAAATCGGCTGAGCTATAGTAAGGTGATTTTCTTCGAATCGAATTTTCTACGAAATGTATGGTATAGCAATTACAGGTCCCGAGACCTATCATTAGAGGTATCAAGAACCGCAATCTGAGCACAATTGCAGATTTTGGATGTTTACAGCTCTGAATCGGCTGAGCTATAGTAAGGTGATTTGTTCGAATCGATTTTTCTGTGAAATATATGGAAATAATCAACCAATTTAAACGCGGTTTGGCATAACAATTACAGGTCCCGAGACCTATCATTTGAGGTATCAAGAACCGCAATCGGAGCACAATTGCAGATTTTGGATTTTTACAGCTCTGTATCGGCTGAGCTATAGTAAGGTGATTTTCTTCGAATCGAATTTTCTACGAGATGTATGGTATAGCAATTACAGGTCCCGAGACCTATACTAGATGTATCAAGAACCACAATCGGAGCACAATTGCAGATTTTGGATGTTTACAGCTCTGAATCGGCTGAGCTATAGTAAGGTGATTTCTTCGAATCGATTTTTCTGTGAAATATATGGAAATAATCAACCAATTTAAACGCGGTTTGGCATAACAATTACAGGTCCCGAGACCTATCATTTGAGGTATCGAGAACCGCAATCGGAGCACAATTGCAGATTTTGGATTTTTACAGCTCTGAATCGGCTGAGCTATAGTAAGGTGATTTTCTTCGAATCGAATTTTCTACGAAATGTATGGTATAGCAATTACAGGTCCCGAGACCTATATTAGATGTATCAAGAACCGCAATCTGAGCACAATTGCAGATTTTGGATGTTTACAGCTCTGAATCGGCTGAGCTATAGTAAGGTGAATTCTTCGAATCGATTTTTCTGTGAAATATATGGAAATAATCAACCAATTTAAACGCGGTTTGGCATAACAATTACAGGTCCCGAGACCTATCATTTGAGGTATCGAGAACCGCAATCGGAGCACAATTGCAGATTTTGGATTTTTACAGCTCTGAATCGGCTGAGCTATAGTAAGGTGATTTTCTTCGAATCGAATTTTCTACGAAATGTATGGTATAGCAATTACAGGTCCCGAGACCTATATTAGATGTATCAAGAACCGCAATCTGAGCACAATTGCAGATTTTGGATGTTTACAGCTCTGAATCGGCTGAGCTATAGTAAGGTGAATTCTTTGAATCGATTTTTCTGTGAAATGTATGGAAATAATCAACCAATTTAAACGCGGTTTGGCATAACAATTACAGGTCCCGAGACCTATCATTTGAGGTATCAAGAACCGCAATCGGAGCACAATTGCAGATTTTGGATTTTTACAGCTCTGTATCGGCTGAGCTATAGTAAGGTGATTTTCTTCGAATCGAATTTTCTACGAGATGTATGGTATAGCAATTACAGGTCCCGAGACCTATACTAGATGTATCAAGAACCACAATCGGAGCACAATTGCAGATTTTGGATGTTTACAGCTCTGAATCGGCTGAGCTATAGTAAGGTGATTTCTTCGAATCGATTTTTCTGTGAAATATATGGAAATAATCAACCAATTTAAACGCGGTTTGGCATAACAATTACAGGTCCCGAGACCTATCATTTGAGGTATCGAGAACCGCAATCGGAGCACAATTGCAGATTTTGGATTTTTACAGCTCTGAATCGGCTGAGCTATAGTAAGGTGATTTTCTTCGAATCGAATTTTCTACGAAATGTATGGTATAGCAATTACAGGTCCCGAGACCTATATTAGATGTATCAAGAACCGCAATCTGAGCACAATTGCAGATTTTGGATGTTTACAGCTCTGAATCGGCTGAGCTATAGTAAGGTGAATTCTTCGAATCGATTTTTCTGTGAAATATATGGAAATAATCAACCAATTTAAACGCGGTTTGGCATAACAATTACAGGTCCCGAGACCTATCATTTGAGGTATCGAGAACCGCAATCGGAGCACAATTGCAGATTTTGGATTTTTACAGCTCTGAATCGGCTGAGCTATAGTAAGGTGATTTTCTTCGAATCGAATTTTCTACGAAATGTATGGTATAGCAATTACAGGTCCCGAGACCTATATTAGATGTATCAAGAACCGCAATCTGAGCACAATTGCAGATTTTGGATGTTTACAGCTCTGAATCGGCTGAGCTATAGTAAGGTGAATTCTTCGAATCGATTTTTCTGTGAAATATATGGAAATAATCAACCAATTTAAACGCGGTTTGGCATAACAATTACAGGTCCCGAGACCTATCATTTGAGGTATCAAGAACCGCAATCTGAGCACAATTTCAGATTTTGGATGTTTACAGCTCTGAATCGGCTGAGCTATAGTAAGGTGAATTCTTCGAATCGATTTTTCTGTGAAATATATGGAAATAATCAACCAATTTAAACGCGGTTTGGCATAACAATTACAGGTCCCGAGACCTATCATTTGAGGTATCGAGAACCGCAATCGGAGCACAATTGCAGATTCTGGATTTTTACAGCTCTAAATCGGCTGAGCTATAGTAAGGTGATTTTCTTCGAATCGAATTTTCTACGAAATGTATGGTATAGCAATTACAGGTCCCGAGACCTATCATTAGAGGTATCAAGAACCGCAATCTGAGCACAATTGCAGATTTTGGATGTTTACAGCTCTGAATCGGCTGAGCTATAGTAAGGTGATTTGTTCGAATCGATTTTTCTGTGAAATATATGGAAATAATCAACCAATTTAAACGCGGTTTGGCATAACAATTACAGGTCCCGAGACCTATCATTTGAGGTATCAAGAACCGCAATCGGAGCACAATTGCAGATTTTGGATTTTTACAGCTCTGTATCGGCTGAGCTATAGTAAGGTGATTTTCTTCGAATCGAATTTTCTACGAGATGTATGGTATAGCAATTACAGGTCCCGAGACCTATACTAGATGTATCAAGAACCACAATCGGAGCACAATTGCAGATTTTGGATGTTTACAGCTCTGAATCGGCTGAGCTATAGTAAGGTGATTTCTTCGAATCGATTTTTCTGTGAAATATATGGAAATAATCAACCAATTTAAACGCGGTTTGGCATAACAATTACAGGTCCCGAGACCTATCATTTGAGGTATCGAGAACCGCAATCGGAGCACAATTGCAGATTTTGGATTTTTACAGCTCTGAATCGGCTGAGCTATAGTAAGGTGATTTTCTTCGAATCGAATTTTCTACGAAATGTATGGTATAGCAATTACAGGTCCCGAGACCTATATTAGATGTATCAAGAACCGCAATCTGAGCACAATTGCAGATTTTGGATGTTTACAGCTCTGAATCGGCTGAGCTATAGTAAGGTGAATTCTTCGAATCGATTTTTCTGTGAAATATATGGAAATAATCAACCAATTTAAACGCGGTTTGGCATAACAATTACAGGTCCCGAGACCTATCATTTGAGGTATCGAGAACCGCAATCGGAGCACAATTGCAGATTTTGGATTTTTACAGCTCTGAATCGGCTGAGCTATAGTAAGGTGATTTTCTTCGAATCGAATTTTCTACGAAATGTATGGTATAGCAATTACAGGTCCCGAGACCTATATTAGATGTATCAAGAACCGCAATCTGAGCACAATTGCAGATTTTGGATGTTTACAGCTCTGAATCGGCTGAGCTATAGTAAGGTGAATTCTTCGAATCGATTTTTCTGTGAAATATATGGAAATAATCAACCAATTTAAACGCGGTTTGGCATAACAATTACAGGTCCCGAGACCTATCATTTGAGGTATCAAGAACCGCAATCTGAGCACAATTTCAGATTTTGGATGTTTACAGCTCTGAATCGGCTGAGCTATAGTAAGGTGAATTCTTCGAATCGATTTTTCTGTGAAATATATGGAAATAATCAACCAATTTAAACGCGGTTTGGCATAACAATTACAGGTCCCGAGACCTATCATTTGAGGTATCGAGAACCGCAATCGGAGCACAATTGCAGATTCTGGATTTTTACAGCTCTAAATCGGCTGAGCTATAGTAAGGTGATTTTCTTCGAATCGAATTTTCTACGAAATGTATGGTATAGCAATTACAGGTCCCGAGACCTATCATTAGAGGTATCAAGAACCGCAATCTGAGCACAATTGCAGATTTTGGATGTTTACAGCTCTGAATCGGCTGAGCTATAGTAAGGTGATTTGTTCGAATCGATTTTTCTGTGAAATATATGGAAATAATCAACCAATTTAAACGCGGTTTGGCATAACAATTACAGGTCCCGAGACCTATCATTTGAGGTATCAAGAACCGCAATCGGAGCACAATTGCAGATTTTGGATTTTTACAGCTCTGTATCGGCTGAGCTATAGTAAGGTGATTTTCTTCGAATCGAATTTTCTACGAGATGTATGGTATAGCAATTACAGGTCCCGAGACCTATACTAGATGTATCAAGAACCACAATCGGAGCACAATTGCAGATTTTGGATGTTTACAGCTCTGAATCGGCTGAGCTATAGTAAGGTGATTTCTTCGAATCGATTTTTCTGTGAAATATATGGAAATAATCAACCAATTTAAACGCGGTTTGGCATAACAATTACAGGTCCCGAGACCTATCATTTGAGGTATCGAGAACCGCAATCGGAGCACAATTGCAGATTTTGGATTTTTACAGCTCTGAATCGGCTGAGCTATAGTAAGGTGATTTTCTTCGAATCGAATTTTCTACGAAATGTATGGTATAGCAATTACAGGTCCCGAGACCTATATTAGATGTATCAAGAACCGCAATCTGAGCACAATTGCAGATTTTGGATGTTTACAGCTCTGAATCGGCTGAGCTATAGTAAGGTGAATTCTTCGAATCGATTTTTCTGTGAAATATATGGAAATAATCAACCAATTTAAACGCGGTTTGGCATAACAATTACAGGTCCCGAGACCTATCATTTGAGGTATCGAGAACCGCAATCGGAGCACAATTGCAGATTTTGGATTTTTACAGCTCTGAATCGGCTGAGCTATAGTAAGGTGATTTTCTTCGAATCGAATTTTCTACGAAATGTATGGTATAGCAATTACAGGTCCCGAGACCTATATTAGATGTATCAAGAACCGCAATCTGAGCACAATTGCAGATTTTGGATGTTTACAGCTCTGAATCGGCTGAGCTATAGTAAGGTGAATTCTTTGAATCGATTTTTCTGTGAAATGTATGGAAATAATCAACCAATTTAAACGCGGTTTGGCATAACAATTACAGGTCCCGAGACCTATCATTTGAGGTATCAAGAACCGCAATCGGAGCACAATTGCAGATTTTGGATTTTTACAGCTCTGTATCGGCTGAGCTATAGTAAGGTGATTTTCTTCGAATCGAATTTTCTACGAGATGTATGGTATAGCAATTACAGGTCCCGAGACCTATACTAGATGTATCAAGAACCACAATCGGAGCACAATTGCAGATTTTGGATGTTTACAGCTCTGAATCGGCTGAGCTATAGTAAGGTGATTTCTTCGAATCGATTTTTCTGTGAAATATATGGAAATAATCAACCAATTTAAACGCGGTTTGGCATAACAATTACAGGTCCCGAGACCTATCATTTGAGGTATCGAGAACCGCAATCGGAGCACAATTGCAGATTTTGGATTTTTACAGCTCTGAATCGGCTGAGCTATAGTAAGGTGATTTTCTTCGAATCGAATTTTCTACGAAATGTATGGTATAGCAATTACAGGTCCCGAGACCTATATTAGATGTATCAAGAACCGCAATCTGAGCACAATTGCAGATTTTGGATGTTTACAGCTCTGAATCGGCTGAGCTATAGTAAGGTGAATTCTTCGAATCGATTTTTCTGTGAAATATATGGAAATAATCAACCAATTTAAACGCGGTTTGGCATAACAATTACAGGTCCCGAGACCTATCATTTGAGGTATCGAGAACCGCAATCGGAGCACAATTGCAGATTTTGGATTTTTACAGCTCTGAATCGGCTGAGCTATAGTAAGGTGATTTTCTTCGAATCGAATTTTCTACGAAATGTATGGTATAGCAATTACAGGTCCCGAGACCTATATTAGATGTATCAAGAACCGCAATCTGAGCACAATTGCAGATTTTGGATGTTTACAGCTCTGAATCGGCTGAGCTATAGTAAGGTGAATTCTTCGAATCGATTTTTCTGTGAAATATATGGAAATAATCAACCAATTTAAACGCGGTTTGGCATAACAATTACAGGTCCCGAGACCTATCATTTGAGGTATCAAGAACCGCAATCTGAGCACAATTTCAGATTTTGGATGTTTACAGCTCTGAATCGGCTGAGCTATAGTAAGGTGAATTCTTCGAATCGATTTTTCTGTGAAATATATGGAAATAATCAACCAATTTAAACGCGGTTTGGCATAACAATTACAGGTCCCGAGACCTATCATTTGAGGTATCGAGAACCGCAATCGGAGCACAATTGCAGATTCTGGATTTTTACAGCTCTAAATCGGCTGAGCTATAGTAAGGTGATTTTCTTCGAATCGAATTTTCTACGAAATGTATGGTATAGCAATTACAGGTCCCGAGACCTATCATTAGAGGTATCAAGAACCGCAATCTGAGCACAATTGCAGATTTTGGATGTTTACAGCTCTGAATCGGCTGAGCTATAGTAAGGTGATTTGTTCGAATCGATTTTTCTGTGAAATATATGGAAATAATCAACCAATTTAAACGCGGTTTGGCATAACAATTACAGGTCCCGAGACCTATCATTTGAGGTATCAAGAACCGCAATCGGAGCACAATTGCAGATTTTGGATTTTTACAGCTCTGTATCGGCTGAGCTATAGTAAGGTGATTTTCTTCGAATCGAATTTTCTACGAGATGTATGGTATAGCAATTACAGGTCCCGAGACCTATACTAGATGTATCAAGAACCACAATCGGAGCACAATTGCAGATTTTGGATGTTTACAGCTCTGAATCGGCTGAGCTATAGTAAGGTGATTTCTTCGAATCGATTTTTCTGTGAAATATATGGAAATAATCAACCAATTTAAACGCGGTTTGGCATAACAATTACAGGTCCCGAGACCTATCATTTGAGGTATCGAGAACCGCAATCGGAGCACAATTGCAGATTTTGGATTTTTACAGCTCTGAATCGGCTGAGCTATAGTAAGGTGATTTTCTTCGAATCGAATTTTCTACGAAATGTATGGTATAGCAATTACAGGTCCCGAGACCTATATTAGATGTATCAAGAACCGCAATCTGAGCACAATTGCAGATTTTGGATGTTTACAGCTCTGAATCGGCTGAGCTATAGTAAGGTGAATTCTTCGAATCGATTTTTCTGTGAAATATATGGAAATAATCAACCAATTTAAACGCGGTTTGGCATAACAATTACAGGTCCCGAGACCTATCATTTGAGGTATCGAGAACCGCAATCGGAGCACAATTGCAGATTTTGGATTTTTACAGCTCTGAATCGGCTGAGCTATAGTAAGGTGATTTTCTTCGAATCGAATTTTCTACGAAATGTATGGTATAGCAATTACAGGTCCCGAGACCTATATTAGATGTATCAAGAACCGCAATCTGAGCACAATTGCAGATTTTGGATGTTTACAGCTCTGAATCGGCTGAGCTATAGTAAGGTGAATTCTTCGAATCGATTTTTCTGTGAAATATATGGAAATAATCAACCAATTTAAACGCGGTTTGGCATAACAATTACAGGTCCCGAGACCTATCATTTGAGGTATCAAGAACCGCAATCTGAGCACAATTTCAGATTTTGGATGTTTACAGCTCTGAATCGGCTGAGCTATAGTAAGGTGAATTCTTCGAATCGATTTTTCTGTGAAATATATGGAAATAATCAACCAATTTAAACGCGGTTTGGCATAACAATTACAGGTCCCGAGACCTATCATTTGAGGTATCAAGAACCGCAATCGGAGCACAATTGCAGATTTTGGATTTTTACAGCTCTGTATCGGCTGAGCTATAGTAAGGTGATTTTCTTCGAATCGAATTTTCTACGAGATGTATGGTATAGCAATTACAGGTCCCGAGACCTATACTAGATGTATCAAGAACCACAATCGGAGCACAATTGCAGATTTTGGATGTTTACAGCTCTGAATCGGCTGAGCTATAGTAAGGTGATTTCTTCGAATCGATTTTTCTGTGAAATATATGGAAATAATCAACCAATTTAAACGCGGTTTGGCATAACAATTACAGGTCCCGAGACCTATCATTTGAGGTATCGAGAACCGCAATCGGAGCACAATTGCAGATTTTGGATTTTTACAGCTCTGAATCGGCTGAGCTATAGTAAGGTGATTTTCTTCGAATCGAATTTTCTACGAAATGTATGGTATAGCAATTACAGGTCCCGAGACCTATATTAGATGTATCAAGAACCGCAATCTGAGCACAATTGCAGATTTTGGATGTTTACAGCTCTGAATCGGCTGAGCTATAGTAAGGTGAATTCTTCGAATCGATTTTTCTGTGAAATATATGGAAATAATCAACCAATTTAAACGCGGTTTGGCATAACAATTACAGGTCCCGAGACCTATCATTTGAGGTATCGAGAACCGCAATCGGAGCACAATTGCAGATTTTGGATTTTTACAGCTCTGAATCGGCTGAGCTATAGTAAGGTGATTTTCTTCGAATCGAATTTTCTACGAAATGTATGGTATAGCAATTACAGGTCCCGAGACCTATATTAGATGTATCAAGAACCGCAATCTGAGCACAATTGCAGATTTTGGATGTTTACAGCTCTGAATCGGCTGAGCTATAGTAAGGTGAATTCTTCGAATCGATTTTTCTGTGAAATATATGGAAATAATCAACCAATTTAAACGCGGTTTGGCATAACAATTACAGGTCCCGAGACCTATCATTTGAGGTATCAAGAACCGCAATCTGAGCACAATTTCAGATTTTGGATGTTTACAGCTCTGAATCGGCTGAGCTATAGTAAGGTGAATTCTTCGAATCGATTTTTCTGTGAAATATATGGAAATAATCAACCAATTTAAACGCGGTTTGGCATAACAATTACAGGTCCCGAGACCTATCATTTGAGGTATCGAGAACCGCAATCGGAGCACAATTGCAGATTCTGGATTTTTACAGCTCTAAATCGGCTGAGCTATAGTAAGGTGATTTTCTTCGAATCGAATTTTCTACGAAATGTATGGTATAGCAATTACAGGTCCCGAGACCTATCATTAGAGGTATCAAGAACCGCAATCTGAGCACAATTGCAGATTTTGGATGTTTACAGCTCTGAATCGGCTGAGCTATAGTAAGGTGATTTGTTCGAATCGATTTTTCTGTGAAATATATGGAAATAATCAACCAATTTAAACGCGGTTTGGCATAACAATTACAGGTCCCGAGACCTATCATTTGAGGTATCAAGAACCGCAATCGGAGCACAATTGCAGATTTTGGATTTTTACAGCTCTGTATCGGCTGAGCTATAGTAAGGTGATTTTCTTCGAATCGAATTTTCTACGAGATGTATGGTATAGCAATTACAGGTCCCGAGACCTATACTAGATGTATCAAGAACCACAATCGGAGCACAATTGCAGATTTTGGATGTTTACAGCTCTGAATCGGCTGAGCTATAGTAAGGTGATTTCTTCGAATCGATTTTTCTGTGAAATATATGGAAATAATCAACCAATTTAAACGCGGTTTGGCATAACAATTACAGGTCCCGAGACCTATCATTTGAGGTATCGAGAACCGCAATCGGAGCACAATTGCAGATTTTGGATTTTTACAGCTCTGAATCGGCTGAGCTATAGTAAGGTGATTTTCTTCGAATCGAATTTTCTACGAAATGTATGGTATAGCAATTACAGGTCCCGAGACCTATATTAGATGTATCAAGAACCGCAATCTGAGCACAATTGCAGATTTTGGATGTTTACAGCTCTGAATCGGCTGAGCTATAGTAAGGTGAATTCTTCGAATCGATTTTTCTGTGAAATATATGGAAATAATCAACCAATTTAAACGCGGTTTGGCATAACAATTACAGGTCCCGAGACCTATCATTTGAGGTATCGAGAACCGCAATCGGAGCACAATTGCAGATTTTGGATTTTTACAGCTCTGAATCGGCTGAGCTATAGTAAGGTGATTTTCTTCGAATCGAATTTTCTACGAAATGTATGGTATAGCAATTACAGGTCCCGAGACCTATATTAGATGTATCAAGAACCGCAATCTGAGCACAATTGCAGATTTTGGATGTTTACAGCTCTGAATCGGCTGAGCTATAGTAAGGTGAATTCTTTGAATCGATTTTTCTGTGAAATGTATGGAAATAATCAACCAATTTAAACGCGGTTTGGCATAACAATTACAGGTCCCGAGACCTATCATTTGAGGTATCAAGAACCGCAATCGGAGCACAATTGCAGATTTTGGATTTTTACAGCTCTGTATCGGCTGAGCTATAGTAAGGTGATTTTCTTCGAATCGAATTTTCTACGAGATGTATGGTATAGCAATTACAGGTCCCGAGACCTATACTAGATGTATCAAGAACCACAATCGGAGCACAATTGCAGATTTTGGATGTTTACAGCTCTGAATCGGCTGAGCTATAGTAAGGTGATTTCTTCGAATCGATTTTTCTGTGAAATATATGGAAATAATCAACCAATTTAAACGCGGTTTGGCATAACAATTACAGGTCCCGAGACCTATCATTTGAGGTATCGAGAACCGCAATCGGAGCACAATTGCAGATTTTGGATTTTTACAGCTCTGAATCGGCTGAGCTATAGTAAGGTGATTTTCTTCGAATCGAATTTTCTACGAGATGTATGGTATAGCAATTACAGGTCCCGAGACCTATACTAGATGTATCAAGAACCACAATCGGAGCACAATTGCAGATTTTGGATGTTTACAGCTCTGAATCGGCTGAGCTATAGTAAGGTGATTTCTTCGAATCGATTTTTCTGTGAAATATATGGAAATAATCAACCAATTTAAACGCGGTTTGGCATAACAATTACAGGTCCCGAGACCTATCATTTGAGGTATCGAGAACCGCAATCGGAGCACAATTGCAGATTTTGGATTTTTACAGCTCTGAATCGGCTGAGCTATAGTAAGGTGATTTTCTTCGAATCGAATTTTCTACGAAATGTATGGTATAGCAATTACAGGTCCCGAGACCTATATTAGATGTATCAAGAACCGCAATCTGAGCACAATTGCAGATTTTGGATGTTTACAGCTCTGAATCGGCTGAGCTATAGTAAGGTGAATTCTTCGAATCGATTTTTCTGTGAAATATATGGAAATAATCAACCAATTTAAACGCGGTTTGGCATAACAATTACAGGTCCCGAGACCTATCATTTGAGGTATCGAGAACCGCAATCGGAGCACAATTGCAGATTTTGGATTTTTACAGCTCTGAATCGGCTGAGCTATAGTAAGGTGATTTTCTTCGAATCGAATTTTCTACGAAATGTATGGTATAGCAATTACAGGTCCCGAGACCTATATTAGATGTATCAAGAACCGCAATCTGAGCACAATTGCAGATTTTGGATGTTTACAGCTCTGAATCGGCTGAGCTATAGTAAGGTGAATTCTTCGAATCGATTTTTCTGTGAAATATATGGAAATAATCAACCAATTTAAACGCGGTTTGGCATAACAATTACAGGTCCCGAGACCTATCATTTGAGGTATCAAGAACCGCAATCTGAGCACAATTTCAGATTTTGGATGTTTACAGCTCTGAATCGGCTGAGCTATAGTAAGGTGAATTCTTCGAATCGATTTTTCTGTGAAATATATGGAAATAATCAACCAATTTAAACGCGGTTTGGCATAACAATTACAGGTCCCGAGACCTATCATTTGAGGTATCAAGAACCGCAATCGGAGCACAATTGCAGATTTTGGATTTTTACAGCTCTGTATCGGCTGAGCTATAGTAAGGTGATTTTCTTCGAATCGAATTTTCTACGAGATGTATGGTATAGCAATTACAGGTCCCGAGACCTATACTAGATGTATCAAGAACCACAATCGGAGCACAATTGCAGATTTTGGATGTTTACAGCTCTGAATCGGCTGAGCTATAGTAAGGTGATTTCTTCGAATCGATTTTTCTGTGAAATATATGGAAATAATCAACCAATTTAAACGCGGTTTGGCATAACAATTACAGGTCCCGAGACCTATCATTTGAGGTATCGAGAACCGCAATCGGAGCACAATTGCAGATTTTGGATTTTTACAGCTCTGAATCGGCTGAGCTATAGTAAGGTGATTTTCTTCGAATCGAATTTTCTACGAAATGTATGGTATAGCAATTACAGGTCCCGAGACCTATATTAGATGTATCAAGAACCGCAATCTGAGCACAATTGCAGATTTTGGATGTTTACAGCTCTGAATCGGCTGAGCTATAGTAAGGTGAATTCTTCGAATCGATTTTTCTGTGAAATATATGGAAATAATCAACCAATTTAAACGCGGTTTGGCATAACAATTACAGGTCCCGAGACCTATCATTTGAGGTATCGAGAACCGCAATCGGAGCACAATTGCAGATTTTGGATTTTTACAGCTCTGAATCGGCTGAGCTATAGTAAGGTGATTTTCTTCGAATCGAATTTTCTACGAAATGTATGGTATAGCAATTACAGGTCCCGAGACCTATATTAGATGTATCAAGAACCGCAATCTGAGCACAATTGCAGATTTTGGATGTTTACAGCTCTGAATCGGCTGAGCTATAGTAAGGTGAATTCTTCGAATCGATTTTTCTGTGAAATATATGGAAATAATCAACCAATTTAAACGCGGTTTGGCATAACAATTACAGGTCCCGAGACCTATCATTTGAGGTATCAAGAACCGCAATCTGAGCACAATTTCAGATTTTGGATGTTTACAGCTCTGAATCGGCTGAGCTATAGTAAGGTGAATTCTTCGAATCGATTTTTCTGTGAAATATATGGAAATAATCAACCAATTTAAACGCGGTTTGGCATAACAATTACAGGTCCCGAGACCTATCATTTGAGGTATCGAGAACCGCAATCGGAGCACAATTGCAGATTCTGGATTTTTACAGCTCTAAATCGGCTGAGCTATAGTAAGGTGATTTTCTTCGAATCGAATTTTCTACGAAATGTATGGTATAGCAATTACAGGTCCCGAGACCTATCATTAGAGGTATCAAGAACCGCAATCTGAGCACAATTGCAGATTTTGGATGTTTACAGCTCTGAATCGGCTGAGCTATAGTAAGGTGATTTGTTCGAATCGATTTTTCTGTGAAATATATGGAAATAATCAACCAATTTAAACGCGGTTTGGCATAACAATTACAGGTCCCGAGACCTATCATTTGAGGTATCAAGAACCGCAATCGGAGCACAATTGCAGATTTTGGATTTTTACAGCTCTGTATCGGCTGAGCTATAGTAAGGTGATTTTCTTCGAATCGAATTTTCTACGAGATGTATGGTATAGCAATTACAGGTCCCGAGACCTATACTAGATGTATCAAGAACCACAATCGGAGCACAATTGCAGATTTTGGATGTTTACAGCTCTGAATCGGCTGAGCTATAGTAAGGTGATTTCTTCGAATCGATTTTTCTGTGAAATATATGGAAATAATCAACCAATTTAAACGCGGTTTGGCATAACAATTACAGGTCCCGAGACCTATCATTTGAGGTATCGAGAACCGCAATCGGAGCACAATTGCAGATTTTGGATTTTTACAGCTCTGAATCGGCTGAGCTATAGTAAGGTGATTTTCTTCGAATCGAATTTTCTACGAAATGTATGGTATAGCAATTACAGGTCCCGAGACCTATATTAGATGTATCAAGAACCGCAATCTGAGCACAATTGCAGATTTTGGATGTTTACAGCTCTGAATCGGCTGAGCTATAGTAAGGTGAATTCTTCGAATCGATTTTTCTGTGAAATATATGGAAATAATCAACCAATTTAAACGCGGTTTGGCATAACAATTACAGGTCCCGAGACCTATCATTTGAGGTATCGAGAACCGCAATCGGAGCACAATTGCAGATTTTGGATTTTTACAGCTCTGAATCGGCTGAGCTATAGTAAGGTGATTTTCTTCGAATCGAATTTTCTACGAAATGTATGGTATAGCAATTACAGGTCCCGAGACCTATATTAGATGTATCAAGAACCGCAATCTGAGCACAATTGCAGATTTTGGATGTTTACAGCTCTGAATCGGCTGAGCTATAGTAAGGTGAATTCTTTGAATCGATTTTTCTGTGAAATGTATGGAAATAATCAACCAATTTAAACGCGGTTTGGCATAACAATTACAGGTCCCGAGACCTATCATTTGAGGTATCAAGAACCGCAATCGGAGCACAATTGCAGATTTTGGATTTTTACAGCTCTGTATCGGCTGAGCTATAGTAAGGTGATTTTCTTCGAATCGAATTTTCTACGAGATGTATGGTATAGCAATTACAGGTCCCGAGACCTATACTAGATGTATCAAGAACCACAATCGGAGCACAATTGCAGATTTTGGATGTTTACAGCTCTGAATCGGCTGAGCTATAGTAAGGTGATTTCTTCGAATCGATTTTTCTGTGAAATATATGGAAATAATCAACCAATTTAAACGCGGTTTGGCATAACAATTACAGGTCCCGAGACCTATCATTTGAGGTATCGAGAACCGCAATCGGAGCACAATTGCAGATTTTGGATTTTTACAGCTCTGAATCGGCTGAGCTATAGTAAGGTGATTTTCTTCGAATCGAATTTTCTACGAAATGTATGGTATAGCAATTACAGGTCCCGAGACCTATATTAGATGTATCAAGAACCGCAATCTGAGCACAATTGCAGATTTTGGATGTTTACAGCTCTGAATCGGCTGAGCTATAGTAAGGTGAATTCTTCGAATCGATTTTTCTGTGAAATATATGGAAATAATCAACCAATTTAAACGCGGTTTGGCATAACAATTACAGGTCCCGAGACCTATCATTTGAGGTATCGAGAACCGCAATCGGAGCACAATTGCAGATTTTGGATTTTTACAGCTCTGAATCGGCTGAGCTATAGTAAGGTGATTTTCTTCGAATCGAATTTTCTACGAAATGTATGGTATAGCAATTACAGGTCCCGAGACCTATATTAGATGTATCAAGAACCGCAATCTGAGCACAATTGCAGATTTTGGATGTTTACAGCTCTGAATCGGCTGAGCTATAGTAAGGTGAATTCTTCGAATCGATTTTTCTGTGAAATATATGGAAATAATCAACCAATTTAAACGCGGTTTGGCATAACAATTACAGGTCCCGAGACCTATCATTTGAGGTATCAAGAACCGCAATCTGAGCACAATTTCAGATTTTGGATGTTTACAGCTCTGAATCGGCTGAGCTATAGTAAGGTGAATTCTTCGAATCGATTTTTCTGTGAAATATATGGAAATAATCAACCAATTTAAACGCGGTTTGGCATAACAATTACAGGTCCCGAGACCTATCATTTGAGGTATCGAGAACCGCAATCGGAGCACAATTGCAGATTCTGGATTTTTACAGCTCTAAATCGGCTGAGCTATAGTAAGGTGATTTTCTTCGAATCGAATTTTCTACGAAATGTATGGTATAGCAATTACAGGTCCCGAGACCTATCATTAGAGGTATCAAGAACCGCAATCTGAGCACAATTGCAGATTTTGGATGTTTACAGCTCTGAATCGGCTGAGCTATAGTAAGGTGATTTGTTCGAATCGATTTTTCTGTGAAATATATGGAAATAATCAACCAATTTAAACGCGGTTTGGCATAACAATTACAGGTCCCGAGACCTATCATTTGAGGTATCAAGAACCGCAATCGGAGCACAATTGCAGATTTTGGATTTTTACAGCTCTGTATCGGCTGAGCTATAGTAAGGTGATTTTCTTCGAATCGAATTTTCTACGAGATGTATGGTATAGCAATTACAGGTCCCGAGACCTATACTAGATGTATCAAGAACCACAATCGGAGCACAATTGCAGATTTTGGATGTTTACAGCTCTGAATCGGCTGAGCTATAGTAAGGTGATTTCTTCGAATCGATTTTTCTGTGAAATATATGGAAATAATCAACCAATTTAAACGCGGTTTGGCATAACAATTACAGGTCCCGAGACCTATCATTTGAGGTATCGAGAACCGCAATCGGAGCACAATTGCAGATTTTGGATTTTTACAGCTCTGAATCGGCTGAGCTATAGTAAGGTGATTTTCTTCGAATCGAATTTTCTACGAAATGTATGGTATAGCAATTACAGGTCCCGAGACCTATATTAGATGTATCAAGAACCGCAATCTGAGCACAATTGCAGATTTTGGATGTTTACAGCTCTGAATCGGCTGAGCTATAGTAAGGTGAATTCTTCGAATCGATTTTTCTGTGAAATATATGGAAATAATCAACCAATTTAAACGCGGTTTGGCATAACAATTACAGGTCCCGAGACCTATCATTTGAGGTATCGAGAACCGCAATCGGAGCACAATTGCAGATTTTGGATTTTTACAGCTCTGAATCGGCTGAGCTATAGTAAGGTGATTTTCTTCGAATCGAATTTTCTACGAAATGTATGGTATAGCAATTACAGGTCCCGAGACCTATATTAGATGTATCAAGAACCGCAATCTGAGCACAATTGCAGATTTTGGATGTTTACAGCTCTGAATCGGCTGAGCTATAGTAAGGTGAATTCTTCGAATCGATTTTTCTGTGAAATATATGGAAATAATCAACCAATTTAAACGCGGTTTGGCATAACAATTACAGGTCCCGAGACCTATCATTTGAGGTATCAAGAACCGCAATCTGAGCACAATTTCAGATTTTGGATGTTTACAGCTCTGAATCGGCTGAGCTATAGTAAGGTGAATTCTTCGAATCGATTTTTCTGTGAAATATATGGAAATAATCAACCAATTTAAACGCGGTTTGGCATAACAATTACAGGTCCCGAGACCTATCATTTGAGGTATCGAGAACCGCAATCGGAGCACAATTGCAGATTCTGGATTTTTACAGCTCTAAATCGGCTGAGCTATAGTAAGGTGATTTTCTTCGAATCGAATTTTCTACGAAATGTATGGTATAGCAATTACAGGTCCCGAGACCTATCATTAGAGGTATCAAGAACCGCAATCTGAGCACAATTGCAGATTTTGGATGTTTACAGCTCTGAATCGGCTGAGCTATAGTAAGGTGATTTGTTCGAATCGATTTTTCTGTGAAATATATGGAAATAATCAACCAATTTAAACGCGGTTTGGCATAACAATTACAGGTCCCGAGACCTATCATTTGAGGTATCAAGAACCGCAATCGGAGCACAATTGCAGATTTTGGATTTTTACAGCTCTGTATCGGCTGAGCTATAGTAAGGTGATTTTCTTCGAATCGAATTTTCTACGAGATGTATGGTATAGCAATTACAGGTCCCGAGACCTATACTAGATGTATCAAGAACCACAATCGGAGCACAATTGCAGATTTTGGATGTTTACAGCTCTGAATCGGCTGAGCTATAGTAAGGTGATTTCTTCGAATCGATTTTTCTGTGAAATATATGGAAATAATCAACCAATTTAAACGCGGTTTGGCATAACAATTACAGGTCCCGAGACCTATCATTTGAGGTATCGAGAACCGCAATCGGAGCACAATTGCAGATTTTGGATTTTTACAGCTCTGAATCGGCTGAGCTATAGTAAGGTGATTTTCTTCGAATCGAATTTTCTACGAAATGTATGGTATAGCAATTACAGGTCCCGAGACCTATATTAGATGTATCAAGAACCGCAATCTGAGCACAATTGCAGATTTTGGATGTTTACAGCTCTGAATCGGCTGAGCTATAGTAAGGTGAATTCTTCGAATCGATTTTTCTGTGAAATATATGGAAATAATCAACCAATTTAAACGCGGTTTGGCATAACAATTACAGGTCCCGAGACCTATCATTTGAGGTATCGAGAACCGCAATCGGAGCACAATTGCAGATTTTGGATTTTTACAGCTCTGAATCGGCTGAGCTATAGTAAGGTGATTTTCTTCGAATCGAATTTTCTACGAAATGTATGGTATAGCAATTACAGGTCCCGAGACCTATATTAGATGTATCAAGAACCGCAATCTGAGCACAATTGCAGATTTTGGATGTTTACAGCTCTGAATCGGCTGAGCTATAGTAAGGTGAATTCTTTGAATCGATTTTTCTGTGAAATGTATGGAAATAATCAACCAATTTAAACGCGGTTTGGCATAACAATTACAGGTCCCGAGACCTATCATTTGAGGTATCAAGAACCGCAATCGGAGCACAATTGCAGATTTTGGATTTTTACAGCTCTGTATCGGCTGAGCTATAGTAAGGTGATTTTCTTCGAATCGAATTTTCTACGAGATGTATGGTATAGCAATTACAGGTCCCGAGACCTATACTAGATGTATCAAGAACCACAATCGGAGCACAATTGCAGATTTTGGATGTTTACAGCTCTGAATCGGCTGAGCTATAGTAAGGTGATTTCTTCGAATCGATTTTTCTGTGAAATATATGGAAATAATCAACCAATTTAAACGCGGTTTGGCATAACAATTACAGGTCCCGAGACCTATCATTTGAGGTATCGAGAACCGCAATCGGAGCACAATTGCAGATTTTGGATTTTTACAGCTCTGAATCGGCTGAGCTATAGTAAGGTGATTTTCTTCGAATCGAATTTTCTACGAAATGTATGGTATAGCAATTACAGGTCCCGAGACCTATATTAGATGTATCAAGAACCGCAATCTGAGCACAATTGCAGATTTTGGATGTTTACAGCTCTGAATCGGCTGAGCTATAGTAAGGTGAATTCTTCGAATCGATTTTTCTGTGAAATATATGGAAATAATCAACCAATTTAAACGCGGTTTGGCATAACAATTACAGGTCCCGAGACCTATCATTTGAGGTATCGAGAACCGCAATCGGAGCACAATTGCAGATTTTGGATTTTTACAGCTCTGAATCGGCTGAGCTATAGTAAGGTGATTTTCTTCGAATCGAATTTTCTACGAAATGTATGGTATAGCAATTACAGGTCCCGAGACCTATATTAGATGTATCAAGAACCGCAATCTGAGCACAATTGCAGATTTTGGATGTTTACAGCTCTGAATCGGCTGAGCTATAGTAAGGTGAATTCTTCGAATCGATTTTTCTGTGAAATATATGGAAATAATCAACCAATTTAAACGCGGTTTGGCATAACAATTACAGGTCCCGAGACCTATCATTTGAGGTATCAAGAACCGCAATCTGAGCACAATTTCAGATTTTGGATGTTTACAGCTCTGAATCGGCTGAGCTATAGTAAGGTGAATTCTTCGAATCGATTTTTCTGTGAAATATATGGAAATAATCAACCAATTTAAACGCGGTTTGGCATAACAATTACAGGTCCCGAGACCTATCATTTGAGGTATCGAGAACCGCAATCGGAGCACAATTGCAGATTCTGGATTTTTACAGCTCTAAATCGGCTGAGCTATAGTAAGGTGATTTTCTTCGAATCGAATTTTCTACGAAATGTATGGTATAGCAATTACAGGTCCCGAGACCTATCATTAGAGGTATCAAGAACCGCAATC
This sequence comes from Tipula vernalis, assembly GCA_958295665.1. Taxonomy (NCBI): domain Eukaryota; kingdom Metazoa; phylum Arthropoda; class Insecta; order Diptera; family Tipulidae; genus Tipula; species Tipula vernalis. Next base: position 10,167,920 of record OY282560.1, on the reverse strand, counting down.
TGAGCACAATTGCAGATTTTGGATGTTTACAGCTCTGAATCGGCTGAGCTATAGTAAGGTGAATTCTTCGAATCGATTTTTCTGTGAAATATATGGAAATAATCAACCAATTTAAACGCGGTTTGGCATAACAATTACAGGTCCCGAGACCTATCATTTGAGGTATCGAGAACCGCAATCGGAGCACAATTGCAGATTTTGGATTTTTACAGCTCTGAATCGGCTGAGCTATAGTAAGGTGATTTTCTTCGAATCGAATTTTCTACGAAATGTATGGTATAGCAATTACAGGTCCCGAGACCTATATTAGATGTATCAAGAACCGCAATCTGAGCACAATTGCAGATTTTGGATGTTTACAGCTCTGAATCGGCTGAGCTATAGTAAGGTGAATTCTTCGAATCGATTTTTCTGTGAAATATATGGAAATAATCAACCAATTTAAACGCGGTTTGGCATAACAATTACAGGTCCCGAGACCTATCATTTGAGGTATCAAGAACCGCAATCTGAGCACAATTTCAGATTTTGGATGTTTACAGCTCTGAATCGGCTGAGCTATAGTAAGGTGAATTCTTCGAATCGATTTTTCTGTGAAATATATGGAAATAATCAACCAATTTAAACGCGGTTTGGCATAACAATTACAGGTCCCGAGACCTATCATTTGAGGTATCGAGAACCGCAATCGGAGCACAATTGCAGATTCTGGATTTTTACAGCTCTAAATCGGCTGAGCTATAGTAAGGTGATTTTCTTCGAATCGAATTTTCTACGAAATGTATGGTATAGCAATTACAGGTCCCGAGACCTATCATTAGAGGTATCAAGAACCGCAATCTGAGCACAATTGCAGATTTTGGATGTTTACAGCTCTGAATCGGCTGAGCTATAGTAAGGTGATTTGTTCGAATCGATTTTTCTGTGAAATATATGGAAATAATCAACCAATTTAAACGCGGTTTGGCATAACAATTACAGGTCCCGAGACCTATCATTTGAGGTATCGAGAACCGCAATCGGAGCACAATTGCAGATTTTGGATTTTTACAGCTCTGAATCGGCTGAGCTATAGTAAGGTGATTTTCTTCGAATCGAATTTTCTACGAAATGTATGGTATAGCAATTACAGGTCCCGAGACCTATATTAGATGTATCAAGAACCGCAATCTGAGCACAATTGCAGATTTTGGATGTTTACAGCTCTGAATCGGCTGAGCTATAGTAAGGTGAATTCTTCGAATCGATTTTTCTGTGAAATATATGGAAATAATCAACCAATTTAAACGCGGTTTGGCATAACAATTACAGGTCCCGAGACCTATCATTTGAGGTATCGAGAACCGCAATCGGAGCACAATTGCAGATTTTGGATTTTTACAGCTCTGAATCGGCTGAGCTATAGTAAGGTGATTTTCTTCGAATCGAATTTTCTACGAAATGTATGGTATAGCAATTACAGGTCCCGAGACCTATATTAGATGTATCAAGAACCGCAATCTGAGCACAATTGCAGATTTTGGATGTTTACAGCTCTGAATCGGCTGAGCTATAGTAAGGTGAATTCTTCGAATCGATTTTTCTGTGAAATATATGGAAATAATCAACCAATTTAAACGCGGTTTGGCATAACAATTACAGGTCCCGAGACCTATCATTTGAGGTATCAAGAACCGCAATCTGAGCACAATTTCAGATTTTGGATGTTTACAGCTCTGAATCGGCTGAGCTATAGTAAGGTGAATTCTTCGAATCGATTTTTCTGTGAAATATATGGAAATAATCAACCAATTTAAACGCGGTTTGGCATAACAATTACAGGTCCCGAGACCTATCATTTGAGGTATCGAGAACCGCAATCGGAGCACAATTGCAGATTCTGGATTTTTACAGCTCTAAATCGGCTGAGCTATAGTAAGGTGATTTTCTTCGAATCGAATTTTCTACGAAATGTATGGTATAGCAATTACAGGTCCCGAGACCTATCATTAGAGGTATCAAGAACCGCAATCTGAGCACAATTGCAGATTTTGGATGTTTACAGCTCTGAATCGGCTGAGCTATAGTAAGGTGATTTGTTCGAATCGATTTTTCTGTGAAATATATGGAAATAATCAACCAATTTAAACGCGGTTTGGCATAACAATTACAGGTCCCGAGACCTATCATTTGAGGTATCAAGAACCGCAATCTGAGCACAATTGCAGATTTTGGATGTTTACAGCTCTGAATCGGCTGAGCTATTGTAAGGTGAATTCTTCGAATCGATTTTTCTGTGAAATATATGGAAATAATCAACCAATTTAAACGCGGTTTGGCATAACAATTACAGGTCCCGAGACCTATCATTTGAGGTATCAAGAACCGCAATCGGAGCACAATTGCAGATTTTGGATTTTTACAGCTCTGAATCGGCTGAGCTATAGTAAGGTGATTTTCTTCGAATCGAATTTTCTACGAAATGTATGGTATAGCAATTACAGGTCCCGAGACCTATCATTAGAGGTATCAAGAACCACAATCGGAGCACAATTGCAGATTTTGGATGTTTACAGCTCTGAATCGGCTGAGCTATAGTAAGGTGATTTCTTCGAATCGATTTTTCTGTGAAATATATGGAAATAATCAACCAATTTAAACGCGGTTTGGCATAACAATTACAGGTCCCGAGACCTATCATTTGAGGTATCGAGAACCGCAATCGGAGCACAATTGCAGATTTTGGATTTTTACAGCTCTGAATCGGCTGAGCTATAGTAAGGTGATTTTCTTCGAATCGAATTTTCTACGAAATGTATGGTATAGCAATTACAGGTCCCGAGACCTATATTAGATGTATCAAGAACCGCAATCTGAGCACAATTGCAGATTTTGGATGTTTACAGCTCTGAATCGGCTGAGCTATAATAAGGTGATTTCTTCGAATCGATTTTTCTGTGAAATATATGGAAATAATCAACCAATTTAAACGCGGTTTGGCATAACAATTACAGGTCCCGAGACCTATCATTTGAGGTATCGAGAACCGCAATCGGAGCACAATTGCAGATTTTGGATTTTTACAGCTCTGAATCGGCTGAGCTATAGTAAGGTGATTTTCTTCGAATCGAATTTTCTACGAAATGTATGGTATAGCAATTACAGGTCCCGAGACCTATATTAGATGTATCAAGAACCGCAATCTGAGCACAATTGCAGATTTTGGATGTTTACAGCTCTGAATCGGCTGAGCTATAGTAAGGTGATTTCTTCGAATCGATTTTTCTGTGAAATATATGGAAATAATCAACCAATTTAAACGCGGTTTGGCATAACAATTACAGGTCCCGAGACCTATCATTTGAGGTATCGAGAACCGCAATCGGAGCACAATTGCAGATTTTGGATTTTTACAGCTCTGAATCGGCTGAGCTATAGTAAGGTGATTTTCTTCGAATCGAATTTTCTACGAAATGTATGGTATAGCAATTACAGGTCCCGAGACCTATATTAGATGTATCAAGAACCGCAATCTGAGCACAATTGCAGATTTTGGATGTTTACAGCTCTGAATCGGCTGAGCTATAATAAGGTGATTTCTTCGAATCGATTTTTCTGTGAAATATATGGAAATAATCAACCAATTTAAACGCGGCTTGGCATAACAATTACAGGTCCCGAGACCTATCATTTGAGGTATCAAGAACCGCAATCTGAGCACAATTGCAGATTTTGGATGTTTACAGCTCTGAATCGGCTGAGCTATAATAAGGTGATTTCTTCGAATCGATTTTTCTGTGAAATATATGGAAATAATCAACCAATTTAAACGCGGTTTGGCATAACAATTACAGGTCCCGAGACCTATCATTTGAGGTATCGAGAACCGCAATCGGAGCACAATTGCAGATTTTGGATTTTTACAGCAGTAAGGTGATTTTCTTCGAATCGAATTTTCTACGAAATGTATGGTATAGCAATTACAGGTCCCGAGACCTATATTAGATGTATCAAGAACCGCAATCTGAGCACAATTGCAGATTTTGGATTTTTACAGCTCTGAATCGGTTGAGCTATAGTAAGGTGATTTTCTTCGAATCGAATTTTCTACGAAATGTATGGTATAGCAATTACAGGTCCCGAGACCTATATTAGATGTATCAAGAACCGCAATCTGAGCACAATTGCAGATTTTGGATGTTTACAGCTCTGAATCGGCTGAGCTATAATAAGGTGATTTCTTCGAATCGATTTTTCTGTGAAATATATGGAAATAATCAACCAATTTAAACGCGGTTTGGCATAACAATTACAGGTCCCGAGACCTATCATTTGAGGTATCGAGAACCGCAATCGGAGCACAATTGCAGATTTTGGATTTTTACAGCAGTAAGGTGATTTTCTTCGAATCGAATTTTCTACGAAATGTATGGTATAGCAATTACAGGTCCCGAGACCTATATTAGATGTATCAAGAACCGCAATCTGAGCACAATTGCAGATTTTGGATTTTTACAGCTCTGAATCGGTTGAGCTATAGTAAGGTGATTTTCTTCGAATCGAATTTTCTACGAAATGTATGGTATAGCAATTACAGGTCCCGAGACCTATATTAGATGTATCAAGAACCGCAATCTGAGCACAATTGCAGATTTTGGATGTTTACAGCTCTGAATCGGCTGAGCTATAGTAAGGTGATTTCTTCGAATCGATTTTTCTGTGAAATATATGGAAATAATCAACCAATTTAAACGCGGTTTGGCATAACAATTACAGGTCCCGAGACCTATCATTTGAGGTATCGAGAACCGCAATCGGAGCACAATTGCAGATTTTGGATTTTTACAGCTCTGAATCGGCTGAGCTATAGTAAGGTGATTTTCTTCGAATCGAATTTTCTACGAAATGTATGGTATAGCAATTACAGGTCCCGAGACCTATCATTAGAGGTATCAAGAACCACAATCGGAGCACAATTGCAGATTTTGGATGTTTACAGCTCTGAATCGGCTGAGCTATAGTAAGGTGATTTCTTCGAATCGATTTTTCTGTGAAATATATGGAAATAATCAACCAATTTAAACGCGGTTTGGCATAACAATTACAGGTCCCGAGACCTATCATTTGAGGTATCGAGAACCGCAATCGGAGCACAATTGCAGATTTTGGATTTTTACAGCTCTGAATCGGCTGAGCTATAGTAAGTTGATTTTCTTCGAATCGAATTTTCTACGAAATGTATGGTATAGCAATTACAGGTCCCGAGACCTATCATTAGAGGTATCAAGAACCGCAATCTGAGCACAATTGCAGATTTTGGATGTTTACAGCTCTGAATCGGCTGAGCTATAGTAAGGTGATTTCTTCGAATCGATTTTTCTGTGAAATATATGGAAATAATCAACCAATTTAAACGCGGTTTGGCATAACAATTACAGGTCCCGAGACCTATCATTTGAGGTATCAAGAACCGCAATCGGAGCACAATTGCAGATTTTGGATTTTTACAGCTCTGAATCGGCTGAGCTATAGTAAGGTGATTTTCTTCGAATCGAATTTTCTACGAAATGTATGGTATAGCAATTACAGGTCCCGAGACCTATATTAGATGTATCAAGAACCGCAATCTGAGCACAATTGCAGATTTTGGATGTTTACAGCTCTGAATCGGCTGAGCTATAATAAGGTGATTTCTTCGAATCGATTTTTCTGTGAAATATATGGAAATAATCAACCAATTTAAACGCGGCTTGGCATAACAATTACAGGTCCCGAGACCTATCATTTGAGGTATCAAGAACCGCAATCTGAGCACAATTGCAGATTTTGGATGTTTACAGCTCTGAATCGGCTGAGCTATTGTAAGGTGAATTCTTCGAATCGATTTTTCTGTGAAATATATGGAAATAATCAACCAATTTAAACGCGGTTTGGCATAACAATTACAGGTCCCGAGACCTATCATTTGAGGTATCAAGAACCGCAATCGGAGCACAATTGCAGATTTTGGATTTTTACAGCTCTGAATCGGCTGAGCTATAGTAAGGTGATTTTCTTCGAATCGAATTTTCTACGAAATGTATGGTATAGCAATTACAGGTCCCGAGACCTATCATTAGAGGTATCAAGAACCACAATCGGAGCACAATTGCAGATTTTGGATGTTTACAGCTCTGAATCGGCTGAGCTATAGTAAGGTGATTTTCTTCGAATCGAATTTTCTACGAAATGTATGGTATAGCAATTACAGGTCCCGAGACCTATCATTAGAGGTATCAAGAACCACAATCGGAGCACAATTGCAGATTTTGAATGTTTACAGCTCTGAATCGGCTGAGCTATAGTAAGGTGATTTCTTCGAATCGATTTTTCTGTGAAATATATGGAAATAATCAACCAATTTAAACGCGGTTTGGCATAACAATTACAGGTCCCGAGACCTATCATTTGAGGTATCGAGAACCGCAATCGGAGCACAATTGCAGATTTTGGATTTTTACAGCTCTGAATCGGCTGAGCTATAGTAAGGTGATTTTCTTCGAATCGAATTTTCTACGAAATGTATGGTATAGCAATTACAGGTCCCGAGACCTATATTAGATGTATCAAGAACCGCAATCTGAGCACAATTGCAGATTTTGGATGTTTACAGCTCTGAATCGGCTGAGCTATAGTAAGGTGATTTCTTCGAATCGATTTTTCTGTTAAATATATGGAAATAATCAACCAATTTAAACGCGGTTTGGCATAACAATTACAGGTCCCGAGACCTATCATTTGAGGTATCGAGAACCGCAATCGGAGCACAATTGCAGATTTTGGATTTTTACAGCTCTGAATCGGCTGAGCTATAGTAAGGTGATTTTCTTCGAATCGAATTTTCTACGAAATGTATGGTATAGCAATTACAGGTCCCGAGACCTATATTAGATGTATCAAGAACCGCAATCTGAGCACAATTGCAGATTTTGGATGTTTACAGCTCTGAATCGGCTGAGCTATAATAAGGTGATTTCTTCGAATCGATTTTTCTGTGAAATATATGGAAATAATCAACCAATTTAAACGCGGTTTGGCATAACAATTACAGGTCCCGAGACCTATCATTTGAGGTATCAAGAACCGCAATCTGAGCACAATTGCAGATTTTGGATGTTTACAGCTCTGAATCGGCTGAGCTATAGTAAGGTGAATTCTTCGAATCGATTTTTCTGTGAAATATATGGAAATAATCAACCAATTTAAACGCGGTTTGGCATAACAATTACAGGTCCCGAGACCTATCATTTGAGGTATCAAGAACCGCAATCGGAGCACAATTGCAGATTTTGGATTTTTACAGCTCTGAATCGGCTGAGCTATAGTAAGGTGATTTTCTTCGAATCGAATTTTCTACGAAATGTATGGTATAGCAATTACAGGTCCCGAGACCTATCATTAGAGGTATCAAGAACCACAATCGGAGCACAATTGCAGATTTTGGATGTTTACAGCTCTGAATCGGCTGAGCTATAGTAAGGTGATTTCTTCGAATCGATTTTTCTGTGAAATATATGGAAATAATCAACCAATTTAAACGCGGTTTGGCATAACAATTACAGGTCCCGAGACCTATCATTTGAGGTATCGAGAACCGCAATCGGAGCACAATTGCAGATTTTGGATTTTTACAGCTCTGAATCGGCTGAGCTATAGTAAGGTGATTTTCTTCGAATCGAATTTTCTACGAAATGTATGGTATAGCAATTACAGGTCCCGAGACCTATCATTAGAGGTATCAAGAACCACAATCGGAGCACAATTGCAGATTTTGAATGTTTACAGCTCTGAATCGGCTGAGCTATAGTAAGGTGATTTCTTCGAATCGATTTTTCTGTGAAATATATGGAAATAATCAACCAATTTAAACGCGGTTTGGCATAACAATTACAGGTCCCGAGACCTATCATTTGAGGTATCGAGAACCGCAATCGGAGCACAATTGCAGATTTTGGATTTTTACAGCTCTGAATCGGCTGAGCTATAGTAAGGTGATTTTCTTCGAATCGAATTTTCTACGAAATGTGTGGTATAGCAATTACAGGTCCCGAGACCTATCATTAGAGGTATCAAGAACCACAATCGGAGCACAATTGCAGATTTTGAATGTTTACAGCTCTGAATCGGCTGAGCTATAGTAAGGTGATTTCTTCGAATCGATTTTTCTGTGAAATATATGGAAATAATCAACCAATTTAAACGCGGTTTGGCATAACAATTACAGGTCCCGAGACCTATCATTTGAGGTATCGAGAACCGCAATCGGAGCACAATTGCAGATTTTGGATTTTTACAGCAGTAAGGTGATTTTCTTCGAATCGAATTTTCTACGAAATGTATGGTATAGCAATTACAGGTCCCGAGACCTATATTAGATGTATCAAGAACCGCAATCTGAGCACAATTGCAGATTTTGGATTTTTACAGCTCTGAATCGGCTGAGCTATAGTAAGGTGATTTTCTTCGAATCGAATTTTCTACGAAATGTATGGTATAGCAATTACAGGTCCCGAGACCTATATTAGATGTATCAAGAACGGCAATCTGAGCACAATTGCAGATTTTGGATGTTTACAGCTCTGAATCGGCTGAGCTATAGTAAGGTGATTTCTTCGAATCGATTTTTCTGTGAAATGTATGGAAATAATCAACCAATTTAAACGCGGTTTGGCATAACAATTACAGGTCCCGAGACCTATCATTTGAGGTATCAAGAACCGCAATCGGAGCACAATTGCAGATTTTGGATTTTTACAGCTCTGAATCGGCTGAGCTATAGTAAGGTGATTTCTTCGAATCGATTTTTCTGTGAAATGTATGGAAATAATCAACCAATTTAAACGCGGTTTGGCATAACAATTACAGGTCCCGAGACCTATCATTTGAGGTATCAAGAACCGCAATCGGAGCACAATTGCAGATTTTGGATTTTTACAGCTCTGAATCGGCTGAGCTATAGTAAGGTGATTTTCTTCGAATCGAATTTTCTACGAAATGTGTGGTATACCTATTACAGGTTCCGAGACTTATCATTTGAGGTATCAAGAACCGCAATCTGAGCACAATTGCAGATTTTGGATGTTTACAGCTCTGAATCGGCTGAGTTATAGTAAGGTGATTTCTTCGAATGGATTTTTCTGTGAAATGTATGGAAATAATCAACCAATTTAAACGCGGTTTGGCATAACAATTACAGGTCCCGAGACCTATCATTTGAGGTATCAAGAACCGCAATCTGAGCACAATTGCAGATTTTGGATGTTTACAGCTCTGAATCGGCTGAGCTATAGTAAGGTGATTTTCTTCGAATCGAATTTTCTACGAAATGTGTGGTATACCAATTACAGGTTCCGAGACTTATCATTTGAGGTATCAAGAACCGCAATCTGAGCACAATTGCAGATTTTGGATGTTTACAGCTCTGAATCGGCTGAGTTATAGTAAGGTGATTTCTTCGAATCGATTTTTCTGTGAAATGTATGGAAATAATCAACCAATTTAAACGCGGTTTGGCATAACAATTACAGGTCCCGAGACCTATCATTTGAGGTATCAAGAACCGCAATCGGAGCACAATTGCAGATTTTGGATGTTTACAGCTCTGAATCGGCTGAGCTATAGTAAGGTGATTTTCTTCGAATCGAATTTTCTACGAAATGTGTGGTATACCAATTACAGGTTCCGAGACTTATCATTTGAGGTATCAAGAACCGCAATCTGAGCACAATTGCAGATTTTGGATGTTTACAGCTCTGAATCGGCTGAGTTATAGTAAGGTGATTTCTTCGAATCGATTTTTCTGTGAAATGTATGGAAATAATCAACCAATTTAAACGCGGTTTGGCATAACAATTACAGGTCCCGAGACCTATCATTTGAGGTATCAAGAACCGCAATCGGAGCACAATTGCAGATTTTGGATGTTTACAGCTCTGAATCGGCTGAGCTATAGTAAGGTGATTTTCTTCGAATCGAATTTTCTACGAAATGTGTGGTATACCTATTACAGGTTCCGAGACTTATCATTTGAGGTATCAAGAACCGCAATCTGAGCACAATTGCAGATTTTGGATGTTTACAGCTCTGAATCGGCTGAGTTATAGTAAGGTGATTTCTTCGAATCGATTTTTCTGTGAAATGTATGGAAATAATCAACCAATTTAAACGCGGTTTGGCATAACAATTACAGGTCCCGAGACCTATCATTTGAGGTATCAAGAACCGCAATCGGAGCACAATTGCAGATTTTGGATTTTTACAGCTCTGAATCGGCTGAGCTATAGTAAGGTGATTTTCTTCGAATCGAATTTTCTACGAAATGTATGGTATAGCAATTACAGGTCCCGAGACCTATCATTAGAGGTATCAAGAACCACAATCGGAGCACAATTGCAGATTTTGGATGTTTACAGCTCTGAATCGGCTGAGCTATAGTAAGGTGATTTCTTCGAATCGATTTTTCTGTGAAATATATGGAAATAATCAACCAATTTAAACGCGGTTTGGCATAACAATTACAGGTCCCGAGACCTATCATTTGAGGTATCGAGAACCGCAATCGGAGCACAATTGCAGATTTTGGATTTTTACAGCAGTAAGGTGATTTTCTTCGAATCGAATTTTCTACGAAATGTATGGTATAGCAATTACAGGTCCCGAGACCTATATTAGATGTATCAAGAACCGCAATCTGAGCACAATTGCAGATTTTGGATGTTTACAGCTCTGAATCGGCTGAGCTATAGTAAGGTGATTTTCTTCGAATCGAATTTTCTACGAAATGTATGGTATAGCAATTACAGGTCCCGAGACCTATATTAGATGTATCAAGAACCGCAATCTGAGCACAATTGCAGATTTTGGATGTTTACAGCTCTGAATCGGCTGAGCTATAGTAAGGTGATTTCTTCGAATCGATTTTTCTGTGAAATATATGGAAATAATCAACCAATTTAAACGCGGTTTGGCATAACAATTACAGGTCCCGAGACCTATCATTTGAGGTATCAAGAACCGCAATCGGAGCACAATTGCAGATTTTGGATTTTTACAGCTCTGAATCGGCTGAGCTATAGTAAGGTGATTTTCTTCGAATCGAATTTTCTACGAAATGTATGGTATAGCAATTACAGGTCCCGAGACCTATCATTAGAGGTATCAAGAACCACAATCGGAGCACAATTGCAGATTTTGGATGTTTACAGCTCTGAATCGGCTGAGCTATAGTAAGGTGATTTCTTCGAATCGATTTTTCTGTGAAATATATGGAAATAATCAACCAATTTAAACGCGGTTTGGCATAACAATTACAGGTCCCGAGACCTATCATTTGAGGTATCGAGAACCGCAATCGGAGCACAATTGCAGATTTTGGATTTTTACAGCAGTAAGGTGATTTTCTTCGAATCGAATTTTCTACGAAATGTATGGTATAGCAATTACAGGTCCCGAGACCTATATTAGATGTATCAAGAACCGCAATCTGAGCACAATTGCAGATTTTGGATTTTTACAGCTCTGAATCGGTTGAGCTATAGTAAGGTGATTTTCTTCGAATCGAATTTTCTACGAAATGTATGGTATAGCAATTACAGGTCCCGAGACCTATATTAGATGTATCAAGAACCGCAATCTGAGCACAATTGCAGATTTTGGATGTTTACAGCTCTGAATCGGCTGAGCTATAGTAAGGTGATTTCTTCGAATCGATTTTTCTGTGAAATGTATGGAAATAATCAACCAATTTAAACGCGGTTTGGCATAACAATTACAGGTCCCGAGACCTATCATTTGAGGTATCAAGAACCGCAATCGGAGCACAATTGCAGATTTTGGATTTTTACAGCTCTGAATCGGCTGAGCTATAGTAAGGTGATTTCTTCGAATCGATTTTTCTGTGAAATGTATGGAAATAATCAACCAATTTAAACGCGGTTTGGCATAACAATTACAGGTCCCGAGACCTATCATTTGAGGTATCAAGAACCGCAATCGGAGCACAATTGCAGATTTTGGATTTTTACAGCTCTGAATCGGCTGAGCTATAGTAAGGTGATTTTCTTCGAATCGAATTTTCTACGAAATGTGTGGTATACCTATTACAGGTTCCGAGACTTATCATTTGAGGTATCAAGAACCGCAATCTGAGCACAATTGCAGATTTTGGATGTTTACAGCTCTGAATCGGCTGAGTTATAGTAAGGTGATTTCTTCGAATGGATTTTTCTGTGAAATGTATGGAAATAATCAACCAATTTAAACGCGGTTTGGCATAACAATTACAGGTCCCGAGACCTATCATTTGAGGTATCAAGAACCGCAATCGGAGCACAATTGCAGATTTTGGATGTTTACAGCTCTGAATCGGCTGAGCTATAGTAAGGTGATTTTCTTCGAATCGAATTTTCTACGAAATGTGTGGTATACCAATTACAGGTTCCGAGACTTATCATTTGAGGTATCAAGAACCGCAATCTGAGCACAATTGCAGATTTTGGATGTTTACAGCTCTGAATCGGCTGAGTTATAGTAAGGTGATTTCTTCGAATCGATTTTTCTGTGAAATGTATGGAAATAATCAACCAATTTAAACGCGGTTTGGCATAACAATTACAGGTCCCGAGACCTATCATTTGAGGTATCAAGAACCGCAATCGGAGCACAATTGCAGATTTTGGATTTTTACAGCTCTGAATCGGCTGAGCTATAGTAAGGTGATTTTCTTCGAATCGAATTTTCTACGAAATGTGTGGTATACCTATTACAGGTTCCGAGACTTATCATTTGAGGTATCAAGAACCGCAATCTGAGCACAATTGCAGATTTTGGATGTTTACAGCTCTGAATCGGCTGAGTTATAGTAAGGTGATTTCTTCGAATCGATTTTTCTGTGAAATGTATGGAAATAATCAACCAATTTAAACGCGGTTTGGCATAACAATTACAGGTCCCGAGACCTATCATTTGAGGTATCAAGAACCGCAATCGGAGCACAATTGCAGATTTTGGATTTTTACAGCTCTGAATCGGCTGAGCTATAGTAAGGTGATTTTCTTCGAATCGAATTTTCTACGAAATGTATGGTATAGCAATTACAGGTCCCGAGACCTATCATTAGAGGTATCAAGAACCACAATCGGAGCACAATTGCAGATTTTGGATGTTTACAGCTCTGAATCGGCTGAGCTATAGTAAGGTGATTTCTTCGAATCGATTTTTCTGTGAAATATATGGAAATAATCAACCAATTTAAACGCGGTTTGGCATAACAATTACAGGTCCCGAGACCTATCATTTGAGGTATCGAGAACCACAATCGGAGCACAATTGCAGATTTTGGATTTTTACAGCAGTAAGGTGATTTTCTTCGAATCGAATTTTCTACGAAATGTATGGTATAGCAATTACAGGTCCCGAGACCTATATTAGATGTATCAAGAACCGCAATCTGAGCACAATTGCAGATTTTGGATGTTTACAGCTCTGAATCGGCTGAGCTATAGTAAGGTGATTTTCTTCGAATCGAATTTTCTACGAAATGTATGGTATAGCAATTACAGGTCCCGAGACCTATATTAGATGTATCAAGAACCGCAATCTGAGCACAATTGCAGATTTTGGATGTTTACAGCTCTGAATCGGCTGAGCTATAGTAAGGTGATTTCTTCGAATCGATTTTTCTGTGAAATATATGGAAATAATCAACCAATTTAAACGCGGTTTGGCATAACAATTACAGGTCCCGAGACCTATCATTTGAGGTATCGAGAACCGCAATCGGAGCACAATTGCAGATTTTGGATTTTTACAGCTCTGAATCGGCTGAGCTATAGTAAGGTGATTTTCTTCGAATCGAATTTTCTACGAAATGTATGGTATAGCAATTACAGGTCCCGAGACCTATCATTAGAGGTATCAAGAACCACAATCGGAGCACAATTGCAGATTTTGGATGTTTACAGCTCTGAATCGGCTGAGCTATAGTAAGGTGATTTCTTCGAATCGATTTTTCTGTGAAATATATGGAAATAATCAACCAATTTAAACGCGGTTTGGCATAACAATTACAGGTCCCGAGACCTATCATTTGAGGTATCGAGAACCGCAATCGGAGCACAATTGCAGATTTTGGATTTTTACAGCTCTGAATCGGCTGAGCTATAGTAAGGTGATTTTCTTCGAATCGAATTTTCTACGAAATGTATGGTATAGCAATTACAGGTCCCGAGACCTATCATTAGAGGTATCAAGAACCGCAATCTGAGCACAATTGCAGATTTTGGATGTTTACAGCTCTGAATCGGCTGAGCTATAGTAAGGTGATTTCTTCGAATCGATTTTTCTGTGAAATATATGGAAATAATCAACCAATTTAAACGCGGTTTGGCATAAACATTACAGGTCCCGAGACCTATCATTTGAGGTATCAAGAACCGCAATCGGAGCACAATTGCAGATTTTGGATTTTTACAGCTCTGAATCGGCTGAGCTATAGTAAGGTGATTTTCTTCGAATCGAATTTTCTACGAAATGTATGGTATAGCAATTACAGGTCCCGAGACCTATATTAGATGTATCAAGAACCGCAATCTGAGCACAATTGCAGATTTTGGATGTTTACAGCTCTGAATCGGCTGAGCTATAATAAGGTGATTTCTTCGAATCGATTTTTCTGTGAAATATATGGAAATAATCAACCAATTTAAACGCGGTTTGGCATAACAATTACAGGTCCCGAGACCTATCATTTGAGGTATCAAGAACCGCAATCTGAGCACAATTGCAGATTTTGGATGTTTACAGCTCTGAATCGGCTGAGCTATTGTAAGGTGAATTCTTCGAATCGATTTTTCTGTGAAATATATGGAAATAATCAACCAATTTAAACGCGGTTTGGCATAACAATTACAGGTCCCGAGACCTATCATTTGAGGTATCAAGAACCGCAATCGGAGCACAATTGCAGATTTTGGATTTTTACAGCTCTGAATCGGCTGAGCTATAGTAAGGTGATTTTCTTCGAATCGAATTTTCTACGAAATGTATGGTATAGCAATTACAGGTCCCGAGACCTATCATTAGAGGTATCAAGAACCACAATCGGAGCACAATTGCAGATTTTGAATGTTTACAGCTCTGAATCGGCTGAGCTATAATAAGGTGATTTCTTCGAATCGATTTTTCTGTGAAATATATGGAAATAATCAACCAATTTAAACGCGGTTTGGCATAACAATTACAGGTCCCGAGACCTATCATTTGAGGTATCAAGAACCGCAATCTGAGCACAATTGCAGATTTTGGATGTTTACAGCTCTGAATCGGCTGAGCTATAGTAAGGTGAATTCTTCGAATCGATTTTTCTGTGAAATATATGGAAATAATCAACCAATTTAAACGCGGTTTGGCATAACAATTATAGGTCCCGAGACCTATCATTTGAGGTATCGAGAACCGCAATCGGAGCACAATTGCAGATTTTGGATTTTTACAGCTCTGAATCGGCTGAGCTATAGTAAGGTGATTTTCTTCGAATCGAATTTTCTACGAAATGTATGGTATAGCAATTACAGGTCCCGAGACCTATATTAGATGTATCAAGAACCGCAATCTGAGCACAATTGCAGATTTTGGATGTTTACAGCTCTGAATCGGCTGAGCTATAGTAAGGTGATTTTCTTCGAATCGAATTTTCTACGAAATGTATGGTATAGCAATTACAGGTCCCGAGACCTATATTAGATGTATCAAGAACCGCAATCTGAGCACAATTGCAGATTTTGGATGTTTACAGCTCTGAATCGGCTGAGCTATAGTAAGGTGATTTCTTCGAATCGATTTTTCTGTGAAATATATGGAAATAATCAACCAATTTAAACGCGGTTTGGCATAACAATTAAAGGTCCCGAGACCTATCATTTGAGGTATCGAGAACCGCAATCGGAGCACAATTGCAGATTTTGGATTTTTACAGCAGTAAGGTGATTTTCTTCGAATCGAATTTTCTACGAAATGTATGGTATAGCAATTACAGGTCCCGAGACCTATATTAGATGTATCAAGAACCGCAATCTGAGCACAATTGCAGATTTTGGATGTTTACAGCTCTGAATCGGCTGAGCTATAGTAAGGTGATTTCTTCGAATCGATTTTTCTGTGAAATATATGGAAATAATCAACCAATTTAAACGCGGTTTGGCATAACAATTACAGGTCCCGAGACCTATCATTTGAGGTATCGAGAACCGCAATCGGAGCACAATTGCAGATTTTGGATTTTTACAGCTCTGAATCGGCTGAGCTATAGTAAGGTGATTTTCTTCGAATCGAATTTTCTACGAAATGTATGGTATAGCAATTACAGGTCCCGAGACCTATCATTAGAGGTATCAAGAACCACAATCGGAGCACAATTGCAGATTTTGAATGTTTACAGCTCTGAATCGGCTGAGCTATAGTAAGGTGATTTCTTCGAATCGATTTTTCTGTGAAATATATGGAAATAATCAACCAATTTAAACGCGGTTTGGCATAACAATTACAGGTCCCGAGACCTATCATTTGAGGTATCGAGAACCGCAATCGGAGCACAATTGCAGATTTTGGATTTTTACAGCTCTGAATCGGCTGAGCTATAGTAAGGTGATTTTCTTCGAATCGAATTTTCTACGAAATGTATGGTATAGCAATTACAGGTCCCGAGACCTATCATTAGAGGTATCAAGAACCACAATCGGAGCACAATTGCAGATTTTGGATGTTTACAGCTCTGAATCGGCTGAGCTATAGTAAGGTGATTTTCTTCGAATCGAATTTTCTACGAAATGTATGGTATAGCAATTACAGGTCCCGAGACCTATCATTAGAGGTATCAAGAACCACAATCGGAGCACAATTGCAGATTTTGAATGTTTACAGCTCTGAATCGGCTGAGCTATAGTAAGGTGATTTTCTTCGAATCGAATTTTCTACGAAATGTATGGTATAGCAATTACAGGTCCCGAGACCTATCATTAGAGGTATCAAGAACCGCAATCGGAGCACAATTGCAGATTTTGGATTTTTACAGCTCTGAATCGGCTGAGCTATAGTAAGGTGATTTTCTTCGAATCGAATTTTCTACGAAATGTATGGTATAGCAATTACAGGTCCCGAGACCTATCATTAGAGGTATCAAGAACCACAATCGGAGCACAATTGCAGATTTTGAATGTTTACAGCTCTGAATCGGCTGAGCTATAATAAGGTGATTTCTTCGAATCGATTTTTCTGTGAAATATATGGAAATAATCAACCAATTTAAACGCGGTTTGGCATAACAATTACAGGTCCCGAGACCTATCATTTGAGGTATCAAGAACCGCAATCTGAGCACAATTGCAGATTTTGGATGTTTACAGCTCTGAATCGGCTGAGCTATAGTAAGGTGAATTCTTCGAATCGATTTTTCTGTGAAATATATGGAAATAATCAACCAATTTAAACGCGGTTTGGCATAACAATTATAGGTCCCGAGACCTATCATTTGAGGTATCGAGAACCGCAATCGGAGCACAATTGCAGATTTTGGATTTTTACAGCTCTGAATCGGCTGAGCTATAGTAAGGTGATTTTCTTCGAATCGAATTTTCTACGAAATGTATGGTATAGCAATTACAGGTCCCGAGACCTATATTAGATGTATCAAGAACCGCAATCTGAGCACAATTGCAGATTTTGGATGTTTACAGCTCTGAATCGGCTGAGCTATAGTAAGGTGATTTTCTTCGAATCGAATTTTCTACGAAATGTATGGTATAGCAATTACAGGTCCCGAGACCTATATTAGATGTATCAAGAACCGCAATCTGAGCACAATTGCAGATTTTGGATGTTTACAGCTCTGAATCGGCTGAGCTATAGTAAGGTGATTTCTTCGAATCGATTTTTCTGTGAAATATATGGAAATAATCAACCAATTTAAACGCGGTTTGGCATAACAATTAAAGGTCCCGAGACCTATCATTTGAGGTATCGAGAACCGCAATCGGAGCACAATTGCAGATTTTGGATTTTTACAGCAGTAAGGTGATTTTCTTCGAATCGAATTTTCTACGAAATGTATGGTATAGCAATTACAGGTCCCGAGACCTATATTAGATGTATCAAGAACCGCAATCTGAGCACAATTGCAGATTTTGGATGTTTACAGCTCTGAATCGGCTGAGCTATAGTAAGGTGATTTCTTCGAATCGATTTTTCTGTGAAATATATGGAAATAATCAACCAATTTAAACGCGGTTTGGCATAACAATTACAGGTCCCGAGACCTATCATTTGAGGTATCGAGAACCGCAATCGGAGCACAATTGCAGATTTTGGATTTTTACAGCTCTGAATCGGCTGAGCTATAGTAAGGTGATTTTCTTCGAATCGAATTTTCTACGAAATGTATGGTATAGCAATTACAGGTCCCGAGACCTATCATTAGAGGTATCAAGAACCACAATCGGAGCACAATTGCAGATTTTGAATGTTTACAGCTCTGAATCGGCTGAGCTATAGTAAGGTGATTTCTTCGAATCGATTTTTCTGTGAAATATATGGAAATAATCAACCAATTTAAACGCGGTTTGGCATAACAATTACAGGTCCCGAGACCTATCATTTGAGGTATCGAGAACCGCAATCGGAGCACAATTGCAGATTTTGGATTTTTACAGCTCTGAATCGGCTGAGCTATAGTAAGGTGATTTTCTTCGAATCGAATTTTCTACGAAATGTATGGTATAGCAATTACAGGTCCCGAGACCTATATTAGATGTATCAAGAACCGCAATCTGAGCACAATTGCAGATTTTGGATGTTTACAGCTCTGAATCGGCTGAGCTATAGTAAGGTGATTTCTTCGAATCGATTTTTCTGTGAAATATATGGAAATAATCAACCAATTTAAACGCGGTTTGGCATAACAATTACAGGTCCCGAGACCTATCATTTGAGGTATCGAGAACCGCAATCGGAGCACAATTGCAGATTTTGGATTTTTACAGCTCTGAATCGGCTGAGCTATAGTAAGGTGATTTTCTTCGAATCGAATTTTCTACGAAATGTATGGTATAGCAATTACAGGTCCCGAGACCTATCATTAGAGGTATCAAGAACCGCAATCTGAGCACAATTGCAGATTTTGGATGTTTACAGCTCTGAATCGGCTGAGCTATAGTAAGGTGATTTCTTCGAATCGATTTTTCTGTGAAATATATGGAAATAATCAACCAATTTAAACGCGGTTTGGCATAAACATTACAGGTCCCGAGACCTATCATTTGAGGTATCAAGAACCGCAATCGGAGCACAATTGCAGATTTTGGATTTTTACAGCTCTGAATCGGCTGAGCTATAGTAAGGTGATTTTCTTCGAATCGAATTTTCTACGAAATGTATGGTATAGCAATTACAGGTCCCGAGACCTATATTAGATGTATCAAGAACCGCAATCTGAGCACAATTGCAGATTTTGGATGTTTACAGCTCTGAATCGGCTGAGCTATAATAAGGTGATTTCTTCGAATCGATTTTTCTGTGAAATATATGGAAATAATCAACCAATTTAAACGCGGTTTGGCATAACAATTACAGGTCCCGAGACCTATCATTTGAGGTATCAAGAACCGCAATCTGAGCACAATTGCAGATTTTGGATGTTTACAGCTCTGAATCGGCTGAGCTATTGTAAGGTGAATTCTTCGAATCGATTTTTCTGTGAAATATATGGAAATAATCAACCAATTTAAACGCGGTTTGGCATAACAATTACAGGTCCCGAGACCTATCATTTGAGGTATCAAGAACCGCAATCGGAGCACAATTGCAGATTTTGGATTTTTACAGCTCTGAATCGGCTGAGCTATAGTAAGGTGATTTTCTTCGAATCGAATTTTCTACGAAATGTATGGTATAGCAATTACAGGTCCCGAGACCTATCATTAGAGGTATCAAGAACCACAATCGGAGCACAATTGCAGATTTTGAATGTTTACAGCTCTGAATCGGCTGAGCTATAATAAGGTGATTTCTTCGAATCGATTTTTCTGTGAAATATATGGAAATAATCAACCAATTTAAACGCGGTTTGGCATAACAATTACAGGTCCCGAGACCTATCATTTGAGGTATCAAGAACCGCAATCTGAGCACAATTGCAGATTTTGGATGTTTACAGCTCTGAATCGGCTGAGCTATAGTAAGGTGAATTCTTCGAATCGATTTTTCTGTGAAATATATGGAAATAATCAACCAATTTAAACGCGGTTTGGCATAACAATTATAGGTCCCGAGACCTATCATTTGAGGTATCGAGAACCGCAATCGGAGCACAATTGCAGATTTTGGATTTTTACAGCTCTGAATCGGCTGAGCTATAGTAAGGTGATTTTCTTCGAATCGAATTTTCTACGAAATGTATGGTATAGCAATTACAGGTCCCGAGACCTATATTAGATGTATCAAGAACCGCAATCTGAGCACAATTGCAGATTTTGGATGTTTACAGCTCTGAATCGGCTGAGCTATAGTAAGGTGATTTTCTTCGAATCGAATTTTCTACGAAATGTATGGTATAGCAATTACAGGTCCCGAGACCTATATTAGATGTATCAAGAACCGCAATCTGAGCACAATTGCAGATTTTGGATGTTTACAGCTCTGAATCGGCTGAGCTATAGTAAGGTGATTTCTTCGAATCGATTTTTCTGTGAAATATATGGAAATAATCAACCAATTTAAACGCGGTTTGGCATAACAATTAAAGGTCCCGAGACCTATCATTTGAGGTATCGAGAACCGCAATCGGAGCACAATTGCAGATTTTGGATTTTTACAGCAGTAAGGTGATTTTCTTCGAATCGAATTTTCTACGAAATGTATGGTATAGCAATTACAGGTCCCGAGACCTATATTAGATGTATCAAGAACCGCAATCTGAGCACAATCGCAGATTTTGGATGTTTACAGCTCTGAATCGGCTGAGCTATAGTAAGGTGATTTCTTCGAATCGATTTTTCTGTGAAATATATGGAAATAATCAACCAATTTAAACGCGGTTTGGCATAACAATTACAGGTCCCGAGACCTATCATTTGAGGTATCGAGAACCGCAATCGGAGCACAATTGCAGATTTTGGATTTTTACAGCTCTGAATCGGCTGAGCTATAGTAAGGTGATTTTCTTCGAATCGAATTTTCTACGAAATGTATGGTATAGCAATTACAGGTCCCGAGACCTATCATTAGAGGTATCAAGAACCACAATCGGAGCACAATTGCAGATTTTGAATGTTTACAGCTCTGAATCGGCTGAGCTATAGTAAGGTGATTTCTTCGAATCGATTTTTCTGTGAAATATATGGAAATAATCAACCAATTTAAACGCGGTTTGGCATAACAATTACAGGTCCCGAGACCTATCATTTGAGGTATCGAGAACCGCAATCGGAGCACAATTGCAGATTTTGGATTTTTACAGCTCTGAATCGGCTGAGCTATAGTAAGGTGATTTTCTTCGAATCGAATTTTCTACGAAATGTATGGTATAGCAATTACAGGTCCCGAGACCTATCATTAGAGGTATCAAGAACCACAATCGGAGCACAATTGCAGATTTTGGATGTTTACAGCTCTGAATCGGCTGAGCTATAGTAAGGTGATTTTCTTCGAATCGAATTTTCTACGAAATGTATGGTATAGCAATTACAGGTCCCGAGACCTATCATTAGAGGTATCAAGAACCACAATCGGAGCACAATTGCAGATTTTGAATGTTTACAGCTCTGAATCGGCTGAGCTATAGTAAGGTGATTTTCTTCGAATCGAATTTTCTACGAAATGTATGGTATAGCAATTACAGGTCCCGAGACCTATCATTAGAGGTATCAAGAACCGCAATCGGAGCACAATTGCAGATTTTGGATTTTTACAGCTCTGAATCGGCTGAGCTATAGTAAGGTGATTTTCTTCGAATCGAATTTTCTACGAAATGTATGGTATAGCAATTACAGGTCCCGAGACCTATCATTAGAGGTATCAAGAACCACAATCGGAGCACAATTGCAGATTTTGAATGTTTACAGCTCTGAATCGGCTGAGCTATAATAAGGTGATTTCTTCGAATCGATTTTTCTGTGAAATATATGGAAATAATCAACCAATTTAAACGCGGTTTGGCATAACAATTACAGGTCCCGAGACCTATCATTTGAGGTATCAAGAACCGCAATCTGAGCACAATTGCAGATTTTGGATGTTTACAGCTCTGAATCGGCTGAGCTATAGTAAGGTGAATTCTTCGAATCGATTTTTCTGTGAAATATATGGAAATAATCAACCAATTTAAACGCGGTTTGGCATAACAATTATAGGTCCCGAGACCTATCATTTGAGGTATCGAGAACCGCAATCGGAGCACAATTGCAGATTTTGGATTTTTACAGCTCTGAATCGGCTGAGCTATAGTAAGGTGATTTTCTTCGAATCGAATTTTCTACGAAATGTATGGTATAGCAATTACAGGTCCCGAGACCTATATTAGATGTATCAAGAACCGCAATCTGAGCACAATTGCAGATTTTGGATGTTTACAGCTCTGAATCGGCTGAGCTATAGTAAGGTGATTTTCTTCGAATCGAATTTTCTACGAAATGTATGGTATAGCAATTACAGGTCCCGAGACCTATATTAGATGTATCAAGAACCGCAATCTGAGCACAATTGCAGATTTTGGATGTTTACAGCTCTGAATCGGCTGAGCTATAGTAAGGTGATTTCTTCGAATCGATTTTTCTGTGAAATATATGGAAATAATCAACCAATTTAAACGCGGTTTGGCATAACAATTAAAGGTCCCGAGACCTATCATTTGAGGTATCGAGAACCGCAATCGGAGCACAATTGCAGATTTTGGATTTTTACAGCAGTAAGGTGATTTTCTTCGAATCGAATTTTCTACGAAATGTATGGTATAGCAATTACAGGTCCCGAGACCTATATTAGATGTATCAATTGCAGATTTTGGATTTTTACAGCTCTGAATCGGCTGAGCTATAGTAAGGTGATTTTCTTCGAATCGAATTTTCTACGAAATGTATGGTATAGCAATTACAGGTCCCGAGACCTATCATTAGAGGTATCAAGAACCACAATCGGAGCACAATTGCAGATTTTGAATGTTTACAGCTCTGAATCGGCTGAGCTATAGTAAGGTGATTTCTTCGAATCGATTTTTCTGTGAAATATATGGAAATAATCAACCAATTTAAACGCGGTTTGGCATAACAATTACAGGTCCCGAGACCTATCATTTGAGGTATCGAGAACCGCAATCGGAGCACAATTGCAGATTTTGGATTTTTACAGCTCTGAATCGGCTGAGCTATAGTAAGGTGATTTTCTTCGAATCGAATTTTCTACGAAATGTATGGTATAGCAATTACAGGTCCCGAGACCTATATTAGATGTATCAAGAACCGCAATCTGAGCACAATTGCAGATTTTGGATGTTTACAGCTCTGAATCGGCTGAGCTATAGTAAGGTGATTTCTTCGAATCGATTTTTCTGTGAAATATATGGAAATAATCAACCAATTTAAACGCGGTTTGGCATAACAATTACAGGTCCCGAGACCTATCATTTGAGGTATCGAGAACCGCAATCGGAGCACAATTGCAGATTTTGGATTTTTACAGCTCTGAATCGGCTGAGCTATAGTAAGGTGATTTTCTTCGAATCGAATTTTCTACGAAATGTGTGGTATAGCAATTACAGGTCCCGAGACCTATCATTAGAGGTATCAAGAACCACAATCGGAGCACAATTGCAGATTTTGAATGTTTACAGCTCTGAATCGGCTGAGCTATAGTAAGGTGATTTCTTCGAATCGATTTTTCTGTGAAATATATGGAAATAATCAACCAATTTAAACGCGGTTTGGCATAACAATTACAGGTTCCGAGACCTATCATTTGAGGTATCGAGAACCGCAATCGGAGCACAATTGCAGATTTTGGATTTTTACAGCAGTAAGGTGATTTTCTTCGAATCGAATTTTCTACGAAATGTATGGTATAGCAATTACAGGTCCCGAGACCTATATTAGATGTATCAAGAACCGCAATCTGAGCACAATTGCAGATTTTGGATTTTTACAGCTCTGAATCGGCTGAGCTATAGTAAGGTGATTTTCTTCGAATCGAATTTTCTACGAAATGTATGGTATAGCAATTACAGGTCCCGAGACCTATATTAGATGTATCAAGAACGGCAATCTGAGCACAATTGCAGATTTTGGATGTTTACAGCTCTGAATCGGCTGAGCTATAGTAAGGTGATTTCTTCGAATCGATTTTTCTGTGAAATGTATGGAAATAATCAACCAATTTAAACGCGGTTTGGCATAACAATTACAGGTCCCGAGACCTATCATTTGAGGTATCAAGAACCGCAATCGGAGCACAATTGCAGATTTTGGATTTTTACAGCTCTGAATCGGCTGAGCTATAGTAAGGTGATTTCTTCGAATCGATTTTTCTGTGAAATGTATGGAAATAATCAACCAATTTAAACGCGGTTTGGCATAACAATTACAGGTCCCGAGACCTATCATTTGAGGTATCAAGAACCGCAATCGGAGCACAATTGCAGATTTTGGATTTTTACAGCTCTGAATCGGCTGAGCTATAGTAAGGTGATTTCTTCGAATCGATTTTTCTGTGAAATGTATGGAAATAATCAACCAATTTAAACGCGGTTTGGCATAACAATTACAGGTCCCGAGACCTATCATTTGAGGTATCAAGAACCGCAATCGGAGCACAATTGCAGATTTTGGATGTTTACAGCTCTGAATCGGCTGAGCTATAGTAAGGTGATTTTCTTCGAATCGAATTTTCTACGAAATGTGTGGTATACCAATTACAGGTTCCGAGACTTATCATTTGAGGTATCAAGAACCGCAATCTGAGCACAATTGCAGATTTTGGATGTTTACAGCTCTGAATCGGCTGAGTTATAGTAAGGTGATTTCTTCGAATCGATTTTTCTGTGAAATGTATGGAAATAATCAACCAATTTAAACGCGGTTTGGCATAACAATTACAGGTCCCGAGACCTATCATTTGAGGTATCAAGAACCGCAATCGGAGCACAATTGCAGATTTTGGATGTTTACAGCTCTGAATCGGCTGAGCTATAGTAAGGTGATTTTCTTCGAATCGAATTTTCTACGAAATGTGTGGTATACCAATTACATGTTCCGAGACTTATCATTTGAGGTATCAAGAACCGCAATCTGAGCACAATTGCAGATTTTGGATGTTTACAGCTCTGAATCGGCTGAGTTATAGTAAGGTGATTTCTTCGAATCGATTTTTCTGTGAAATGTATGGAAATAATCAACCAATTTAAACGCGGTTTGGCATAACGATTACAGGTCCCGAGACCTATCATTTGAGGTATCAAGAACCGCAATCGGAGCACAATTGCAGATTTTGGATTTTTACAGCTCTGAATCGGCTGAGCTATAGTAAGGTGATTTTCTTCGAATCGAATTTTCTACGAAATGTGTGGTATACCTATTACAGGTTCCGAGACTTATCATTTGAGGTATCAAGAACCGCAATCTGAGCACAATTGCAGATTTTGGATGTTTACAGCTCTGAATCGGCTGAGTTATAGTAAGGTGATTTCTTCGAATCGATTTTTCTGTGAAATGTATGGAAATAATCAACCAATTTAAACGCGGTTTGGCATAACAATTACAGGTCCCGAGACCTATCGTTTGAGGTATCAAGAACCGCAATCGGAGCACAATTGCAGATTTTGGATTTTTACAGCTCTGAATCGGCTGAGCTATAGTAAGGTGATTTTCTTCGAATCGAATTTTCTACGAAATGTGTGGTATACCTATTACAGGTTCCGAGACTTATCATTTGAGGTATCAAGAACCGCAATCTGAGCACAATTGCAGATTTTGGATGTTTACAGCTCTGAATCGGCTGAGTTATAGTAAGGTGATTTCTTCGAATCGATTTTTCTGTGAAATATATGGAAATAATCAACCAATTTAAACGCGGTTTGGCATAACAATTACAGGTCCCGAGACCTATCATTTGAGGTATCAAGAACCGCAATCGGAGCACAATTGCAGATTTTGGATGTTTACAGCTCTGAATCGGCTGAGCTATAGTAAGGTGATTTTCTTCGAATCGAATTTTCTACGAAATGTGTGGTATACCAATTACAGGTTCTGAGACTTATCATTTGAGGTATCAAGAACCGCAATCTGAGCACAATTGCAGATTTTGGATGTTTACAGCTCTGAATCGGCTGAGTTATAGTAAGGTGATTTCTTCGAATGGATTTTTCTGTGAAATGTATGGAAATAATCAACCAATTTAAACGCGGTTTGGCATAACAATTACAGGTCCCGAGACCTATCATTTGAGGTATCAAGAACCGCAATCGGAGCACAATTGCAGATTTTGGATTTTTACAGCTCTGAATCGGCTGAGCTATAGTAAGGTGATTTTCTTCGAATCGAATTTTCTACGAAATGTGTGGTATACCAATTACAGGTTCTGAGACTTATCATTTGAGGTATCAAGAACCGCAATCTGAGCACAATTGCAGATTTTGGATGTTTACAGCCCTGAATCGGCTGAGTTATAGTAAGGTGATTTCTTCGAATCGATTTTTCTGTGAAATGTATGGAAATAATCAACCAATTTAAACGCGGTTTGGCATAACAATTACAGGTCCCGAGACCTATCATTTGAGGTATCAAGAACCGCAATCGGAGCACAATTGCAGATTTTGGATTTTTACAGCTCTGAATCGGCTGAGCTATAGTAAGGTGATTTCTTCGAATGGATTTTTCTGTGAAATGTATGGAAATAATCAACCAATTTAAACGCGGTTTGGCATAACAATTACAGGTCCCGAGACCTATCATTTGAGGTATCAAGAACCGCAATCGGAGCACAATTGCAGATTTTGGATGTTTACAGCTCTGAATCGGCTGAGCTATAGTAAGGTGATTTTCTTCGAATCGAATTTTCTACGAAATGTGTGGTATAACAATTACAGGTTCCGAGACTTATCATTTGAGGTATCAAGAACCGCAATCTGAGCACAATTGCAGATTTTGGATGTTTACAGCTCTGAATCTGAGTTATAGTAAGGTGATTTCTTCGAATGGATTTTTCTGTGAAATGTATGGAAATAATCAACCAATTTAAACGCGGTTTGGCATAACAATTACAGGTCCCGAGACCTATCATTTGAGGTATCAAGAACCGCAATCGGAGCACAATTGCAGATTTTGGATTTTTACAGCTCTGAATCGGCTGAGCTATAGTAAGGTGATTTTCTTCGAATCGAATTTTCTACGAAATGTGTGGTATACCTATTACAGGTTCCGAGACTTATCATTTGAGGTATCAAGAACCGCAATCTGAGCACAATTGCAGATTTTGGATGTTTACAGCTCTGAATCGGCTGAGTTATAGTAAGGTGATTTCTTCGAATCGATTTTTCTGTGAAATGTATGGAAATAATCAACCAATTTAAACGCGGTTTGGCATAACAATTACAGGTCCCGAGACCTATCATTTGAGGTATCAAGAACCGCAATCGGAGCACAATTGCAGATTTTGGATTATTACAGCTCTGAATCGGCTGAGCTATAGTAAGGTGATTTCTTCGAATGGATTTTTCTGTGAAATGTATGGAAATAATCAACCAATTTAAACGCGGTTTGGCATAACAATTACAGGTCCCGAGACCTATCATTTGAGGTATCAAGAACCGCAATCGGAGCACAATTGCAGATTTTGGATGTTTACAGCTCTGAATCGGCTGAGCTATAGTAAGGTGATTTTCTTCTAATCGAATTTTCTACGAAATGTGTGGTATACCAATTACAGGTTCCGAGACTTATCATTTGAGGTATCAAGAACCGCAATCTGAGCACAATTGCAGATTTTGGATGTTTACAGCTCTGAATCGGCTGAGTTATAGTAAGGTGATTTCTTCGAATGGATTTTTCTGTGAAATGTATGGAAATAATCAACCAATTTAAACGCGGTTTGGCATAACAATTACAGGTCCCGAGACCTATCATTTGAGGTATCAAGAACCGCAATCGGAGCACAATTGCAGATTTTGGATTTTTACAGCTCTGAATCGGCTGAGCTATAGTAAGGTGATTTTCTTCGAATCGAATTTTCTACGAAATGTGTGGTATACCTATTACAGGTTCCGAGACTTATCATTTGAGGTATCAAGAACCGCAATCTGAGCACAATTGCAGATTTTGGATGTTTACAGCTCTGAATCGGCTGAGTTATAGTAAGGTGATTTCTTCGAATCGATTTTTCTGTGAAATGTATGGAAATAATCAACCAATTTAAACGCGGTTTGGCATAACAATTACAGGTCCCGAGACCTATCATTTGAGGTATCAAGAACCGCAATCGGAGCACAATTGCAGATTTTGGATTTTTACAGCTCTGAATCGGCTGAGCTATAGTAAGGTGATTTTCTTCGAATCGAATTTTCTACGAAATGTGTGGTATACCTATTACAGGTTCCGAGACTTATCATTTGAGGTATCAAGAACCGCAATCTGAGCACAATTGCAGATTTTGGATGTTTACAGCTCTGAATCGGCTGAGTTATAGTAAGGTGATTTCTTCGAATCGATTTTTCTGTGAAATGTATGGAAATAATCAACCAATTTAAACGCGGTTTGGCATAACAATTACAGGTCCCGAGACCTATCATTTGAGGTATCAAGAACTGCAATCGGAGCACAATTGCAGATTTTGGATTTTTACAGCTCTGAATCGGCTGAGCTATAGTAAGGTGATTTTCTTCGAATCGAATTTTCTACGAAATGTGTGGTATACCTATTACAGGTTCCGAGACTTATCATTTGAGGTATCAAGAACCGCAATCTGAGCACAATTGCAGATTTTGGATGTTTACAGCTCTGAATCGGCTGAGTTATAGTAAGGTGATTTCTTCGAATCGATTTTTCTGTGAAATGTATGGAAATAATCAACCAATTTAAACGCGGTTTGGCATAACAATTACAGGTCCCGAGACCTATCATTTGAGGTATCAAGAACCGCAATCGGAGCACAATTGCAGATTTTGGATTTTTACAGCTCTGAATCGGCTGAGCTATAGTAAGGTGATTTTCTTCGAATCGAATTTTCTACGAAATGTGTGGTATACCTATTACAGGTTCCGAGACTTATCATTTGAGGTATCAAGAACCGCAATCTGAGCACAATTGCAGATTTTGGATGTTTACAGCTCTGAATCGGCTGAGTTATAGTAAGGTGATTTCTTCGAATCGATTTTTCTGTGAAATGTATGGAAATAATCAACCAATTTAAACGCGGTTTGGCATAACAATTACAGGTCCCGAGACCTATCATTTGAGGTATCAAGAACTGCAATCGGAGCACAATTGCAGATTTTGGATTTTTACAGCTCTGAATCGGCTGAGCTATAGTAAGGTGATTTTCTTCGAATCGAATTTTCTACGAAATGTGTGGTATACCTATTACAGGTTCCGAGACTTATCATTTGAGGTATCAAGAACCGCAATCTGAGCACAATTGCAGATTTTGGATGTTTACAGCTCTGAATCGGCTGAGTTATAGTAAGGTGATTTCTTCGAATCGATTTTTCTGTGAAATGTATGGAAATAATCAACCAATTTAAACGCGGTTTGGCATAACAATTACAGGTCCCGAGACCTATCATTTGAGGTAGGTATGAAGAACCGCAATCGGAGCACAATTGCAGATTTTGGATTTTTACAGCTCTGAATCGGCTGAGCTATAGTAAGGTGATTTTCTTCGAATCGAATTTTCTACGAAATGTGTGGTATACCTATTACAGGTTCCGAGACTTATCATTTGAGGTATCAAGAACCGCAATCTGAGCACAATTGCAGATTTTGGATGTTTACAGCTCTGAATCGGCTGAGTTATAGTAAGGTGATTTCTTCGAATCGATTTTTCTGTGAAATGTATGGAAATAATCAACCAATTTAAACGCGGTTTGGCATAACAATTACAGGTCCCGAGACCTATCATTTGAGGTATCAAGAACCGCAATCGGAGCACAATTGCAGATTTTGGATTTTTACAGCTCTGAATCGGCTGAGCTATTATAGTAAGGTGATTTCTTCGAATCGATTTTTCTGTGAAATGTATGGAAATAATCAACCAATTTAAACGCGGTTTGGCATAACAATTACAGGTCCCGAGACCTATCATTTGAGGTATCAAGAACTGCAATCGGAGCACAATTGCAGATTTTGGATTTTTACAGCTCTGAATCGGCTGAGCTATAGTAAGGTGATTTTCTTCGAATCGAATTTTCTACGAAATGTGTGGTATACCTATTACAGGTTCCGAGACTTATCATTTGAGGTATCAAGAACCGCAATCTGAGCACAATTGCAGATTTTGGATGTTTACAGCTCTGAATCGGCTGAGTTATAGTAAGGTGATTTCTTCGAATCGATTTTTCTGTGAAATGTATGGAAATAATCAACCAATTTAAACGCGGTTTGGCATAACAATTACAGGTCCCGAGACCTATCATTTGAGGTATCAAGAACCGCAATCGGAGCACAATTGCAGATTTTGGATTTTTACAGCTCTGAATCGGCTGAGCTATAGTAAGGTGATTTTCTTCGAATCGAATTTTCTACGAAATGTGTGGTATACCTATTACAGGTTCCGAGACTTATCATTTGAGGTATCAAGAACCGCAATCTGAGCACAATTGCAGATTTTGGATGTTTACAGCTCTGAATCGGCTGAGTTATAGTAAGGTGATTTCTTCGAATCGATTTTTCTGTGAAATGTATGGAAATAATCAACCAATTTAAACGCGGTTTGGCATAACAATTACAGGTCCCGAGACCTATCATTTGAGGTATCAAGAACCGCAATCGGAGCACAATTGCAGATTTTGGATTTTTACAGCTCTGAATCGGCTGAGCTATAGTAAGGTGATTTTCTTCGAATCGAATTTTCTACGAAATGTGTGGTATACCTATTACAGGTTCCGAGACTTATCATTTGAGGTATCAAGAACCGCAATCTGAGCACAATTGCAGATTTTGGATGTTTACAGCTCTGAATCGGCTGAGTTATAGTAAGGTGATTTCTTCGAATCGATTTTTCTGTGAAATGTATGGAAATAATCAACCAATTTAAACGCGGTTTGGCATAACAATTACAGGTCCCGAGACCTATCATTTGAGGTATCAAGAACCGCAATCGGAGCACAATTGCAGATTTTGGATTTTTACAGCTCTGAATCGGCTGAGCTATAGTAAGGTGATTTTCTTCGAATCGAATTTTCTACGAAATGTGTGGTATACCTATTACAGGTTCCGAGACTTATCATTTGAGGTATCAAGAACCGCAATCTGAGCACAATTGCAGATTTTGGATGTTTACAGCTCTGAATCGGCTGAGTTATAGTAAGGTGATTTCTTCGAATCGATTTTTCTGTGAAATGTATGGAAATAATCAACCAATTTAAACGCGGTTTGGCATAACAATTACAGGTCCCGAGACCTATCATTTGAGGTATCAAGAACCGCAATCGGAGCACAATTGCAGATTTTGGATTTTTACAGCTCTGAATCGGCTGAGCTATAGTAAGGTGATTTTCTTCGAATCGAATTTTCTACGAAATGTGTGGTATACCTATTACAGGTTCCGAGACTTATCATTTGAGGTATCAAGAACCGCAATCTGAGCACAATTGCAGATTTTGGATGTTTACAGCTCTGAATCGGCTGAGTTATAGTAAGGTGATTTCTTCGAATCGATTTTTCTGTGAAATGTATGGAAATAATCAACCAATTTAAACGCGGTTTGGCATAACAATTACAGGTCCCGAGACCTATCATTTGAGGTATCAAGAACCGCAATCGGAGCACAATTGCAGATTTTGGATTTTTATAGCTCTGAATCGGCTGAGCTATAGTAAGGTGATTTTCTTCGAATCGAATTTTCTACGAAATGTGTGGTATACCTATTACAGGTTCCGAGACTTATCATTTGAGGTATCAAGAACCGCAATCTGAGCACAATTGCAGATTTTGGATGTTTACAGCTCTGAATCGGCTGAGTTATAGTAAGGTGATTTCTTCGAATCGATTTTTCTGTGAAATGTATGGAAATAATCAACCAATTTAAACGCGGTTTGGCATAACAATTACAGGTCCCGAGACCTATCATTTGAGGTATCAAGAACCGTAATCGGAGCACAATTGCAGATTTTGGATTTTTACAGCTCTGAATCGGCTGAGCTATAGTAAGGTGATTTTCTTCGAATCGAATTTTCTACGAAATGTGTGATATACCTATTACAGGTTCCGAGACTTATCATTTGAGGTATCAAGAACCGCAATCTGAGCACAATTGCAGATTTTGGATGTTTACAGCTCTGAATCGGCTGAGTTATAGTAAGGTGATTTCTTCGAATCGATTTTTCTGTGAAATGTATGGAAATAATCAACCAATTTAAACGCGGTTTGGCATAACAATTACAGGTCCCGAGACCTATCATTTGAGGTATCAAGAACCGCAATCGGAGCACAATTGCAGATTTTGGATTTTTACAGCTCTGAATCGGCTGAGCTATAGTAAGGTGATTTTCTTCGAATCGAATTTTCTACGAAATGTGTGGTATACCTATTACAGGTTCCGAGACTTATCATTTGAGGTATCAAGAACCGCAATCTGAGCACAATTGCAGATTTTGGATGTTTACAGCTCTGAATCGGCTGAGTTATAGTAAGGTGATTTCTTCGAATCGATTTTTCTGTGAAATGTATGGAAATAATCAACCAATTTAAACGCGGTTTGGCATAACAATTACAGGTCCCGAGACCTATCATTTGAGGTATCAAGAACCGCAATCTGAGCACAATTGCAGATTTTGGATGTTTACAGCTCTGAATCGGCTGAGTTATAGTAAGGTGATTTCTTCGAATCGATTTTTCTGTGAAATGTATGGAAATAATCAACCAATTTAAACGCGGTTTGGCATAACAATTACAGGTCCCGAGACCTATCATTTGAGGTATCAAGAACCGCAATCGGAGCACAATTGCAGATTTTGGATTTTTACAGCTCTGAATCGGCTGAGCTATAGTAAGGTGATTTTCTTCGAATCGAATTTTCTACGAAATGTGTGGTATACCTATTACAGGTTCCGAGACTTATCATTTGAGGTATCAAGAACCGCAATCTGAGCACAATTGCAGATTTTGGATGTTTACAGCTCTGAATCGGCTGAGTTATAGTAAGGTGATTTCTTCGAATCGATTTTTCTGTGAAATGTATGGAAATAATCAACCAATTTAAACGCGGTTTGGCATAACAATTACAGGTCCCGAGACCTATCATTTGAGGTATCAAGAACTGCAATCGGAGCACAATTGCAGATTTTGGATTTTTACAGCTCTGAATCGGCTGAGCTATAGTAAGGTGATTTTCTTCGA
This sequence comes from Tipula vernalis, assembly GCA_958295665.1. NCBI lineage: Eukaryota > Metazoa > Arthropoda > Insecta > Diptera > Tipulidae > Tipula > Tipula vernalis. The sequence goes on along the minus strand of OY282560.1, from coordinate 10,134,321 downwards.
ATCGAATTTTCTACGAAATGTGTGGTATACCTATTACAGGTTCCGAGACTTATCATTTGAGGTATCAAGAACCGCAATCTGAGCACAATTGCAGATTTTGGATGTTTACAGCTCTGAATCGGCTGAGTTATAGTAAGGTGATTTCTTCGAATCGATTTTTCTGTGAAATGTATGGAAATAATCAACCAATTTAAACGCGGTTTGGCATAACAATTACAGGTCCCGAGACCTATCATTTGAGGTATCAAGAACCGCAATCTGAGCACAATTGCAGATTTTGGATGTTTACAGCTCTGAATCGGCTGAGTTATAGTAAGGTGATTTCTTCGAATCGATTTTTCTGTGAAATGTATGGAAATAATCAACCAATTTAAACGCGGTTTGGCATAACAATTACAGGTCCCGAGACCTATCATTTGAGGTATCAAGAACCGCAATCGGAGCACAATTGCAGATTTTGGAGTTTTACAGCTCTGAATCGGCTGAGCTATTATAGTAAGGTGATTTCTTCGAATCGATTTTTCTGTGAAATGTATGGAAATAATCAACCAATTTAAACGCGGTTTGGCATAACAATTACAGGTCCCGAGACCTATCATTTGAGGTATCAAGAACTGCAATCGGAGCACAATTGCAGATTTTGGATTTTTACAGCTCTGAATCGGCTGAGCTATAGTAAGGTGATTTTCTTCGAATCGAATTTTCTACGAAATGTGTGGTATACCTATTACAGGTTCCGAGACTTATCATTTGAGGTATCAAGAACCGCAATCTGAGCACAATTGCAGATTTTGGATGTTTACAGCTCTGAATCGGCTGAGTTATAGTAAGGTGATTTCTTCGAATCGATTTTTCTGTGAAATGTATGGAAATAATCAACCAATTTAAACGCGGTTTGGCATAACAATTACAGGTCCCGAGACCTATCATTTGAGGTATCAAGAACCGCAATCGGAGCACAATTGCAGATTTTGGATTTTTACAGCTCTGAATCGGCTGAGCTATAGTAAGGTGATTTTCTTCGAATCGAATTTTCTACGAAATGTGTGGTATACCTATTACAGGTTCCGAGACTTATCATTTGAGGTATCAAGAACCGCAATCTGAGCACAATTGCAGATTTTGGATGTTTACAGCTCTGAATCGGCTGAGTTATAGTAAGGTGATTTCTTCGAATCGATTTTTCTGTGAAATGTATGGAAATAATCAACCAATTTAAACGCGGTTTGGCATAACAATTACAGGTCCCGAGACCTATCATTTGAGGTATCAAGAACCGCAATCGGAGCACAATTGCAGATTTTGGATTTTTACAGCTCTGAATCGGCTGAGCTATAGTAAGGTGATTTTCTTCGAATCGAATTTTCTACGAAATGTGTGGTATACCTATTACAGGTTCCGAGACTTATCATTTGAGGTATCAAGAACCGCAATCTGAGCACAATTGCAGATTTTGGATGTTTACAGCTCTGAATCGGCTGAGTTATAGTAAGGTGATTTCTTCGAATCGATTTTTCTGTGAAATGTATGGAAATAATCAACCAATTTAAACGCGGTTTGGCATAACAATTACAGGTCCCGAGACCTATCATTTGAGGTATCAAGAACCGCAATCGGAGCACAATTGCAGATTTTGGATTTTTACAGCTCTGAATCGGCTGAGCTATAGTAAGGTGATTTTCTTCGAATCGAATTTTCTACGAAATGTGTGGTATACCTATTACAGGTTCCGAGACTTATCATTTGAGGTATCAAGAACCGCAATCTGAGCACAATTGCAGATTTTGGATGTTTACAGCTCTGAATCGGCTGAGTTATAGTAAGGTGATTTCTTCGAATCGATTTTTCTGTGAAATGTATGGAAATAATCAACCAATTTAAACGCGGTTTGGCATAACAATTACAGGTCCCGAGACCTATCATTTGAGGTATCAAGAACCGCAATCTGAGCACAATTGCAGATTTTGGATGTTTACAGCTCTGAATCGGCTGAGTTATAGTAAGGTGATTTCTTCGAATCGATTTTTCTGTGAAATGTATGGAAATAATCAACCAATTTAAACGCGGTTTGGCATAACAATTACAGGTCCCGAGACCTATCATTTGAGGTATCAAGAACCGCAATCGGAGCACAATTGCAGATTTTGGATTTTTACAGCTCTGAATCGGCTGAGCTATAGTAAGGTGATTTTCTTCGAATCGAATTTTCTACGAAATGTGTGGTATACCTATTACAGGTTCCGAGACTTATCATTTGAGGTATCAAGAACCGCAATCTGAGCACAATTGCAGATTTTGGATGTTTACAGCTCTGAATCGGCTGAGTTATAGTAAGGTGATTTCTTCGAATCGATTTTTCTGTGAAATGTATGGAAATAATCAACCAATTTAAACGCGGTTTGGCATAACAATTACAGGTCCCGAGACCTATCATTTGAGGTATCAAGAACCGCAATCGGAGCACAATTGCAGATTTTGGATTTTTACAGCTCTGAATCGGCTGAGCTATAGTAAGGTGATTTTCTTCGAATCGAATTTTCTACGAAATGTGTGGTATACCTATTACAGGTTCCGAGACTTATCATTTGAGGTATCAAGAACCGCAATCTGAGCACAATTGCAGATTTTGGATGTTTACAGCTCTGAATCGGCTGAGTTATAGTAAGGTGATTTCTTCGAATCGATTTTTCTGTGAAATGTATGGAAATAATCAACCAATTTAAACGCGGTTTGGCATAACAATTACAGGTCCCGAGACCTATCATTTGAGGTATCAAGAACCGCAATCGGAGCACAATTGCAGATTTTGGATTTTTACAGCTCTGAATCGGCTGAGCTATAGTAAGGTGATTTTCTTCGAATCGAATTTTCTACGAAATGTGTGGTATACCTATTACAGGTTCCGAGACTTATCATTTGAGGTATCAAGAACCGCAATCTGAGCACAATTGCAGATTTTGGATGTTTACAGCTCTGAATCGGCTGAGTTATAGTAAGGTGATTTCTTCGAATCGATTTTTCTGTGAAATGTATGGAAATAATCAACCAATTTAAACGCGGTTTGGCATAACAATTACAGGTCCCGAGACCTATCATTTGAGGTATCAAGAACCGCAATCTGAGCACAATTGCAGATTTTGGATTTTTATAGCTCTGAATCGGCTGAGCTATAGTAAGGTGATTTTCTTCGAATCGAATTTTCTACGAAATGTGTGGTATACCTATTACAGGTTCCGAGACTTATCATTTGAGGTATCAAGAACCGCAATCTGAGCACAATTGCAGATTTTGGATGTTTACAGCTCTGAATCGGCTGAGTTATAGTAAGGTGATTTCTTCGAATCGATTTTTCTGTGAAATGTATGGAAATAATCAACCAATTTAAACGCGGTTTGGCATAACAATTACAGGTCTCGAGACCTATCATTTGAGGTATCAAGAACCGCAATCGGAGCACAATTGCAGATTTTGGATTTTTATAGCTCTGAATCGGCTGAGCTATAGTAAGGTGATTTTCTTCGAATCGAATTTTCTACGAAATGTGTGGTATACCTATTACAGGTTCCGAGACTTATCATTTGAGGTATCAAGAACCGCAATCTGAGCACAATTGCAGATTTTGGATGTTTACAGCTCTGAATCGGCTGAGTTATAGTAAGGTGATTTCTTCGAATCGATTTTTCTGTGAAATGTATGGAAATAATCAACCAATTTAAACGCGGTTTGGCATAACAATTACAGGTCCCGAGACCTATCATTTGAGGTATCAAGAACCGCAATCGGAGCACAATTGCAGATTTTGGATTTTTACAGCTCTGAATCGGCTGAGCTATAGTAAGGTGATTTTCTTCGAATCGAATTTTCTACGAAATGTGTGGTATACCTATTACAGGTTCCGAGACTTATCATTTGAGGTATCAAGAACCGCAATCTGAGCACAATTGCAGATTTTGGATGTTTACAGCTCTGAATCGGCTGAGTTATAGTAAGGTGATTTCTTCGAATCGATTTTTCTGTGAAATGTATGGAAATAATCAACCAATTTAAACGCGGTTTGGCATAACAATTACAGGTCCCGAGACCTATCATTTGAGGTATCAAGAACCGCAATCGGAGCACAATTGCAGATTTTGGATTTTTATAGCTCTGAATCGGCTGAGCTATAGTAAGGTGATTTTCTTCGAATCGAATTTTCTACGAAATGTGTGGTATACCTATTACAGGTTCCGAGACTTATCATTTGAGGTATCAAGAACCGCAATCTGAGCACAATTGCAGATTTTGGATGTTTACAGCTCTGAATCGGCTGAGTTATAGTAAGGTGATTTCTTCGAATCGATTTTTCTGTGAAATGTATGGAAATAATCAACCAATTTAAACGCGGTTTGGCATAACAATTACAGGTCCCGAGACCTATCATTTGAGGTATCAAGAACCGCAATCGGAGCACAATTGCAGATTTTGGATTTTTACAGCTCTGAATCGGCTGAGCTATAGTAAGGTGATTTTCTTCGAATCGAATTTTCTACGAAATGTGTGGTATACCTATTACAGGTTCCGAGACTTATCATTTGAGGTATCAAGAACCGCAATCTGAGCACAATTGCAGATTTTGGATGTTTACAGCTCTGAATCGGCTGAGTTATAGTAAGGTGATTTCTTCGAATCGATTTTTCTGTGAAATGTATGGAAATAATCAACCAATTTAAACGCGGTTTGGCATAACAATTACAGGTCCCGAGACCTATCATTTGAGGTATCAAGAACCGCAATCGGAGCACAATTGCAGATTTTGGATTTTTACAGCTCTGAATCGGCTGAGCTATAGTAAGGTGATTTTCTTCGAATCGAATTTTCTACGAAATGTGTGGTATACCTATTACAGGTTCCGAGACTTATCATTTGAGGTATCAAGAACCGCAATCTGAGCACAATTGCAGATTTTGGATGTTTACAGCTCTGAATCGGCTGAGTTATAGTAAGGTGATTTCTTCGAATCGATTTTTCTGTGAAATGTATGGAAATAATCAACCAATTTAAACGCGGTTTGGCATAACAATTACAGGTCCCGAGACCTATCATTTGAGGTATCAAGAACCGCAATCGGAGCACAATTGCAGATTTTGGATTTTTACAGCTCTGAATCGGCTGAGCTATAGTAAGGTGATTTTCTTCGAATCGAATTTTCTACGAAATGTGTGGTATACCTATTACAGGTTCCGAGACTTATCATTTGAGGTATCAAGAACCGCAATCTGAGCACAATTGCAGATTTTGGATGTTTACAGCTCTGAATCGGCTGAGTTATAGTAAGGTGATTTCTTCGAATCGATTTTTCTGTGAAATGTATGGAAATAATCAACCAATTTAAACGCGGTTTGGCATAACAATTACAGGTCCCGAGACCTATCATTTGAGGTATCAAGAACCGCAATCGGAGCACAATTGCAGATTTTGGATTTTTACAGCTCTGAATCGGCTGAGCTATAGTAAGGTGATTTTCTTCGAATCGAATTTTCTACGAAATGTGTGGTATACCTATTACAGGTTCCGAGACTTATCATTTGAGGTATCAAGAACCGCAATCTGAGCACAATTGCAGATTTTGGATGTTTACAGCTCTGAATCGGCTGAGTTATAGTAAGGTGATTTCTTCGAATCGATTTTTCTGTGAAATGTATGGAAATAATCAACCAATTTAAACGCGGTTTGGCATAACAATTACAGGTCCCGAGACCTATCATTTGAGGTATCAAGAACCGCAATCGGAGCACAATTGCAGATTTTGGATTTTTACAGCTCTGAATCGGCTGAGCTATAGTAAGGTGATTTTCTTCGAATCGAATTTTCTACGAAATGTGTGGTATACCTATTACAGGTTCCGAGACTTATCATTTGAGGTATCAAGAACCGCAATCTGAGCACAATTGCAGATTTTGGATGTTTACAGCTCTGAATCGGCTGAGTTATAGTAAGGTGATTTCTTCGAATCGATTTTTCTGTGAAATGTATGGAAATAATCAACCAATTTAAACGCGGTTTGGCATAACAATTACAGGTCCCGAGACCTATCATTTGAGGTATCAAGAACCGCAATCGGAGCACAATTGCAGATTTTGGATTTTTATAGCTCTGAATCGGCTGAGCTATAGTAAGGTGATTTTCTTCGAATCGAATTTTCTACGAAATGTGTGGTATACCTATTACAGGTTCCGAGACTTATCATTTGAGGTATCAAGAACCGCAATCTGAGCACAATTGCAGATTTTGGATGTTTACAGCTCTGAATCGGCTGAGTTATAGTAAGGTGATTTCTTCGAATCGATTTTTCTGTGAAATGTATGGAAATAATCAACCAATTTAAACGCGGTTTGGTATAACAATTACAGGTCCCGAGACCTATCATTTGAGGTATCAAGAACCGCAATCGGAGCACAATTGCAGATTTTGGATTTTTACAGCTCTGAATCGGCTGAGCTATAGTAAGGTGATTTTCTTCGAATCGAATTTTCTACGAAATGTGTGGTATACCTATTACAGGTTCCGAGACTTATCATTTGAGGTATCAAGAACCGCAATCTGAGCACAATTGCAGATTTTGGATGTTTACAGCTCTGAATCGGCTGAGTTATAGTAAGGTGATTTCTTCGAATCGATTTTTCTGTGAAATGTATGGAAATAATCAACCAATTTAAACGCGGTTTGGCATAACAATTACAGGTCCCGAGACCTATCATTTGAGGTATCAAGAACCGCAATCGGAGCACAATTGCAGATTTTGGATTTTTACAGCTCTGAATCGGCTGAGCTTTAGTAAGGTGATTTTCTTCGAATCGAATTTTCTACGAAATGTGTGGTATACCTATTACAGGTTCCGAGACTTATCATTTGAGGTATCAAGAACCGCAATCTGAGCACAATTGCAGATTTTGGATGTTTACAGCTCTGAATCGGCTGAGTTATAGTAAGGTGATTTCTTCGAATCGATTTTTCTGTGAAATGTATGGAAATAATCAACCAATTTAAACGCGGTTTGGTATAACAATTACAGGTCCCGATACCTATCATTTGAGGTATCAAGAACCGCAATCGGAGCACAATTGCAGATTTTGGATTTTTACAGCTCTGAATCGGCTGAGCTATAGTAAGGTGATTTTCTTCGAATCGAATTTTCTACGAAATGTGTAGTATACCTATTACAGGTTCCGAGACTTATCATTTGAGGTATCAAGAACCGCAATCTGAGCACAATTGCAGATTTTGGATGTTTACAGCTCTGAATCGGCTGAGTTATAGTAAGGTGATTTCTTCGAATCGATTTTTCGGTGAAATGTATGGAAATAATCAACCAATTTAAACGCGGTTTGGCATAACAATTACAGGTCCCGAGACCTATCATTTGAGGTATCAAGAACTGCAATCGGAGCACAATTGCAGATTTTGGATTTTTACAGCTCTGAATCGGCTGAGCTATAGTAAGGTGATTTTCTTCGAATCGAATTTTCTACGAAATGTGTGGTATACCTATTACAGGTTCCGAGACTTATCATTTGAGGTATCAAGAACCGCAATCTGAGCACAATTGCAGATTTTGGATGTTTACAGCTCTGAATCGGCTGAGTTATAGTAAGGTGATTTCTTCGAATCGATTTTTCTGTGAAATGTATGGAAATAATCAACCAATTTAAACGCGGTTTGGCATAACAATTACAGGTCCCGAGACCTATCATTTGAGGTATCAAGAACCGCAATCGGAGCACAATTGCAGATTTTGGATTTTTACAGCTCTGAATCGGCTGAGCTATAGTAAGGTGATTTTCTTCGAATCGAATTTTCTACGAAATGTGTGGTATACCTATTACAGGTTCCGAGACTTATCATTTGAGGTATCAAGAACCGCAATCTGAGCACAATTGCAGATTTTGGATGTTTACAGCTCTGAATCGGCTGAGTTATAGTAAGGTGATTTCTTCGAATCGATTTTTCTGTGAAATGTATGGAAATAATCAACCAATTTAAACGCGGTTTGGCATAACAATTACAGGTCCCGAGACCTATCATTTGAGGTATCAAGAACCGCAATCGGAGCACAATTGCAGATTTTGGATTTTTACAGCTCTGAATCGGCTGAGCTATAGTAAGGTGATATTCTTCGAATCGAATTTTCTACGAAATGTGTGATATACCTATTACAGGTTCCGAGACTTATCATTTGAGGTATCAAGAACCGCAATCTGAGCACAATTGCAGATTTTGGATGTTTACAGCTCTGAATCGGCTGAGTTATAGTAAGGTGATTTCTTCGAATCGATTTTTCTGTGAAATGTATGGAAATAATCAACCAATTTAAACGCGGTTTGGCATAACAATTACAGGTCCCGAGACCTATCATTTGAGGTATCAAGAACTGCAATCGGAGCACAATTGCAGATTTTGGATTTTTACAGCTCTGAATCGGCTGAGCTATAGTAAGGTGATTTTCTTCGAATCGAATTTTCTACGAAATGTGTGGTATACCTATTACAGGTTCCGAGACTTATCATTTGAGGTATCAAGAACCGCAATCTGAGCACAATTGCAGATTTTGGATGTTTACAGCTCTGAATCGGCTGAGTTATAGTAAGGTGATTTCTTCGAATCGATTTTTCTGTGAAATGTATGGAAATAATCAACCAATTTAAACGCGGTTTGGCATAACAATTACAGGTCCCGAGACCTATCATTTGAGGTATCAAGAACCGCAATCGGAGCACAATTGCAGATTTTGGATTTTTACAGCTCTGAATCGGCTGAGCTATAGTAAGGTGATTTTCTTCGAATCGAATTTTCTACGAAATGTGTGGTATACCTATTACAGGTTCCGAGACTTATCATTTGAGGTATCAAGAACCGCAATCTGAGCACAATTGCAGATTTTGGATGTTTACAGCTCTGAATCGGCTGAGTTATAGTAAGGTGATTTCTTCGAATCGATTTTTCTGTGAAATGTATGGAAATAATCAACCAATTTAAACGCGGTTTGGCATAACAATTACAGGTCCCGAGACCTATCATTTGAGGTATCAAGAACTGCAATCGGAGCACAATTGCAGATTTTGGATTTTTACAGCTCTGAATCGGCTGAGCTATAGTAAGGTGATTTTCTTCGAATCGAATTTTCTACGAAATGTGTGGTATACCTATTACAGGTTCCGATACTTATCATTTGAGGTATCAAGAACCGCAATCTGAGCACAATTGCAGATTTTGGATGTTTACAGCTCTGAATCGGCTGAGTTATAGTAAGGTGATTTCTTCGAATCGATTTTTCTGTGAAATGTATGGAAATAATCAACCAATTTAAACGCGGTTTGGCATAACAATTACAGGTCCCGAGACCTATCATTTGAGGTATCAAGAACCGCAATCGGAGCACAATTGCAGATTTTGGATTTTTACAGCTCTGAATCGGCTGAGCTATAGTAAGGTGATTTTCTTCGAATCGAATTTTCTACGAAATGTGTGGTATACCTATTACAGGTTCCGAGACTTATCATTTGAGGTATCAAGAACCGCAATCTGAGCACAATTGCAGATTTTGGATGTTTACAGCTCTGAATCGGCTGAGTTATAGTAAGGTGATTTCTTCGAATCGATTTTTCTGTGAAATGTATGGAAATAATCAACCAATTTAAACGCGGTTTGGCATAACAATTACAGGTCCCGAGACCTATCATTTGAGGTATCAAGAACCGCAATCGGAGCACAATTGCAGATTTTGGATTTTTACAGCTCTGAATCGGCTGAGCTATAGTAAGGTGATTTTCTTCGAATCGAATTTTCTACGAAATGTGTGGTATACCTATTACAGGTTCCGAGACTTATCATTTGAGGTATCAAGAACCGCAATCTGAGCACAATTGCAGATTTTGGATGTTTACAGCTCTGAATCGGCTGAGTTATAGTAAGGTGATTTCTTCGAATCGATTTTTCTGTGAAATGTATGGAAATAATCAACCAATTTAAACGCGGTTTGGCATAACAATTACAGGTCCCGAGACCTATCATTTGAGGTATCAAGAACCGCAATCGGAGCACAATTGCAGATTTTGGATTTTTACAGCTCTGAATCGGCTGAGCTATAGTAAGGTGATTTTCTTCGAATCGAATTTTCTACGAAATGTGTGGTATACCTATTACAGGTTCCGAGACTTATCATTTGAGGTATCAAGAACCGCAATCTGAGCACAATTGCAGATTTTGGATGTTTACAGCTCTGAATCGGCTGAGTTATAGTAAGGTGATTTCTTCGAATCGATTTTTCTGTGAAATGTATGGAAATAATCAACCAATTTAAACGCGGTTTGGCATAACAATTACAGGTCCCGAGACCTATCATTTGAGGTATCAAGAACCGCAATCTGAGCACAATTGCAGATTTTGGATTTTTATAGCTCTGAATCGGCTGAGCTATAGTAAGGTGATTTTCTTCGAATCGAATTTTCTACGAAATGTGTGGTATACCTATTACAGGTTCCGAGACTTATCATTTGAGGTATCAAGAACCGCAATCTGAGCACAATTGCAGATTTTGGATGTTTACAGCTCTGAATCGGCTGAGTTATAGTAAGGTGATTTCTTCGAATCGATTTTTCTGTGAAATGTATGGAAATAATCAACCAATTTAAACGCGGTTTGGCATAACAATTACAGGTCTCGAGACCTATCATTTGAGGTATCAAGAACCGCAATCGGAGCACAATTGCAGATTTTGGATTTTTATAGCTCTGAATCGGCTGAGCTATAGTAAGGTGATTTTCTTCGAATCGAATTTTCTACGAAATGTGTGGTATACCTATTACAGGTTCCGAGACTTATCATTTGAGGTATCAAGAACCGCAATCTGAGCACAATTGCAGATTTTGGATGTTTACAGCTCTGAATCGGCTGAGTTATAGTAAGGTGATTTCTTCGAATCGATTTTTCTGTGAAATGTATGGAAATAATCAACCAATTTAAACGCGGTTTGGCATAACAATTACAGGTCCCGAGACCTATCATTTGAGGTATCAAGAACCGCAATCGGAGCACAATTGCAGATTTTGGATTTTTACAGCTCTGAATCGGCTGAGCTATAGTAAGGTGATTTTCTTCGAATCGAATTTTCTACGAAATGTGTGGTATACCTATTACAGGTTCCGAGACTTATCATTTGAGGTATCAAGAACCGCAATCTGAGCACAATTGCAGATTTTGGATGTTTACAGCTCTGAATCGGCTGAGTTATAGTAAGGTGATTTCTTCGAATCGATTTTTCTGTGAAATGTATGGAAATAATCAACCAATTTAAACGCGGTTTGGCATAACAATTACAGGTCCCGAGACCTATCATTTGAGGTATCAAGAACCGCAATCGGAGCACAATTGCAGATTTTGGATTTTTATAGCTCTGAATCGGCTGAGCTATAGTAAGGTGATTTTCTTCGAATCGAATTTTCTACGAAATGTGTGGTATACCTATTACAGGTTCCGAGACTTATCATTTGAGGTATCAAGAACCGCAATCTGAGCACAATTGCAGATTTTGGATGTTTACAGCTCTGAATCGGCTGAGTTATAGTAAGGTGATTTCTTCGAATCGATTTTTCTGTGAAATGTATGGAAATAATCAACCAATTTAAACGCGGTTTGGCATAACAATTACAGGTCCCGAGACCTATCATTTGAGGTATCAAGAACCGCAATCGGAGCACAATTGCAGATTTTGGATTTTTACAGCTCTGAATCGGCTGAGCTATAGTAAGGTGATTTTCTTCGAATCGAATTTTCTACGAAATGTGTGGTATACCTATTACAGGTTCCGAGACTTATCATTTGAGGTATCAAGAACCGCAATCTGAGCACAATTGCAGATTTTGGATGTTTACAGCTCTGAATCGGCTGAGTTATAGTAAGGTGATTTCTTCGAATCGATTTTTCTGTGAAATGTATGGAAATAATCAACCAATTTAAACGCGGTTTGGCATAACAATTACAGGTCCCGAGACCTATCATTTGAGGTATCAAGAACCGCAATCGGAGCACAATTGCAGATTTTGGATTTTTACAGCTCTGAATCGGCTGAGCTATAGTAAGGTGATTTTCTTCGAATCGAATTTTCTACGAAATGTGTGGTATACCTATTACAGGTTCCGAGACTTATCATTTGAGGTATCAAGAACCGCAATCTGAGCACAATTGCAGATTTTGGATGTTTACAGCTCTGAATCGGCTGAGTTATAGTAAGGTGATTTCTTCGAATCGATTTTTCTGTGAAATGTATGGAAATAATCAACCAATTTAAACGCGGTTTGGCATAACAATTACAGGTCCCGAGACCTATCATTTGAGGTATCAAGAACCGCAATCGGAGCACAATTGCAGATTTTGGATTTTTACAGCTCTGAATCGGCTGAGCTATAGTAAGGTGATTTTCTTCGAATCGAATTTTCTACGAAATGTGTGGTATACCTATTACAGGTTCCGAGACTTATCATTTGAGGTATCAAGAACCGCAATCTGAGCACAATTGCAGATTTTGGATGTTTACAGCTCTGAATCGGCTGAGTTATAGTAAGGTGATTTCTTCGAATCGATTTTTCTGTGAAATGTATGGAAATAATCAACCAATTTAAACGCGGTTTGGCATAACAATTACAGGTCCCGAGACCTATCATTTGAGGTATCAAGAACCGCAATCGGAGCACAATTGCAGATTTTGGATTTTTACAGCTCTGAATCGGCTGAGCTATAGTAAGGTGATTTTCTTCGAATCGAATTTTCTACGAAATGTGTGGTATACCTATTACAGGTTCCGAGACTTATCATTTGAGGTATCAAGAACCGCAATCTGAGCACAATTGCAGATTTTGGATGTTTACAGCTCTGAATCGGCTGAGTTATAGTAAGGTGATTTCTTCGAATCGATTTTTCTGTGAAATGTATGGAAATAATCAACCAATTTAAACGCGGTTTGGCATAACAATTACAGGTCCCGAGACCTATCATTTGAGGTATCAAGAACCGCAATCGGAGCACAATTGCAGATTTTGGATTTTTACAGCTCTGAATCGGCTGAGCTATAGTAAGGTGATTTTCTTCGAATCGAATTTTCTACGAAATGTGTGGTATACCTATTACAGGTTCCGAGACTTATCATTTGAGGTATCAAGAACCGCAATCTGAGCACAATTGCAGATTTTGGATGTTTACAGCTCTGAATCGGCTGAGTTATAGTAAGGTGATTTCTTCGAATCGATTTTTCTGTGAAATGTATGGAAATAATCAACCAATTTAAACGCGGTTTGGCATAACAATTACAGGTCCCGAGACCTATCATTTGAGGTATCAAGAACCGCAATCGGAGCACAATTGCAGATTTTGGATTTTTATAGCTCTGAATCGGCTGAGCTATAGTAAGGTGATTTTCTTCGAATCGAATTTTCTACGAAATGTGTGGTATACCTATTACAGGTTCCGAGACTTATCATTTGAGGTATCAAGAACCGCAATCTGAGCACAATTGCAGATTTTGGATGTTTACAGCTCTGAATCGGCTGAGTTATAGTAAGGTGATTTCTTCGAATCGATTTTTCTGTGAAATGTATGGAAATAATCAACCAATTTAAACGCGGTTTGGTATAACAATTACAGGTCCCGAGACCTATCATTTGAGGTATCAAGAACCGCAATCGGAGCACAATTGCAGATTTTGGATTTTTACAGCTCTGAATCGGCTGAGCTATAGTAAGGTGATTTTCTTCGAATCGAATTTTCTACGAAATGTGTGGTATACCTATTACAGGTTCCGAGACTTATCATTTGAGGTATCAAGAACCGCAATCTGAGCACAATTGCAGATTTTGGATGTTTACAGCTCTGAATCGGCTGAGTTATAGTAAGGTGATTTCTTCGAATCGATTTTTCTGTGAAATGTATGGAAATAATCAACCAATTTAAACGCGGTTTGGCATAACAATTACAGGTCCCGAGACCTATCATTTGAGGTATCAAGAACCGCAATCGGAGCACAATTGCAGATTTTGGATTTTTACAGCTCTGAATCGGCTGAGCTTTAGTAAGGTGATTTTCTTCGAATCGAATTTTCTACGAAATGTGTGGTATACCTATTACAGGTTCCGAGACTTATCATTTGAGGTATCAAGAACCGCAATCTGAGCACAATTGCAGATTTTGGATGTTTACAGCTCTGAATCGGCTGAGTTATAGTAAGGTGATTTCTTCGAATCGATTTTTCTGTGAAATGTATGGAAATAATCAACCAATTTAAACGCGGTTTGGTATAACAATTACAGGTCCCGATACCTATCATTTGAGGTATCAAGAACCGCAATCGGAGCACAATTGCAGATTTTGGATTTTTACAGCTCTGAATCGGCTGAGCTATAGTAAGGTGATTTTCTTCGAATCGAATTTTCTACGAAATGTGTAGTATACCTATTACAGGTTCCGAGACTTATCATTTGAGGTATCAAGAACCGCAATCTGAGCACAATTGCAGATTTTGGATGTTTACAGCTCTGAATCGGCTGAGTTATAGTAAGGTGATTTCTTCGAATCGATTTTTCGGTGAAATGTATGGAAATAATCAACAAATTTAAACGCGGTTTGGCATAACAATTACAGGTTCCGAGACCTATCATTTGAGGTATCAAGAACCGCAATCGGAGCACAATTGCAGATTTTGGATTTTTACAGCTCTGAATCGGCTGAGCTATAGTAAGGTGATTTTCTTCGAATCGAATTTTCTACGAAATGTGTGGTATACCTATTACAGGTTCCGAGACTTATCATTTGAGGTATCAAGAACCGCAATCTGAGCACAATTGCAGATTTTGGATGTTTACAGCTCTGAATCGGCTGAGTTTAGAGTAAGGTGATTTCTTCGAATCGATTTTTCTGTGAAATGTATGGAAATAATCAACCAATTTAAACGCGGTTTGGCATAACAATTACAGGTCCCGAGACCTATCATTTGAGGTATCAAGAACCGCAATCGGAGCACAATTGCAGATTTTGGATTTTTACAGCTCTGAATCGGCTGAGCTATAGTAAGGTGATTTTCTTCGAATCGAATTTTCTACGAAATGTGTGGTATACCTATTACAGGTTCCGAGACTTATCATTTGAGGTATCAAGAACCGCAATCTGAGCACAATTGCAGATTTTGGATGTTTACAGCTCTGAATCGGCTGAGTTAGAGTAAGGTGATTTCTTCGAATCGATTTTTCTGTGAAATGTATGGAAATAATCAACCAATTTAAACGCGGTTTGGCATAACAATTACAGGTCCCGAGACCTATCATTTGAGGTATCAAGAACCGCAATCGGAGCACAATTGCAGATTTTGGATGTTTACAGCTCTGAATCGGCTGAGTTATAGTAAGGTGATTTCTTCGAATCGATTTTTCTGTGAAATGTATGGAAATAATCAACCAATTTAAACGCGGTTTGGTATAACAATTACAGGTCCCGAGACCTATCATTTGAGGTATCAAGAACCGCAATCGGAGCACAATTGCAGATTTTGGATTTTTACAGCTCTGAATCGGCTGAGCTATAGTAAGGTGATTTCTTCGAATCGAATTTTCTACGAAATGTGTGGTATACCTATTACAGGTTCCGAGACTTATCATTTGAGGTATCAAGAACCGCAATCTGAGCACAATTGCAGATTTTGGATGTTTACAGCTCTGAATCGGCTGAGTTATAGTAAGGTGATTTCTTCGAATCGATTTTTCTGTGAAATGTATGGAAATAATCAACCAATTTAAACGCGGTTTGGTATAACAATTACAGGTCCCGAGACCTATCATTTGAGGTATCAAGAACCGCAATCGGAGCACAATTGCAGATTTTGGATTTTTACAGCTCTGAATCGGCTGAGCTATAGTAAGGTGATTTTCTTCGAATCGAATTTTCTACGAAATGTGTGGTATACCTATTACAGGTTCCGAGACTTATCATTTGAGGTATCAAGAACCGCAATCTGAGCACAATTGCAGATTTTGGATGTTTACAGCTCTGAATCGGCTGAGTTAGAGTAAGGTGATTTCTTCGAATCGATTTTTCTGTGAAATGTATGGAAATAATCAACCAATTTAAACGCGGTTTGGCATAACAATTACAGGTCCCGAGACCTATCATTTGAGGTATCAAGAACCGCAATCGGAGCACAATTGCAGATTTTGGATTTTTACAGCTCTGAATCGGCTGAGCTATAGTAAGGTGATTTTCTTCGAATCGAATTTTCTACGAAATGTGTGGTATACCTATTACAGGTTCCGAGACTTATCATTTGAGGTATCAAGAACCGCAATCTGAGCACAATTGCAGATTTTGGATGTTTACAGCTCTGAATCGGCTGAGTTAGAGTAAGGTGATTTCTTCGAATCGATTTTTCTGTGAAATGTATGGAAATAATCAACCAATTTAAACGCGGTTTGGCATAACAATTACAGGTCCCGAGACCTATCATTTGAGGTATCAAGAACCGCAATCGGAGCACAATTGCAGATTTTGGATTTTTACAGCTCTGAATCGGCTGAGCTATAGTAAGGTGATTTTCTTCGAATCGAATTTTCTACGAAATGTGTGGTATACCTATTACAGGTCCCGAGACTTATCATTTGAGGTATCAAGAACCGCAATCTGAGCACAATTGCAGATTTTGGATGTTTACAGCTCTGAATCGGCTGAGTTAGAGTAAGGTGATTTCTTCGAATCGATTTTTCTGTGAAATGTATGGAAATAATCAACCAATTTAAACGCGGTTTGGCATAACAATTACAGGTCCCGAGACCTATCATTTGAGGTATCAAGAACCGCAATCGGAGCACAATTGCAGATTTTGGATTTTTACAGCTCTGAATCGGCTGAGCTATAGTAAGGTGATTTTCTTCGAATCGAATTTTCTACGAAATGTGTGGTATACCTATTACAGGTTCCGAGACTTATCATTTGAGGTATCAAGAACCGCAATCTGAGCACAATTGCAGATTTTGGATGTTTACAGCTCTGAATCGGCTGAGTTAGAGTAAGGTGATTTCTTCGAATCGATTTTTCTGTGAAATGTATGGAAATAATCAACCAATTTAAACGCGGTTTGGCATAACAATTACAGGTCCCGAGACCTATCATTTGAGGTATCAAGAACCGCAATCGGAGCACAATTGCAGATTTTGGATTTTTACAGCTCTGAATCGGCTGAGCTATAGTAAGGTGATTTCTTCGAATCGAATTTTCTACGAAATGTATGGTATACCTATTACAGGTTCCGAGACTTATCATTTGAGGTATCAAGAACCGCAATCTGAGCACAATTGCAGATTTTGGATGTTTACAGCTCTGAATCGGCTGAGTTATAGTAAGGTGATTTCTTCGAATCGATTTTTCTGTGAAATGTATGGAAATAATCAACCAATTTAAACGCGGTTTGGTATAACAATTACAGGTCCCGAGACCTATCATTTGAGGTATCAAGAACCGCAATCGGAGCACAATTGCAGATTTTGGATTTTTACAGCTCTGAATCGGCTGAGCTATAGTAAGGTGATTTTCTTCGAATCGAATTTTCTACGAAATGTGTGGTATACCTATTACAGGTTCCGAGACTTATCATTTGAGGTATCAAGAACCGCAATCTGAGCACAATTGCAGATTTTGGATGTTTACAGCTCTGAATCGGCTGAGTTATAGTAAGGTGATTTCTTCGAATCGATTTTTCTGTGAAATGTATGGAAATAATCAACCAATTTAAACGCGGTTTGGCATAACAATTACAGGTCCCGAGACCTATCATTTGAGGTATCAAGAACCGCAATCGGAGCACAATTGCAGATTTTGGATTTTTACAGCTCTGAATCGGCTGAGCTATAGTAAGGTGATTTTCTTCGAATCGAATTTTCTACGAAATGTGTGGTATACCTATTACAGGTTCCGAGACTTATCATTTGAGGTATCAAGAACCGCAATCTGAGCACAATTGCAGATTTTGGATGTTTACAGCTCTGAATCGGCTGAGTTAGAGTAAGGTGATTTCTTCGAATCGATTTTTCTGTGAAATGTATGGAAATAATCAACCAATTTAAACGCGGTTTGGCATAACAATTACAGGTCCCGAGACCTATCATTTGAGGTATCAAGAACCGCAATCGGAGCACAATTGCAGATTTTGGATTTTTACAGCTCTGAATCGGCTGAGCTATAGTAAGGTGATTTTCTTCGAATCGAATTTTCTACGAAATGTGTGGTATACCTATTACAGGTTCCGAGACTTATCATTTGAGGTATCAAGAACCGTAATCTGAGCACAATTGCAGATTTTGGATGTTTACAGCTCTGAATCGGCTGAGTTAGAGTAAGGTGATTTCTTCGAATCGATTTTTCTGTGAAATGTATGGAAATAATCAACCAATTTAAACGCGGTTTGGCATAACAATTACAGGTCCCGAGACCTATCATTTGAGGTATCAAGAACCGCAATCTGAGCACAATTGCAGATTTTGGATGTTTACAGCTCTGAATCGGCTGAGTTATAGTAAGGTGATTTCTTCGAATCGATTTTTCTGTGAAATGTATGGAAATAATCAACCAATTTAAACGCGGTTTGGCATAACAATTACAGGTCCCGAGACCTATCATTTGAGGTATCAAGAACCGCAATCGGAGCACAATTGCAGATTTTGGATTTTTACAGCTCTGAATCGGCTGAGCTATAGTAAGGTGATTTTCTTCGAATCGAATTTTCTACGAAATGTGTGGTATACCTATTACAGGTTCCGAGACTTATCATTTGAGGTATCAAGAACCGCAATCTGAGCACAATTGCAGATTTTGGATGTTTACAGCTCTGAATCGGCTGAGTTATAGTAAGGTGATTTCTTCGAATCGATTTTTCTGTGAAATGTATGGAAATAATCAACCAATTTAAACGCGGTTTGGCATAACAATTACAGGTCCCGAGACCTATCATTTGAGGTATCAAGAACCGCAATCGGAGCACAATTGCAGATTTTGGATTTTTACAGCTCTGAATCGGCTGAGCTATAGTAAGGTGATTTTCTTCGAATCGAATTTTCTACGAAATGTGTGGTATACCTATTACAGGTTCCGAGACTTATCATTTGAGGTATCAAGAACCGCAATCTGAGCACAATTGCAGATTTTGGATGTTTACAGCTCTGAATCGGCTGAGTTAGAGTAAGGTGATTTCTTCGAATCGATTTTTCTGTGAAATGTATGGAAATAATCAACCAATTTAAACGCGGTTTGGCATAACAATTACAGGTCCCGAGACCTATCATTTGAGGTATCAAGAACCGCAATCGGAGCACAATTGCAGATTTTGGATTTTTACAGCTCTGAATCGGCTGAGCTATAGTAAGGTGATTTTCTTCGAATCGAATTTTCTACGAAATGTGTGGTATACCTATTACAGGTTCCGAGACTTATCATTTGAGGTATCAAGAACCGCAATCTGAGCACAATTGCAGATTTTGGATGTTTACAGCTCTGAATCGGCTGAGTTATAGTAAGGTGATTTCTTCGAATCGATTTTTCTGTGAAATGTATGGAAATAATCAACCAATTTAAACGCGGTTTGGCATAACAATTACAGGTCCCGAGACCTATCATTTGAGGTATCAAGAACCGCAATCGGAGCACAATTGCAGATTTTGGATTTTTACAGCTCTGAATCGGCTGAGCTATAGTAAGGTGATTTTCTTCGAATCGAATTTTCTACGAAATGTGTGGTATATCTATTACAGGTTCCGAGACTTATCATTTGAGGTATCAAGAACCGCAATCTGAGCACAATTGCAGATTTTGGATGTTTACAGCTCTGAATCGGCTGAGTTATAGTAAGGTGATTTCTTCAAATCGATTTTTCTGTGAAATGTATGGAAATAATCAACCAATTTAAACGCGGTTTGGCATAACAATTACAGGTCCCGAGACCTATCATTTGAGGTATCAAGAACTGCAATCTGAGCACAATTGCAGATTTTGGATGTTTACAGCTCTGAATCGGCTGAGTTATAGTAAGGTGATTTCTTCGAATCGATTTTTCTGTGAAATGTATGGAAATAATCAACCAATTTAAACGCGGTTTGGTATAACAATTACAGGTCCCGAGACCTATCATTTGAGGTATCAAGAACCGCAATCGGAGCACAATTGCAGATTTTGGATTTTTACAGCTCTGAATCGGCTGAGCTATAGTAAGGTGATTTTCTTCGAATCGAATTTTCTACGAAATGTGTGGTATACCTATTACAGGTTCCGAGACTTATCATTTGAGGTATCAAGAACCGCAATCTGAGCACAATTGCAGATTTTGGATGTTTACAGCTCTGAATCGCCTGAGTTAGAGTAAGGTGATTTCTTCGAATCGATTTTTCTGTGAAATGTATGGAAATAATCAACCAATTAAAACGCGGTTTGGCATAACAATTACAGGTCCCGAGACCTATCATTTGAGGTATCAAGAACCGCAATCGGAGCACAATTGCAGATTTTGGATTTTTACAGCTCTGAATCGGCTGAGCTATAGTAAGGTGATTTCTTCGAATCGAATTTTCTACGAAATGTGTGGTATACCTATTACAGGTTCCGAGACTTATCATTTGAGGTATCAAGAACCGCAATCTGAGCACAATTGCAGATTTTGGATGTTTACAGCTCTGAATCGGCTGAGTTATAGTAAGGTGATTTCTTCGAATCGATTTTTCTGTGAAATGTATGGAAATAATCAACCAATTTAAACGCGGTTTGGCATAACAATTACAGGTCCCGAGACCTATCATTTGAGGTATCAAGAACCGCAATCGGAGCACAATTGCAGATTTTGGATTTTTACAGCTCTGAATCGGCTGACCTATAGTAAGGTGATTTTCTTCGAATCGAATTTTCTACGAAATGTGTGGTATACCTATTACAGGTTCCGAGACTTATCATTTGAGGTATCAAGAACCGCAATCTGAGCACAATTGCAGATTTTGGATGTTTACAGCTCTGAATCGGCTGAGTTATAGTAAGGTGATTTCTTCGAATCGATTTTTCTGTGAAATGTATGGAAATAATCAACCAATTTAAACGCGGTTTGGTATAACAATTACAGGTCCCGAGACCTATCATTTGAGGTATCAAGAACCGCAATCGGAGCACAATTGCAGATTTTGGATTTTTACAGCTCTGAATCGGCTGAGCTATAGTAAGGTGATTTTCTTCGAATCGAATTTTCTACGAAATGTGTGGTATACCTATTACAGGTTCCGAGACTTATCATTTGAGGTATCAAGAACCGCAATCTGAGCACAATTGCAGATTTTGGATGTTTACAGCTCTGAATCGGCTGAGTTATAGTAAGGTGATTTCTTCGAATCGATTTTTCTGTGAAATGTATGGAAATAATCAACCAATTTAAACGCGGTTTGGCATAACAATTACAGGTCCCGAGACCTATCATTTGAGGTATCAAGAACCGCAATCGGAGCACAATTGCAGATTTTGGATTTTTACAGCTCTGAATCGGCTGAGCTATAGTAAGGTGATTTTCTTCGAATCGAATTTTCTACGAAATGTGTGGTATACCTATTACAGGTTCCGAGACTTATCATTTGAGGTATCAAGAACCGCAATCTGAGCACAATTGCAGATTTTGGATGTTTACAGCTCTGAATCGCCTGAGTTAGAGTAAGGTGATTTCTTCGAATCGATTTTTCTGTGAAATGTATGGAAATAATCAACCAATTTAAACGCGGTTTGGCATAACAATTACAGGTCCCGAGACCTATCATTTGAGGTATCAAGAACCGCAATCGGAGCACAATTGCAGATTTTGGATTTTTACAGCTCTGAATCGGCTGAGCTATAGTAAGGTGATTTTCTTCGAATCGAATTTTCTACGAAATGTGTGGTATACCTATTACAGGTTCCGAGACTTATCATTTGAGGTATCAAGAACCGCAATCTGAGCACAATTGCAGATTTTGGATGTTTACAGCTCTGAATCGCCTGAGTTAGAGTAAGGTGATTTCTTCGAATCGATTTTTCTGTGAAATGTATGGAAATAATCAACCAATTAAAACGCGGTTTGGCATAACAATTACAGGTCCCGAGACCTATCATTTGAGGTATCAAGAACCGCAATCGGAGCACAATTGCAGATTTTGGATTTTTACAGCTCTGAATCGGCTGAGCTATAGTAAGGTGATTTCTTCGAATCGAATTTTCTACGAAATGTGTGGTATACCTATTACAGGTTCCGAGACTTATCATTTGAGGTATCAAGAACCGCAATCTGAGCACAATTGCAGATTTTGGATGTTTACAGCTCTGAATCGGCTGAGTTATAGTAAGGTGATTTCTTCGAATCGATTTTTCTGTGAAATGTATGGAAATAATCAACCAATTTAAACGCGGTTTGGCATAACAATTACAGGTCCCGAGACCTATCATTTGAGGTATCAAGAACCGCAATCGGAGCACAATTGCAGATTTTGGATTTTTACAGCTCTGAATCGGCTGACCTATAGTAAGGTGATTTTCTTCGAATCGAATTTTCTACGAAATGTGTGGTATACCTATTACAGGTTCCGAGACTTATCATTTGAGGTATCAAGAACCGCAATCTGAGCACAATTGCAGATTTTGGATGTTTACAGCTCTGAATCGGCTGAGTTATAGTAAGGTGATTTCTTCGAATCGATTTTTCTGTGAAATGTATGGAAATAATCAACCAATTTAAACGCGGTTTGGTATAACAATTACAGGTCCCGAGACCTATCATTTGAGGTATCAAGAACCGCAATCGGAGCACAATTGCAGATTTTGGATTTTTACAGCTCTGAATCGGCTGAGCTATAGTAAGGTGATTTTCTTCGAATCGAATTTTCTACGAAATGTGTGGTATACCTATTACAGGTTCCGAGACTTATCATTTGAGGTATCAAGAACCGCAATCTGAGCACAATTGCAGATTTTGGATGTTTACAGCTCTGAATCGGCTGAGTTATAGTAAGGTGATTTCTTCGAATCGATTTTTCTGTGAAATGTATGGAAATAATCAACCAATTTAAACGCGGTTTGGCATAACAATTACAGGTCCCGAGACCTATCATTTGAGGTATCAAGAACCGCAATCGGAGCACAATTGCAGATTTTGGATTTTTACAGCTCTGAATCGGCTGAGCTATAGTAAGGTGATTTCTTCGAATCGAATTTTCTACGAAATGTGTGGTATACCTATTACAGGTTCCGAGACTTATCATTTGAGGTATCAAGAACCGCAATCTGAGCACAATTGCAGATTTTGGATGTTTACAGCTCTGAATCGGCTGAGTTATAGTAAGGTGATTTCTTCGAATCGATTTTTCTGTGAAATGTATGGAAATAATCAACCAATTTAAACGCGGTTTGGTATAACAATTACAGGTCCCGAGACCTATCATTTGAGGTATCAAGAACCGCAATCGGAGCACAATTGCAGATTTTGGATTTTTACAGCTCTGAATCGGCTGAGCTATAGTAAGGTGATTTTCTTCGAATCGAATTTTCTACGAAATGTGTGGTATACCTATTACAGGTTCCGAGACTTATCATTTGAGGTATCAAGAACCGCAATCTGAGCACAATTGCAGATTTTGGATGTTTACAGCTCTGAATCGGCTGAGTTATAGTAAGGTGATTTCTTCGAATCGATTTTTCTGTGAAATGTATGGAAATAATCAACCAATTTAAACGCGGTTTGGCATAACAATTACAGGTCCCGAGACCTATCATTTGAGGTATCAAGAACCGCAATCGGAGCACAATTGCAGATTTTGGATTTTTACAGCTCTGAATCGGCTGAGCTATAGTAAGGTGATTTCTTCGAATCGAATTTTCTACGAAATGTGTGGTATACCTATTACAGGTTCCGAGACTTATCATTTGAGGTATCAAGAACCGCAATCTGAGCACAATTGCAGATTTTGGATGTTTACAGCTCTGAATCGGCTGAGTTATAGTAAGGTGATTTCTTCGAATCGATTTTTCTGTGAAATGTATGGAAATAATCAACCAATTTAAACGCGGTTTGGTATAACAATTACAGGTCCCGAGACCTATCATTTGAGGTATCAAGAACCGCAATCGGAGCACAATTGCAGATTTTGGATTTTTACAGCTCTGAATCGGCTGAGCTATAGTAAGGTGATTTTCTTCGAATCGAATTTTCTACGAAATGTGTGGTATACCTATTACAGGTTCCGAGACTTATCATTTGAGGTATCAAGAACCGCAATCTGAGCACAATTGCAGATTTTGGATGTTTACAGCTCTGAATCGGCTGAGTTATAGTAAGGTGATTTCTTCGAATCGATTTTTCTGTGAAATGTATGGAAATAATCAACCAATTTAAACGCGGTTTGGCATAACAATTACAGGTCCCGAGACCTATCATTTGAGGTATCAAGAACCGCAATCGGAGCACAATTGCAGATTTTGGATTTTTACAGCTCTGAATCGGCTGAGCTATAGTAAGGTGATTTTCTTCGAATCGAATTTTCTACGAAATGTGTGGTATACCTATTACAGGTTCCGAGACTTATCATTTGAGGTATCAAGAACCGCAATCTGAGCACAATTGCAGATTTTGGATGTTTACAGCTCTGAATCGGCTGAGTTATAGTAAGGTGATTTCTTCGAATCGATTTTTCTGTGAAATGTATGGAAATAATCAACCAATTTAAACGCGGTTTGGTATAACAATTACAGGTCCCGAGACCTATCATTTGAGGTATCAAGAACCGCAATCGGAGCACAATTGCAGATTTTGGATTTTTACAGCTCTGAATCGGCTGAGCTATAGTAAGGTGATTTTCTTCGAATCGAATTTTCTACGAAATGTGTGGTATACCTATTACAGGTTCCGAGACTTATCATTTGAGGTATCAAGAACCGCAATCTGAGCACAATTGCAGATTTTGGATGTTTACAGCTCTGAATCGGCTGAGTTATAGTAAGGTGATTTCTTCGAATCGATTTTTCTGTGAAATGTATGGAAATAATCAACCAATTTAAACGCGGTTTGGCATAACAATTACAGGTCCCGAGACCTATCATTTGAGGTATCAAGAACCGCAATCGGAGCACAATTGCAGATTTTGGATTTTTACAGCTCTGAATCGGCTGAGCTATAGTAAGGTGATTTCTTCGAATCGAATTTTCTACGAAATGTGTGGTATACCTATTACAGGTTCCGAGACTTATCATTTGAGGTATCAAGAACCGCAATCTGAGCACAATTGCAGATTTTGGATGTTTACAGCTCTGAATCGGCTGAGTTATAGTAAGGTGATTTCTTCGAATCGATTTTTCTGTGAAATGTATGGAAATAATCAACCAATTTAAACGCGGTTTGGCATAACAATTACAGGTCCCGAGACCTATCATTTGAGGTATCAAGAACCGCAATCGGAGCACAATTGCAGATTTTGGATTTTTACAGCTCTGAATCGGCTGAGCTATAGTAAGGTGATTTTCTTCGAATCGAATTTTCTACGAAATGTGTGGTATACCTATTACAGGTTCCGAGACTTATCATTTGAGGTATCAAGAACCGCAATCTGAGCACAATTGCAGATTTTGGATGTTTACAGCTCTGAATCGGCTGAGTTATAGTAAGGTGATTTCTTCGAATCGATTTTTCTGTGAAATGTATGGAAATAATCAACCAATTTAAACGCGGTTTGGCATAACAATTACAGGTCCCGAGACCTATCATTTGAGGTATCAAGAACCGCAATCGGAGCACAATTGCAGATTTTGGATTTTTACAGCTCTGAATCGGCTGAGCTATAGTAAGGTGATTTTCTTCGAATCGAATTTTCTACGAAATGTGTGGTATACCTATTACAGGTTCCGAGACTTATCATTTGAGGTATCAAGAACCGCAATCTGAGCACAATTGCAGATTTTGGATGTTTACAGCTCTGAATCGGCTGAGTTATAGTAAGGTGATTTCTTCGAATCGATTTTTCTGTGAAATGTATGGAAATAATCAACCAATTTAAACGCGGTTTGGCATAACAATTACAGGTCCCGAGACCTATCATTTGAGGTATCAAGAACCGCAATCGGAGCACAATTGCAGATTTTGGATTTTTACAGCTCTGAATCGGCTGAGCTATAGTAAGGTGATTTCTTCGAATCGAATTTTCTACGAAATGTGTGGTATACCTATTACAGGTTCCGAGACTTATCATTTGAGGTATCAAGAACCGCAATCTGAGCACAATTGCAGATTTTGGATGTTTACAGCTCTGAATCGGCTGAGTTATAGTAAGGTGATTTCTTCGAATCGATTTTTCTGTGAAATGTATGGAAATAATCAACCAATTTAAACGCGGTTTGGCATAACAATTACAGGTCCCGAGACCTATCATTTGAGGTATCAAGAACCGCAATCGGAGCACAATTGCAGATTTTGGATTTTTACAGCTCTGAATCGGCTGAGCTATAGTAAGGTGATTTTCTTCGAATCGAATTTTCTACGAAATGTGTGGTATACCTATTACAGGTTCCGAGACTTATCATTTGAGGTATCAAGAATCGCAATCTGAGCACAATTGCAGATTTTGGATGTTTACAGCTCTGAATCGCCTGAGTTAGAGTAAGGTGATTTCTTCGAATCGATTTTTCTGTGAAATGTATGGAAATAATCAACCAATTTAAACGCGGTTTGGCATAACAATTACAGGTCCCGAGACCTATCATTTGAGGTATCAAGAACCGCAATCGGAGCACAATTGCAGATTTTGGATTTTTACAGCTCTGAATCGGCTGAGCTATAGTAAGGTGATTTTCTTCGAATCGAATTTTCTACGAAATGTGTGGTATACCTATTACAGGTTCCGAGACTTATCATTTGAGGTATCAAGAACCGCAATCTGAGCACAATTGCAGATTTTGGATGTTTACAGCTCTGAATCGCCTGAGTTAGAGTAAGGTGATTTCTTCGAATCGATTTTTCTGTGAAATGTATGGAAATAATCAACCAATTAAAACGCGGTTTGGCATAACAATTACAGGTCCCGAGACCTATCATTTGAGGTATCAAGAACCGCAATCGGAGCACAATTGCAGATTTTGGATTTTTACAGCTCTGAATCGGCTGAGCTATAGTAAGGTGATTTCTTCGAATCGAATTTTCTACGAAATGTGTGGTATACCTATTACAGGTTCCGAGACTTATCATTTGAGGTATCAAGAACCGCAATCTGAGCACAATTGCAGATTTTGGATGTTTACAGCTCTGAATCGGCTGAGTTATAGTAAGGTGATTTCTTCGAATCGATTTTTCTGTGAAATGTATGGAAATAATCAACCAATTTAAACGCGGTTTGGCATAACAATTACAGGTCCCGAGACCTATCATTTGAGGTATCAAGAACCGCAATCGGAGCACAATTGCAGATTTTGGATTTTTACAGCTCTGAATCGGCTGAGCTATAGTAAGGTGATTTTCTTCGAATCGAATTTTCTACGAAATGTGTGGTATACCTATTACAGGTTCCGAGACTTATCATTTGAGGTATCAAGAACCGCAATCTGAGCACAATTGCAGATTTTGGATGTTTACAGCTCTGAATCGCCTGAGTTAGAGTAAGGTGATTTCTTCGAATCGATTTTTCTGTGAAATGTATGGAAATAATCAACCAATTAAAACGCGGTTTGGCATAACAATTACAGGTCCCGAGACCTATCATTTGAGGTATCAAGAACCGCAATCGGAGCACAATTGCAGATTTTGGATTTTTACAGCTCTGAATCGGCTGAGCTATAGTAAGGTGATTTCTTCGAATCGAATTTTCTACGAAATGTGTGGTATACCTATTACAGGTTCCGAGACTTATCATTTGAGGTATCAAGAACCGCAATCTGAGCACAATTGCAGATTTTGGATGTTTACAGCTCTGAATCGGCTGAGTTATAGTAAGGTGATTTCTTCGAATCGATTTTTCTGTGAAATGTATGGAAATAATCAACCAATTTAAACGCGGTTTGGCATAACAATTACAGGTCCCGAGACCTATCATTTGAGGTATCAAGAACCGCAATCGGAGCACAATTGCAGATTTTGGATTTTTACAGCTCTGAATCGGCTGACCTATAGTAAGGTGATTTTCTTCGAATCGAATTTTCTACGAAATGTGTGGTATACCTATTACAGGTTCCGAGACTTATCATTTGAGGTATCAAGAACCGCAATCTGAGCACAATTGCAGATTTTGGATGTTTACAGCTCTGAATCGGCTGAGTTATAGTAAGGTGATTTCTTCGAATCGATTTTTCTGTGAAATGTATGGAAATAATCAACCAATTTAAACGCGGTTTGGTATAACAATTACAGGTCCCGAGACCTATCATTTGAGGTATCAAGAACCGCAATCGGAGCACAATTGCAGATTTTGGATTTTTACAGCTCTGAATCGGCTGAGCTATAGTAAGGTGATTTTCTTCGAATCGAATTTTCTACGAAATGTGTGGTATACCTATTACAGGTTCCGAGACTTATCATTTGAGGTATCAAGAACCGCAATCTGAGCACAATTGCAGATTTTGGATGTTTACAGCTCTGAATCGCCTGAGTTAGAGTAAGGTGATTTCTTCGAATCGATTTTTCTGTGAAATGTATGGAAATAATCAACCAATTAAAACGCGGTTTGGCATAACAATTACAGGTCCCGAGACCTATCATTTGAGGTATCAAGAACCGCAATCGGAGCACAATTGCAGATTTTGGATTTTTACAGCTCTGAATCGGCTGACCTATAGTAAGGTGATTTTCTTCGAATCGAATTTTCTACGAAATGTGTGGTATACCTATTACAGGTTCCGAGACTTATCATTTGAGGTATCAAGAATCGCAATCTGAGCACAATTGCAGATTTTGGATGTTTACAGCTCTGAATCGCCTGAGTTAGAGTAAGGTGATTTCTTCGAATCGATTTTTCTGTGAAATGTATGGAAATAATCAACCAATTTAAACGCGGTTTGGCATAACAATTACAGGTCCCGAGACCTATCATTTGAGGTATCAAGAACCGCAATCGGAGCACAATTGCAGATTTTGGATTTTTACAGCTCTGAATCGGCTGAGCTATAGTAAGGTGATTTTCTTCGAATCGAATTTTCTACGAAATGTGTGGTATACCTATTACAGGTTCCGAGACTTATCATTTGAGGTATCAAGAACCGCAATCTGAGCACAATTGCAGATTTTGGATGTTTACAGCTCTGAATCGCCTGAGTTAGAGTAAGGTGATTTCTTCGAATCGATTTTTCTGTGAAATGTATGGAAATAATCAACCAATTAAAACGCGGTTTGGCATAACAATTACAGGTCCCGAGACCTATCATTTGAGGTATCAAGAACCGCAATCGGAGCACAATTGCAGATTTTGGATTTTTACAGCTCTGAATCGGCTGAGCTATAGTAAGGTGATTTCTTCGAATCGAATTTTCTACGAAATGTGTGGTATACCTATTACAGGTTCCGAGACTTATCATTTGAGGTATCAAGAACCGCAATCTGAGCACAATTGCAGATTTTGGATGTTTACAGCTCTGAATCGGCTGAGTTATAGTAAGGTGATTTCTTCGAATCGATTTTTCTGTGAAATGTATGGAAATAATCAACCAATTTAAACGCGGTTTGGCATAACAATTACAGGTCCCGAGACCTATCATTTGAGGTATCAAGAACCGCAATCGGAGCACAATTGCAGATTTTGGATTTTTACAGCTCTGAATCGGCTGAGCTATAGTAAGGTGATTTCTTCGAATCGAATTTTCTACGAAATGTGTGGTATACCTATTACAGGTTCCGAGACTTATCATTTGAGGTATCAAGAACCGCAATCTGAGCACAATTGCAGATTTTGGATGTTTACAGCTCTGAATCGGCTGAGTTATAGTAAGGTGATTTCTTCGAATCGATTTTTCTGTGAAATGTATGGAAATAATCAACCAATTTAAACGCGGTTTGGTATAACAATTACAGGTCCCGAGACCTATCATTTGAGGTATCAAGAACCGCAATCGGAGCACAATTGCAGATTTTGGATTTTTACAGCTCTGAATCGGCTGAGCTATAGTAAGGTGATTTTCTTCGAATCGAATTTTCTACGAAATGTGTGGTATACCTATTACAGGTTCCGAGACTTATCATTTGAGGTATCAAGAACCGCAATCTGAGCACAATTGCAGATTTTGGATGTTTACAGCTCTGAATCGGCTGAGTTATAGTAAGGTGATTTCTTCGAATCGATTTTTCTGTGAAATGTATGGAAATAATCAACCAATTTAAACGCGGTTTGGCATAACAATTACAGGTCCCGAGACCTATCATTTGAGGTATCAAGAACCGCAATCGGAGCACAATTGCAGATTTTGGATTTTTACAGCTCTGAATCGGCTGAGCTATAGTAAGGTGATTTTCTTCGAATCGAATTTTCTACGAAATGTGTGGTATACCTATTACAGGTTCCGAGACTTATCATTTGAGGTATCAAGAATCGCAATCTGAGCACAATTGCAGATTTTGGATGTTTACAGCTCTGAATCGCCTGAGTTAGAGTAAGGTGATTTCTTCGAATCGATTTTTCTGTGAAATGTATGGAAATAATCAACCAATTTAAACGCGGTTTGGCATAACAATTACAGGTCCCGAGACCTATCATTTGAGGTATCAAGAACCGCAATCGGAGCACAATTGCAGATTTTGGATTTTTACAGCTCTGAATCGGCTAAGCTATAGTAAGGTGATTTTCTTCGAATCGAATTTTCTACGAAATGTGTGGTATACCTATTACAGGTTCCGAGACTTATCATTTGAGGTATCAAGAACCGCAATCTGAGCACAATTGCAGATTTTGGATGTTTACAGCTCTGAATCGCCTGAGTTAGAGTAAGGTGATTTCTTCGAATCGATTTTTCTGTGAAATGTATGGAAATAATCAACCAATTAAAACGCGGTTTGGCATAACAATTACAGGTCCCGAGACCTATCATTTGAGGTATCAAGAACCGCAATCGGAGCACAATTGCAGATTTTGGATTTTTACAGCTCTGAATCGGCTGAGCTATAGTAAGGTGATTTCTTCGAATCGAATTTTCTACGAAATGTGTGGTATACCTATTACAGGTTCCGAGACTTATCATTTGAGGTATCAAGAACCGCAATCTGAGCACAATTGCAGATTTTGGATGTTTACAGCTCTGAATCGGCTGAGTTATAGTAAGGTGATTTCTTCGAATCGATTTTTCTGTGAAATGTATGGAAATAATCAACCAATTTAAACGCGGTTTGGCATAACAATTACAGGTCCCGAGACCTATCATTTGAGGTATCAAGAACCGCAATCGGAGCACAATTGCAGATTTTGGATTTTTACAGCTCTGAATCGGCTGACCTATAGTAAGGTGATTTTCTTCGAATCGAATTTTCTACGAAATGTGTGGTATACCTATTACAGGTTCCGAGACTTATCATTTGAGGTATCAAGAACCGCAATCTGAGCACAATTGCAGATTTTGGATGTTTACAGCTCTGAATCGGCTGAGTTATAGTAAGGTGATTTCTTCGAATCGATTTTTCTGTGAAATGTATGGAAATAATCAACCAATTTAAACGCGGTTTGGTATAACAATTACAGGTCCCGAGACCTATCATTTGAGGTATCAAGAACCGCAATCGGAGCACAATTGCAGATTTTGGATTTTTACAGCTCTGAATCGGCTGAGCTATAGTAAGGTGATTTTCTTCGAATCGAATTTTCTACGAAATGTGTGGTATACCTATTACAGGTTCCGAGACTTATCATTTGAGGTATCAAGAACCGCAATCTGAGCACAATTGCAGATTTTGGATGTTTACAGCTCTGAATCGGCTGAGTTATAGTAAGGTGATTTCTTCGAATCGATTTTTCTGTGAAATGTATGGAAATAATCAACCAATTTAAACGCGGTTTGGCATAACAATTACAGGTCCCGAGACCTATCATTTGAGGTATCAAGAACCGCAATCGGAGCACAATTGCAGATTTTGGATTTTTACAGCTCTGAATCGGCTGAGCTATAGTAAGGTGATTTCTTCGAATCGAATTTTCTACGAAATGTGTGGTATACCTATTACAGGTTCCGAGACTTATCATTTGAGGTATCAAGAACCGCAATCTGAGCACAATTGCAGATTTTGGATGTTTACAGCTCTGAATCGGCTGAGTTATAGTAAGGTGATTTCTTCGAATCGATTTTTCTGTGAAATGTATGGAAATAATCAACCAATTTAAACGCGGTTTGGTATAACAATTACAGGTCCCGAGACCTATCATTTGAGGTATCAAGAACCGCAATCGGAGCACAATTGCAGATTTTGGATTTTTACAGCTCTGAATCGGCTGAGCTATAGTAAGGTGATTTTCTTCGAATCGAATTTTCTACGAAATGTGTGGTATACCTATTACAGGTTCCGAGACTTATCATTTGAGGTATCAAGAACCGCAATCTGAGCACAATTGCAGATTTTGGATGTTTACAGCTCTGAATCGGCTGAGTTATAGTAAGGTGATTTCTTCGAATCGATTTTTCTGTGAAATGTATGGAAATAATCAACCAATTTAAACGCGGTTTGGCATAACAATTACAGGTCCCGAGACCTATCATTTGAGGTATCAAGAACCGCAATCGGAGCACAATTGCAGATTTTGGATTTTTACAGCTCTGAATCGGCTGAGCTATAGTAAGGTGATTTCTTCGAATCGAATTTTCTACGAAATGTGTGGTATACCTATTACAGGTTCCGAGACTTATCATTTGAGGTATCAAGAACCGCAATCTGAGCACAATTGCAGATTTTGGATGTTTACAGCTCTGAATCGGCTGAGTTATAGTAAGGTGATTTCTTCGAATCGATTTTTCTGTGAAATGTATGGAAATAATCAACCAATTTAAACGCGGTTTGGTATAACAATTACAGGTCCCGAGACCTATCATTTGAGGTATCAAGAACCGCAATCGGAGCACAATTGCAGATTTTGGATTTTTACAGCTCTGAATCGGCTGAGCTATAGTAAGGTGATTTTCTTCGAATCGAATTTTCTACGAAATGTGTGGTATACCTATTACAGGTTCCGAGACTTATCATTTGAGGTATCAAGAACCGCAATCTGAGCACAATTGCAGATTTTGGATGTTTACAGCTCTGAATCGGCTGAGTTATAGTAAGGTGATTTCTTCGAATCGATTTTTCTGTGAAATGTATGGAAATAATCAACCAATTTAAACGCGGTTTGGCATAACAATTACAGGTCCCGAGACCTATCATTTGAGGTATCAAGAACCGCAATCGGAGCACAATTGCAGATTTTGGATTTTTACAGCTCTGAATCGGCTGAGCTATAGTAAGGTGATTTTCTTCGAATCGAATTTTCTACGAAATGTGTGGTATACCTATTACAGGTTCCGAGACTTATCATTTGAGGTATCAAGAACCGCAATCTGAGCACAATTGCAGATTTTGGATGTTTACAGCTCTGAATCGGCTGAGTTATAGTAAGGTGATTTCTTCGAATCGATTTTTCTGTGAAATGTATGGAAATAATCAACCAATTTAAACGCGGTTTGGTATAACAATTACAGGTCCCGAGACCTATCATTTGAGGTATCAAGAACCGCAATCGGAGCACAATTGCAGATTTTGGATTTTTACAGCTCTGAATCGGCTGAGCTATAGTAAGGTGATTTTCTTCGAATCGAATTTTCTACGAAATGTGTGGTATACCTATTACAGGTTCCGAGACTTATCATTTGAGGTATCAAGAACCGCAATCTGAGCACAATTGCAGATTTTGGATGTTTACAGCTCTGAATCGGCTGAGTTATAGTAAGGTGATTTCTTCGAATCGATTTTTCTGTGAAATGTATGGAAATAATCAACCAATTTAAACGCGGTTTGGCATAACAATTACAGGTCCCGAGACCTATCATTTGAGGTATCAAGAACCGCAATCGGAGCACAATTGCAGATTTTGGATTTTTACAGCTCTGAATCGGCTGAGCTATAGTAAGGTGATTTCTTCGAATCGAATTTTCTACGAAATGTGTGGTATACCTATTACAGGTTCCGAGACTTATCATTTGAGGTATCAAGAACCGCAATCTGAGCACAATTGCAGATTTTGGATGTTTACAGCTCTGAATCGGCTGAGTTATAGTAAGGTGATTTCTTCGAATCGATTTTTCTGTGAAATGTATGGAAATAATCAACCAATTTAAACGCGGTTTGGCATAACAATTACAGGTCCCGAGACCTATCATTTGAGGTATCAAGAACCGCAATCGGAGCACAATTGCAGATTTTGGATTTTTACAGCTCTGAATCGGCTGAGCTATAGTAAGGTGATTTTCTTCGAATCGAATTTTCTACGAAATGTGTGGTATACCTATTACAGGTTCCGAGACTTATCATTTGAGGTATCAAGAATCGCAATCTGAGCACAATTGCAGATTTTGGATGTTTACAGCTCTGAATCGCCTGAGTTAGAGTAAGGTGATTTCTTCGAATCGATTTTTCTGTGAAATGTATGGAAATAATCAACCAATTTAAACGCGGTTTGGCATAACAATTACAGGTCCCGAGACCTATCATTTGAGGTATCAAGAACCGCAATCGGAGCACAATTGCAGATTTTGGATTTTTACAGCTCTGAATCGGCTGAGCTATAGTAAGGTGATTTTCTTCGAATCGAATTTTCTACGAAATGTGTGGTATACCTATTACAGGTTCCGAGACTTATCATTTGAGGTATCAAGAACCGCAATCTGAGCACAATTGCAGATTTTGGATGTTTACAGCTCTGAATCGCCTGAGTTAGAGTAAGGTGATTTCTTCGAATCGATTTTTCTGTGAAATGTATGGAAATAATCAACCAATTAAAACGCGGTTTGGCATAACAATTACAGGTCCCGAGACCTATCATTTGAGGTATCAAGAACCGCAATCGGAGCACAATTGCAGATTTTGGATTTTTACAGCTCTGAATCGGCTGAGCTATAGTAAGGTGATTTCTTCGAATCGAATTTTCTACGAAATGTGTGGTATACCTATTACAGGTTCCGAGACTTATCATTTGAGGTATCAAGAACCGCAATCTGAGCACAATTGCAGATTTTGGATGTTTACAGCTCTGAATCGGCTGAGTTATAGTAAGGTGATTTCTTCGAATCGATTTTTCTGTGAAATGTATGGAAATAATCAACCAATTTAAACGCGGTTTGGCATAACAATTACAGGTCCCGAGACCTATCATTTGAGGTATCAAGAACCGCAATCGGAGCACAATTGCAGATTTTGGATTTTTACAGCTCTGAATCGGCTGACCTATAGTAAGGTGATTTTCTTCGAATCGAATTTTCTACGAAATGTGTGGTATACCTATTACAGGTTCCGAGACTTATCATTTGAGGTATCAAGAACCGCAATCTGAGCACAATTGCAGATTTTGGATGTTTACAGCTCTGAATCGGCTGAGTTATAGTAAGGTGATTTCTTCGAATCGATTTTTCTGTGAAATGTATGGAAATAATCAACCAATTTAAACGCGGTTTGGTATAACAATTACAGGTCCCGAGACCTATCATTTGAGGTATCAAGAACCGCAATCGGAGCACAATTGCAGATTTTGGATTTTTACAGCTCTGAATCGGCTGAGCTATAGTAAGGTGATTTTCTTCGAATCGAATTTTCTACGAAATGTGTGGTATACCTATTACAGGTTCCGAGATTTATCATTTGAGGTATCAAGAACCGCAATCTGAGCACAATTGCAGATTTTGGATGTTTACAGCTCTGAATCGGCTGAGTTATAGTAAGGTGATTTCTTCGAATCGATTTTTCTGTGAAATGTATGGAAATAATCAACCAATTTAAACGCGGTTTGGTATAACAATTACAGGTCCCGAGACCTATCATTTGAGGTATCAAGAACCGCAATCGGAGCACAATTGCAGATTTTGGATTTTTACAGCTCTGAATCGGCTGAGCTATAGTAAGGTGATTTTCTTCGAATCGAATTTTCTACGAAATGTGTGGTATACCTATTACAGGTTCCGAGACTTATCATTTGAGGTATCAAGAACCGCAATCTGAGCACAATTGCAGATTTTGGATGTATACAGCTCTGAATCGGCTGAGTTAGAGTAAGGTGATTTCTTCGAATCGATTTTTCTGTGAAATGTATGGAAATAATCAACCAATTTAAACGCGGTTTGGCATAACAATTACAGGTCCCGAGACCTATCATTTGAGGTATCAAGAACCGCAATCGGAGCACAATTGCAGATTTTGGATTTTTACAGCTCTGAATCGGCTGAGCTATAGTAAGGTGATTTCTTCGAATCGATTTTTCTGTGAAATGTATGGAAATAATCAACCAATTTAAACGCGGTTTGGCATAACAATTACAGGTCCCGAGACCTATCATTTGAGGTATCAAGAACCGCAATCGGAGCACAATTGCAGATTTTGGATTTTTACAGCTCTGAATCGGCTGAGCTATAGTAAGGTGATTTTCTTCGAATCGAATTTTCTACGAAATGTGTGGTATACCTATTACAGGTTCCGAGACTTATCATTTGAGGTATCAAGAACCGCAATCTGAGCACAATTGCAGATTTTGGATGTTTACAGCTCTGAATCGGCTGAGTTAGAGTAAGGTGATTTCTTCGAATCGATTTTTC
This sequence comes from Tipula vernalis, assembly GCA_958295665.1. Classification (NCBI taxonomy): domain Eukaryota; kingdom Metazoa; phylum Arthropoda; class Insecta; order Diptera; family Tipulidae; genus Tipula; species Tipula vernalis. The sequence continues at coordinate 10,097,496 of OY282560.1, read as the reverse complement.
TGTGAAATGTATGGAAATAATCAACCAATTTAAACGCGGTTTGGCATAACAATTACAGGTCCCGAGACCTATCATTTGAGGTATCAAGAACCGCAATCTGAGCACAATTGCAGATTTTGGATGTTTACAGCTCTGAATCGGCTGAGTTATAGTAAGGTGATTTCTTCGAATCGATTTTTCTGTGAAATGTATGGAAATAATCAACCAATTTAAACGCGGTTTGGCATAACAATTACAGGTCCCGAGACCTATCATTTGAGGTATCAAGAACCGCAATCTGAGCACAATTGCAGATTTTGGATGTTTACAGCTCTGAATCGGCTGAGTTATAGTAAGGTGATTTCTTCGAATCGATTTTTCTGTGAAATGTATGGAAATAATCAACCAATTTAAACGCGGTTTGGTATAACAATTACAGGTCCCGAGACCTATCATTTGAGGTATCAAGAACCGCAATCGGAGCACAATTGCAGATTTTGGATGTTTACAGCTCTGAATCGGCTGAGTTATAGTAAGGTGATTTCTTCGAATCGATTTTTCTGTGAAATGTATGGAAATAATCAACCAATTTAAACGCGGTTTGGCATAACAATTACAGGTCCCGAGACCTATCATTTGAGGTATCAAGAACCGCAATCGGAGCACAATTGCAGATTTTGGATTTTTACAGCTCTGAATCGGCTGAGCTATAGTAAGGTGATATTCTTCGAATCGAATTTTCTACGAAATGTGTGGTATACCTATTACAGGTTCCGAGACTTATCATTTGAGGTATCAAGAACCGCAATCTGAGCACAATTGCAGATTTTGGATGTTTACAGCTCTGAATCGGCTGAGTTATAGTAAGGTGATTTCTTCGAATCGATTTTTCTGTGAAATGTATGGAAATAATCAACCAATTTAAACGCGGTTTGGCATAACAATTACAGGTCCCGAGACCTATCATTTGAGGTATCAAGAACCGCAATCGGAGCACAATTGCAGATTTTGGATTTTTACAGCTCTGAATCGGCTGAGCTATAGTAAGGTGATTTCTTCGAATCGATTTTTCTGTGAAATGTATGGAAATAATCAACCAATTTAAACGCGGTTTGGCATAACAATTACAGGTCCCGAGACCTATCATTTGAGGTATCAAGAACCGCAATCGGAGCACAATTGCAGATTTTGGATGTTTACAGCTCTGAATCGGCTGAGTTATAGTAAGGTGATTTCTTCGAATCGATTTTTCTGTGAAATGTATGGAAATAATCAACCAATTTAAACGCGGTTTGGCATAACAATTACAGGTCCCGAGACCTATCATTTGAGGTATCAAGAACCGCAATCGGAGCACAATTGCAGATTTTGGATTTTTACAGCTCTGAATCGGCTGAGCTATAGTAAGGTGATATTCTTCGAATCGAATTTTCTACGAAATGTGTGGTATACCTATTACAGGTTCCGAGACTTATCATTTGAGGTATCAAGAACCGCAATCTGAGCACAATTGCAGATTTTGGATGTTTACAGCTCTGAATCGGCTGAGTTATAGTAAGGTGATTTCTTCGAATCGATTTTTCTGTGAAATGTATGGAAATAATCAACCAATTTAAACGCGGTTTGGTATAACAATTACAGGTCCCGAGACCTATCATTTGAGGTATCAAGAACCGCAATCGGAGCACAATTGCAGATTTTCGATTTTTACAGCTCTGAATCGGCTGAGCTATAGTAAGGTGATTTTCTTCGAATCGAATTTTCTACGAAATGTGTGGTATACCTATTACAGGTTCCGAGACTTATCATTTGAGGTATCAAGAACCGCAATCTGAGCACAATTGCAGATTTTGGATGTTTACAGCTCTGAATCGGCTGAGTTAGAGTAAGGTGATTTCTTCGAATCGATTTTTCTGTGAAATGTATGGAAATAATCAACCAATTTAAACGCGGTTTGGTATAACAATTACAGGTCCCGAGACCTATCATTTGAGGTATCAAGAACCGCAATCGGAGCACAATTGCAGATTTTGGATTTTTACAGCTCTGAATCGGCTGAGCTATAGTAAGGTGATTTTCTTCGAATCGAATTTTCTACGAAATGTGTGGTATACCTATTACAGGTTCCGAGACTTATCATTTGAGGTATCAAGAACCGCAATCTGAGCACAATTGCAGATTTTGGATGTTTACAGCTCTGAATCGGCTGAGTTATAGTAAGGTGATTTCTTCGAATCGATTTTTCTGTGAAATGTATGGAAATAATCAACCAATTTAAACGCGGTTTGGCATAACAATTACAGGTCCCGAGACCTATCATTTGAGGTATCAAGAACCGCAATCGGAGCACAATTGCAGATTTTGGATTTTTACAGCTCTGAATCGGCTGAGCTATAGTAAGGTGATTTTCTTCGAATCGAATTTTCTACGAAATGTGTGGTATACCTATTACAGGTTCCGAGACTTATCATTTGAGGTATCAAGAACCGCAATCTGAGCACAATTGCAGATTTTGGATGTTTACAGCTCTGAATCGGCTGAGTTATAGTAAGGTGATTTCTTCGAATCGATTTTTCTGTGAAATGTATGGAAATAATCAACCAATTTAAACGCGGTTTGGCATAAAAATTACAGGTCCCGAGACCTATCATTTGAGGTATCAAGAACCGCAATCTGAGCACAATTGCAGATTTTGGATGTTTACAGCTCTGAATCGGCTGAGTTATAGTAAGGTGATTTCTTCGAATCGATTTTTCTGTGAAATGTATGGAAATAATCAACCAATTTAAACGCGGTTTGGTATAACAATTACAGGTCCCGAGACCTATCATTTGAGGTATCAAGAACCGCAATCGGAGCACAATTGCAGATTTTGGATTTTTACAGCTCTGAATCGGCTGAGCTATAGTAAGGTGATTTTCTTCGAATCGAATTTTCTACGAAATGTGTGGTATACCTATTACAGGTTCCGAGACTTATCATTTGAGGTATCAAGAACCGCAATCTGAGCACAATTGCAGATTTTGGATGTTTACAGCTCTGAATCGGCTGAGTTAGAGTAACGTGATTTCTTCGAATCGATTTTTCTGTGAAATGTATGGAAATAATCAACCAATTTAAACGCGGTTTGGCATAACAATTACAGGTCCCGAGACCTATCATTTGAGGTATCAAGAACCGCAATCGGAGCACAATTGCAGATTTTGGATTTTTACAGCTCTGAATCGGCTGAGCTATAGTAAGGTGATTTTCTTCGAATCGAATTTTCTACGAAATGTGTGGTATACCTATTACAGGTTCCGAGACTTATCATTTGAGGTATCAAGAACCGCAATCTGAGCACAATTGCAGATTTTGGATGTTTACAGCTCTGAATCGGCTGAGTTATAGTAAGGTGATTTCTTCGAATCGATTTTTCTGTGAAATGTATGGAAATAATCAACCAATTTAAACGCGGTTTGGTATAACAATTACAGGTCCCGAGACCTATCATTTGAGGTATCAAGAACCGCAATCGGAGCACAATTGCAGATTTTGGATTTTTACAGCTCTGAATCGGCTGAGTTATAGTAAGGTGATTTCTTCGAATCGATTTTTCTGTGAAATGTATGGAAATAATCAACCAATTTAAACGCGGTTTGGTATAACAATTACAGGTCCCGAGACCTATCATTTGAGGTATCAAGAACCGCAATCGGAGCACAATTGCAGATTTTGGATTTTTACAGCTCTGAATCGGCTGAGCTATAGTAAGGTGATTTTCTTCGAATCGAATTTTCTACGAAATGTGTGGTATACCTATTACAGGTTCCGAGACTTATCATTTGAGGTATCAAGAACCGCAATCTGAGCACAATTGCAGATTTTGGATGTTTACAGCTCTGAATCGGCTGAGTTATAGTAAGGTGATTTCTTCGAATCGATTTTTCTGTGAAATGTATGGAAATAATCAACCAATTTAAACGCGGTTTGGCATAACAATTACAGGTCCCGAGACCTATCATTTGAGGTATCAAGAACCGCAATCGGAGCACAATTGCAGATTTTGGATTTTTACAGCTCTGAATCGGCTGAGCTATAGTAAGGTGATTTTCTTCGAATCGAATATTCTACGAAATGTGTGGTATACCTATTACAGGTTCCGAGACTTATCATTTGAGGTATCAAGAACCGCAATCTGAGCACAATTGCAGATTTTGGATGTTTACAGCTCTGAATCGGCTGAGTTAGAGTAAGGTGATTTCTTCGAATCGATTTTTCTGTGAAATGTATGGAAATAATCAACCAATTTAAACGCGGTTTGGCATAACAATTACAGGTCCCGAGACCTATCATTTGAGGTATCAAGAACCGCAATCGGAGCACAATTGCAGATTTTGGATTTTTACAGCTCTGAATCGGCTGAGCTATAGTAAGGTGATTTTCTTCGAATCGAATTTTCTACGAAATGTGTGGTATACCTATTACAGGTTCCGAGACTTATCATTTGAGGTATCAAGAACCGCAATCTGAGCACAATTGCAGATTTTGGATGTTTACAGCTCTGAATCGGCTGAGTTATAGTAAGGTGATTTCTTCGAATCGATTTTTCTGTGAAATGTATGGAAATAATCAACCAATTTAAACGCGGTTTGGCATAACAATTACAGGTCCCGAGACCTATCATTTGAGGTATCAAGAACCGCAATCGGAGCACAATTGCAGATTTTGGATTTTTACAGCTCTGAATCGGCTGAGCTATAGTAAGGTGATTTCTTCGAATCGAATATTCTACGAAATGTGTGGTATACCTATTACAGGTTCCGAGACTTATCATTTGAGGTATCAAGAACCGCAATCTGAGCACAATTGCAGATTTTGGATGTTTACAGCTCTGAATCGGCTGAGTTAGAGTAAGGTGATTTCTTCGAATCGATTTTTCTGTGAAATGTATGGAAATAATCAACCAATTTAAACGCGGTTTGGCATAACAATTACAGGTCCCGAGACCTATCATTTGAGGTATCAAGAACCGCAATCGGAGCACAATTGCAGATTTTGGATTTTTACAGCTCTGAATCGGCTGAGCTATAGTAAGGTGATTTTCTTCGAATCGAATTTTCTACGAAATGTGTGGTATACCTATTACAGGTTCCGAGACTTATCATTTGAGGTATCAAGAACCGCAATCTGAGCACAATTGCAGATTTTGGATGTTTACAGCTCTGAATCGGCTGAGTTAGAGTAAGGTGATTTCTTCGAATCGATTTTTCTGTGAAATGTATGGAAATAATCAACCAATTTAAACGCGGTTTGGTATAACAATTACAGGTCCCGAGACCTATCATTTGAGGTATCAAGAACCGCAATCGGAGCACAATTGCAGATTTTGGATTTTTACAGCTCTGAATCGGCTGAGCTATAGTAAGGTGATTTTCTTCGAATCGAATTTTCTACGAAATGTGTGGTATACCTATTACAGGTTCCGAGACTTATCATTTGAGGTATCAAGAACCGCAATCTGAGCACAATTGCAGATTTTGGATGTTTACAGCTCTGAATCGGCTGAGTTATAGTAAGGTGATTTCTTCGAATCGATTTTTCTGTGAAATGTATGGAAATAATCAACCAATTTAAACGCGGTTTGGCATAACAATTACAGGTCCCGAGACCTATCATTTGAGGTATCAAGAACCGCAATCGGAGCACAATTGCAGATTTTGGATTTTTACAGCTCTGAATCGGCTGAGCTATAGTAAGGTGATTTTCTTCGAATCGAATTTTCTACGAAATGTGTGGTATACCTATTACAGGTTCCGAGACTTATCATTTGAGGTATCAAGAACCGCAATCTGAGCACAATTGCAGATTTTGGATGTTTACAGCTCTGAATCGGCTGAGTTATAGTAAGGTGATTTCTTCGAATCGATTTTTCTGTGAAATGTATGGAAATAATCAACCAATTTAAACGCGGTTTGGCATAAAAATTACAGGTCCCGAGACCTATCATTTGAGGTATCAAGAACCGCAATCTGAGCACAATTGCAGATTTTGGATGTTTACAGCTCTGAATCGGCTGAGTTATAGTAAGGTGATTTCTTCGAATCGATTTTTCTGTGAAATGTATGGAAATAATCAACCAATTTAAACGCGGTTTGGTATAACAATTACAGGTCCCGAGACCTATCATTTGAGGTATCAAGAACCGCAATCGGAGCACAATTGCAGATTTTGGATTTTTACAGCTCTGAATCGGCTGAGCTATAGTAAGGTGATTTTCTTCGAATCGAATTTTCTACGAAATGTGTGGTATACCTATTACAGGTTCCGAGACTTATCATTTGAGGTATCAAGAACCGCAATCTGAGCACAATTGCAGATTTTGGATGTTTACAGCTCTGAATCGGCTGAGTTAGAGTAAGGTGATTTCTTCGAATCGATTTTTCTGTGAAATGTATGGAAATAATCAACCAATTTAAACGCGGTTTGGCATAACAATTACAGGTCCCGAGACCTATCATTTGAGGTATCAAGAACCGCAATCGGAGCACAATTGCAGATTTTGGATTTTTACAGCTCTGAATCGGCTGAGCTATAGTAAGGTGATTTTCTTCGAATCGAATTTTCTACGAAATGTGTGGTATACCAATTACAGGTTCCGAGACTTATCATTTGAGGTATCAAGAACCGCAATCTGAGCACAATTGCAGATTTTGGATGTTTACAGCTCTGAATCGGCTGAGTTATAGTAAGGTGATTTCTTCGAATCGATTTTTCTGTGAAATGTATGGAAATAATCAACCAATTTAAACGCGGTTTGGTATAACAATTACAGGTCCCGAGACCTATCATTTGAGGTATCAAGAACCGCAATCGGAGCACAATTGCAGATTTTGGATTTTTACAGCTCTGAATCGGCTGAGTTATAGTAAGGTGATTTCTTCGAATCGATTTTTCTGTGAAATGTATGGAAATAATCAACCAATTTAAACGCGGTTTGGCATAACAATTACAGGTCCCGAGACCTATCATTTGAGGTATCAAGAACCGCAATCGGAGCACAATTGCAGATTTTGGATTTTTACAGCTCTGAATCGGCTGAGCTATAGTAAGGTGATTTTCTTCGAATCGAATATTCTACGAAATGTGTGGTATACCTATTACAGGTTCCGAGACTTATCATTTGAGGTATCAAGAACCGCAATCTGAGCACAATTGCAGATTTTGGATGTTTACAGCTCTGAATCGGCTGAGTTAGAGTAAGGTGATTTCTTCGAATCGATTTTTCTGTGAAATGTATGGAAATAATCAACCAATTTAAACGCGGTTTGGTATAACAATTACAGGTCCCGAGACCTATCATTTGAGGTATCAAGAACCGCAATCGGAGCACAATTGCAGATTTTGGATTTTTACAGCTCTGAATCGGCTGAGCTATAGTAAGGTGATTTTCTTCGAATCGAATTTTCTACGAAATGTGTGGTATACCTATTACAGGTTCCGAGACTTATCATTTGAGGTATCAAGAACCGCAATCTGAGCACAATTGCAGATTTTGGATGTTTACAGCTCTGAATCGGCTGAGTTATAGTAAGGTGATTTCTTCGAATCGATTTTTCTGTGAAATGTATGGAAATAATCAACCAATTTAAACGCGGTTTGGCATAACAATTACAGGTCCCGAGACCTATCATTTGAGGTATCAAGAACCGCAATCGGAGCACAATTGCAGATTTTGGATTTTTACAGCTCTGAATCGGCTGAGCTATAGTAAGGTGATTTTCTTCGAATCGAATATTCTACGAAATGTGTGGTATACCTATTACAGGTTCCGAGACTTATCATTTGAGGTATCAAGAACCGCAATCTGAGCACAATTGCAGATTTTGGATGTTTACAGCTCTGAATCGGCTGAGTTAGAGTAAGGTGATTTCTTCGAATCGATTTTTCTGTGAAATGTATGGAAATAATCAACCAATTTAAACGCGGTTTGGCATAACAATTACAGGTCCCGAGACCTATCATTTGAGGTATCAAGAACCGCAATCGGAGCACAATTGCAGATTTTGGATTTTTACAGCTCTGAATCGGCTGAGCTATAGTAAGGTGATTTTCTTCGAATCGAATTTTCTACGAAATGTGTGGTATACCTATTACAGGTTCCGAGACTTATCATTTGAGGTATCAAGAACCGCAATCTGAGCACAATTGCAGATTTTGGATGTTTACAGCTCTGAATCGGCTGAGTTATAGTAAGGTGATTTCTTCGAATCGATTTTTCTGTGAAATGTATGGAAATAATCAACCAATTTAAACGCGGTTTGGCATAACAATTACAGGTCCCGAGACCTATCATTTGAGGTATCAAGAACCGCAATCGGAGCACAATTGCAGATTTTGGATTTTTACAGCTCTGAATCGGCTGAGCTATAGTAAGGTGATTTTCTTCGAATCGAATATTCTACGAAATGTGTGGTATACCTATTACAGGTTCCGAGACTTATCATTTGAGGTATCAAGAACCGCAATCTGAGCACAATTGCAGATTTTGGATGTTTACAGCTCTGAATCGGCTGAGTTAGAGTAAGGTGATTTCTTCGAATCGATTTTTCTGTGAAATGTATGGAAATAATCAACCAATTTAAACGCGGTTTGGCATAACAATTACAGGTCCCGAGACCTATCATTTGAGGTATCAAGAACCGCAATCGGAGCACAATTGCAGATTTTGGATTTTTACAGCTCTGAATCGGCTGAGCTATAGTAAGGTGATTTTCTTCGAATCGAATTTTCTACGAAATGTGTGGTATACCTATTACAGGTTCCGAGACTTATCATTTGAGGTATCAAGAACCGCAATCTGAGCACAATTGCAGATTTTGGATGTTTACAGCTCTGAATCGGCTGAGTTATAGTAAGGTGATTTCTTCGAATCGATTTTTCTGTGAAATGTATGGAAATAATCAACCAATTTAAACGCGGTTTGGCATAACAATTACAGGTCCCGAGACCTATCATTTGAGGTATCAAGAACCGCAATCGGAGCACAATTGCAGATTTTGGATTTTTACAGCTCTGAATCGGCTGAGCTATAGTAAGGTGATTTTCTTCGAATCGAATATTCTACGAAATGTGTGGTATACCTATTACAGGTTCCGAGACTTATCATTTGAGGTATCAAGAACCGCAATCTGAGCACAATTGCAGATTTTGGATGTTTACAGCTCTGAATCGGCTGAGTTAGAGTAAGGTGATTTCTTCGAATCGATTTTTCTGTGAAATGTATGGAAATAATCAACCAATTTAAACGCGGTTTGGCATAACAATTACAGGTCCCGAGACCTATCATTTGAGGTATCAAGAACCGCAATCGGAGCACAATTGCAGATTTTGGATTTTTACAGCTCTGAATCGGCTGAGCTATAGTAAGGTGATTTTCTTCGAATCGAATTTTCTACGAAATGTGTGGTATACCTATTACAGGTTCCGAGACTTATCATTTGAGGTATCAAGAACCGCAATCTGAGCACAATTGCAGATTTTGGATGTTTACAGCTCTGAATCGGCTGAGTTATAGTAAGGTGATTTCTTCGAATCGATTTTTCTGTGAAATGTATGGAAATAATCAACCAATTTAAACGCGGTTTGGCATAACAATTACAGGTCCCGAGACCTATCATTTGAGGTATCAAGAACCGCAATCGGAGCACAATTGCAGATTTTGGATTTTTACAGCTCTGAATCGGCTGAGCTATAGTAAGGTGATATTCTTCGAATCGAATTTTCTACGAAATGTGTGGTATACCTATTACAGGTTCCGAGACTTATCATTTGAGGTATCAAGAACCGCAATCTGAGCACAATTGCAGATTTTGGATGTTTACAGCTCTGAATCGGCTGAGTTAGAGTAAGGTGATTTCTTCGAATCGATTTTTCTGTGAAATGTATGGAAATAATCAACCAATTTAAACGCGGTTTGGCATAACAATTACAGGTCCCGAGACCTATCATTTGAGGTATCAAGAACCGCAATCGGAGCACAATTGCAGATTTTGGATTTTTACAGCTCTGAATCGGCTGAGCTATAGTAAGGTGATTTTCTTCGAATCGAATTTTCTACGAAATGTGTGGTATACCTATTACAGGTTCCGAGACTTATCATTTGAGGTATCAAGAACCGCAATCTGAGCACAATTGCAGATTTTGGATGTTTACAGCTCTGAATCGGCTGAGTTATAGTAAGGTGATTTCTTCGAATCGATTTTTCTGTGAAATGTATGGAAACAATCAACCAATTTAAACGCGGTTTGGCATAACAATTACAGGTCCCGAGACCTATCATTTGAGGTATCAAGAACCGCAATCTGAGCACAATTGCAGATTTTGGATGTTTACAGCTCTGAATCGGCTGAGTTATAGTAAGGTGATTTCTTCGAATCGATTTTTCTGTGAAATGTATGGAAATAATCAACCAATTTAAACGCGGTTTGGCATAACAATTACAGGTCCCGAGACCTATCATTTGAGGTATCAAGAACCGCAATCGGAGCACAATTGCAGATTTTGGATTTTTACAGCTCTGAATCGGCTGAGCTATAGTAAGGTGATTTTCTTCGAATCGAATTTTCTACGAAATGTGTGGTATACCTATTACAGGTTCCGAGACTTATCATTTGAGGTATCAAGAACCGCAATCTGAGCACAATTGCAGATTTTGGATGTTTACAGCTCTGAATCGGCTGAGTTAGAGTAAGGTGATTTCTTCGAATCGATTTTTCTGTGAAATGTATGGAAATAATCAACCAATTTAAACGCGGTTTGGCATAACAATTACAGGTCCCGAGACCTATCATTTGAGGTATCAAGAACCGCAATCGGAGCACAATTGCAGATTTTGGATTTTTACAGCTCTGAATCGGCTGAGCTATAGTAAGGTGATTTTCTTCGAATCGAATTTTCTACGAAATGTGTGGTATACCTATTACAGGTTCCGAGACTTATCATTTGAGGTATCAAGAACCGCAATCTGAGCACAATTGCAGATTTTGGATGTTTACAGCTCTGAATCGGCTGAGTTATAGTAAGGTGATTTCTTCGAATCGATTTTTCTGTGAAATGTATGGAAATAATCAACCAATTTAAACGCGGTTTGGCATAACAATTACAGGTCCCGAGACCTATCATTTGAGGTATCAAGAACCGCAATCGGAGCACAATTGCAGATTTTGGATTTTTACAGCTCTGAATCGGCTGAGCTATAGTAAGGTGATATTCTTCGAATCGAATTTTCTACGAAATGTGTGGTATACCTATTACAGGTTCCGAGACTTATCATTTGAGGTATCAAGAACCGCAATCTGAGCACAATTGCAGATTTTGGATGTTTACAGCTCTGAATCGGCTGAGTTATAGTAAGGTGATTTCTTCGAATCGATTTTTCTGTGAAATGTATGGAAATAATCAACCAATTTAAACGCGGTTTAATATAACAATTACAGGTCCCGAGACCTATCATTTGAGGTATCAAGAACCGCAATCGGAGCACAATTGCAGATTTTGGATTTTTACAGCTCTGAATCGGCTGAGCTATAGTAAGGTGATATTCTTCGAATCGAATTTTCTACGAAATGTGTGGTATACCTATTACAGGTTCCGAGACTTATCATTTGAGGTATCAAGAACCGCAATCTGAGCACAATTGCAGATTTTGGATGTTTACAGCTCTGAATCGGCTGAGTTATAGTAAGGTGATTTCTTCGAATCGATTTTTCTGTGAAATGTATCAAGAGGTATCAAGAACCGCAATCGGAGCACAATTGCAGATTTTGGATTTTTACAGCTCTGAATCGGCTGAGCTATAGTAAGGTGATTTTCTTCGAATCGAATTTTCTACGAAATGTGTGGTATACCTATTACAGGTTCCGAGACTTATCATTTGAGGTATCAAGAACCGCAATCTGAGCACAATTGCAGATTTTGGATGTTTACAGCTCTGAATCGGCTGAGTTATAGTAAGGTGATTTCTTCGAATCGATTTTTCTGTGAAATGTATGGAAATAATCAACCAATTTAAACGCGGTTTGGCATAACAATTACAGGTCCCGAGACCTATCATTTGAGGTATCAAGAACCGTAATCTGAGCACAATTGCAGATTTTGGATGTTTACAGCTCTGAATCGGCTGAGTTATAGTAAGGTGATTTCTTCGAATCGATTTTTCTGTGAAATGTATGGAAATAATCAACCAATTTAAACGCGGTTTGGCATAACAATTACAGGTCCCGAGACCTATCATTTGAGGTATCAAGAACCGCAATCGGAGCACAATTGCAGATTTTGGATTTTTACAGCTCTGAATCGGCTGAGCTATAGTAAGGTGATTTTCTTCGAATCGAATTTTCTACGAAATGTGTGGTATACCTATTACAGGTTCCGAGACTTATCATTTGAGGTATCAAGAACCGCAATCTGAGCACAATTGCAGATTTTGGATGTTTACAGCTCTGAATCGGCTGAGTTAGAGTAAGGTGATTTCTTCGAATCGATTTTTCTGTGAAATGTATGGAAATAATCAACCAATTTAAACGCGGTTTGGCATAACAATTACAGGTCCCGAGACCTATCATTTGAGGTATCAAGAACCGCAATCGGAGCACAATTGCAGATTTTGGATTTTTACAGCTCTGAATCGGCTGAGCTATAGTAAGGTGATTTTCTTCGAATCGAATTTTCTACGAAATGTGTGGTATACCTATTACAGGTTCCGAGACTTATCATTTGAGGTATCAAGAACCGCAATCTGAGCACAATTGCAGATTTTGGATGTTTACAGCTCTGAATCGGCTGAGTTATAGTAAGGTGATTTCTTCGAATCGATTTTTCTGTGAAATGTATGGAAATAATCAACCAATTTAAACGCGGTTTGGCATAACAATTACAGGTCCCGAGACCTATCATTTGAGGTATCAAGAACCGCAATCGGAGCACAATTGCAGATTTTGGATTTTTACAGCTCTGAATCGGCTGAGCTATAGTAAGGTGATATTCTTCGAATCGAATTTTCTACGAAATGTGTGGTATACCTATTACAGGTTCCGAGACTTATCATTTGAGGTATCAAGAACCGCAATCTGAGCACAATTGCAGATTTTGGATGTTTACAGCTCTGAATCGGCTGAGTTATAGTAAGGTGATTTCTTCGAATCGATTTTTCTGTGAAATGTATGGAAATAATCAACCAATTTAAACGCGGTTTGGCATAACAATTACAGGTCCCGAGACCTATCATTTGAGGTATCAAGAACCGCAATCGGAGCACAATTGCAGATTTTGGATTTTTACAGCTCTGAATCGGCTGAGCTATAGTAAGGTGATATTCTTCGAATCGAATTTTCTACGAAATGTGTGGTATACCTATTACAGGTTCCGAGACTTATCATTTGAGGTATCAAGAACCGCAATCTGAGCACAATTGCAGATTTTGGATGTTTACAGCTCTGAATCGGCTGAGTTATAGTAAGGTGATTTCTTCGAATCGATTTTTCTGTGAAATGTATGGAAATAATCAACCAATTTAAACGCGGTTTGGCATAACAATTACAGGTCCCGAGACCTATCATTTGAGGTATCAAGAACCGCAATCGGAGCACAATTGCAGATTTTTGATTTTTACAGCTCTGAATCGGCTGAGCTATAGTAAGGTGATTTTCTTCGAATCGAATTTTCTACGAAATGTGTGGTATACCTATTACAGGTTCCGAGACTTATCATTTGAGGTATCAAGAACCGCAATCTGAGCACAATTGCAGATTTTGGATGTTTACAGCTCTGAATCGGCTGAGTTATAGTAAGGTGATTTCTTCGAATCGATTTTTCTGTGAAATGTATGGAAATAATCAACCAATTTAAACGCGGTTTGGCATAACAATTACAGGTCCCGAGACCTATCATTTGAGGTATCAAGAACCGCAATCGGAGCACAATTGCAGATTTTGGATTTTTACAGCTCTGAATCGGCTGAGCTATAGTAAGGTGATTTTCTTCGAATCGATTTTTCTGTGAAATGTATGGAAATAATCAACCAATTTAAACGCGGTTTGGCATAACAATTACAGGTCCCGAGACCTATCATTTGAGGTATCAAGAACCGCAATCGGAGCACAATTGCAGATTTTGGATTTTTACAGCTCTGAATCGGCTGAGCTATAGTAAGGTGATTTCTTCGAATCGATTTTTCTGTGAAATGTATGGAAATAATCAACCAATTTAAACGCGGTTTGGCATAACAATTAAAGGTCCCGAGACCTATCATTTGAGGTATCAAGAACCGCAATCGGAGCACAATTGCAGATTTTGGATTTTTACAGCTCTGAATCGGCTGAGCTATAGTAAGGTGATTTTCTTCGAATCGAATTTTCTACGAAATGTGTGGTATACCTATTACAGGTTCCGAGACTTATCATTTGAGGTATCAAGAACCGCAATCTGAGCACAATTGCAGATTTTGGATGTTTACAGCTCTGAATCGGCTGAGTTAGAGTAAGGTGATTTCTTCGAATCGATTTTTCTGTGAAATGTATGGAAATAATCAACCAATTTAAACGCGGTTTGGCATAACAATTACAGGTCCCGAGACCTATCATTTGAGGTATCAAGAACCGCAATCGGAGCACAATTGCAGATTTTGGATTTTTACAGCTCTCAATCGGCTGAGCTATAGTAAGGTGATTTTCTTCGAATCGAATTTTCTACGAAATGTGTGGTATACCTATTACAGGTTCCGAGACTTATCATTTGAGGTATCAAGAACCGCAATCTGAGCACAATTGCAGATTTTGGATGTTTACAGCTCTGAATCGGCTGAGTTAGAGTAAGGTGATTTCTTCGAATCGATTTTTCTGTGAAATGTATGGAAATAATCAACCAATTTAAACGCGGTTTGGCATAACAATTACAGGTCCCGAGACCTATCATTTGAGGTATCAAGAACCGCAATCGGAGCACAATTGCAGATTTTGGATTTTTACAGCTCTGAATCGGCTGAGCTATAGTAAGGTGATTTTCTTCGAATCGAATTTTCTACGAAATGTGTGGTATACCTATTACAGGTTCCGAGACTTATCATTTGAGGTATCAAGAACCGCAATCTGAGCACAATTGCAGATTTTGGATGTTTACAGCTCTGAATCGGCTGAGTTATAGTAAGGTGATTTCTTCGAATCGATTTTTCTGTGAAATGTATGGAAATAATCAACCAATTTAAACGCGGTTTGGCATAACAATTACAGGTCCCGAGACCTATCATTTGAGGTATCAAGAACCGCAATCGGAGCACAATTGCAGATTTTGGATTTTTACAGCTCTGAATCGGCTGAGCTATAGTAAGGTGATTTTCTTCGAATCGAATTTTCTACGAAATGTGTGGTATACCTATTACAGGTTCCGAGACTTATCATTTGAGGTATCAAGAACCGCAATCTGAGCACAATTGCAGATTTTGGATGTTTACAGCTCTGAATCGGCTGAGTTATAGTAAGGTGATTTCTTCGAATCGATTTTTCTGTGAAATGTATGGAAATAATCAACCAATTTAAACGCGGTTTGGCATAACAATTACAGGTCCCGAGACCTATCATTTGAGGTATCAAGAACCGCAATCTGAGCACAATTGCAGATTTTGGATGTTTACAGCTCTGAATCGGCTGAGTTATAGTAAGGTGATTTCTTCGAATCGATTTTTCTGTGAAATGTATGGAAATAATCAACCAATTTAAACGCGGTTTGGCATAACAATTACAGGTCCCGAGACCTATCATTTGAGGTATCAAGAACCGTAATCGGAGCACAATTGCAGATTTTGGATTTTTACAGCTCTGAATCGGCTGAGCTATAGTAAGGTGATTTTCTTCGAATCGAATTTTCTACGAAATGTGTGGTATACCTATTACAGGTTCCGAGACTTATCATTTGAGGTATCAAGAACCGCAATCTGAGCACAATTGCAGATTTTGGATGTTTACAGCTCTGAATCGGCTGAGTTATAGTAAGGTGATTTCTTCGAATCGATTTTTCTGTGAAATGTATGGAAATAATCAACCAATTTAAACGCGGTTTGGTATAACAATTACAGGTCCCGAGACCTATCATTTGAGGTATCAAGAACCGCAATCGGAGCACAATTGCAGATTTTGGATTTTTACAGCTCTGAATCGGCTGAGCTATAGTAAGGTGATTTTCTTCGAATCGAATTTTCTACGAAATGTGTGGTATACCTATTACAGGTTCCGAGACTTATCATTTGAGGTATCAAGAACCGCAATCTGAGCACAATTGCAGATTTTGGATGTTTACAGCTCTGAATCGGCTGAGTTAGAGTAAGGTGATTTCTTCGAATCGATTTTTCTGTGAAATGTATGGAAATAATCAACCAATTTAAACGCGGTTTGGCATAACAATTACAGGTCCCGAGACCTATCATTTGAGGTATCAAGAACCGCAATCGGAGCACAATTGCAGATTTTGGATTTTTACAGCTCTGAATCGGCTGAGCTATAGTAAGGTGATTTTCTTCGAATCGAATTTTCTACGAAATGTGTGGTATACCTATTACAGGTTCCGAGACTTATCATTTGAGGTATCAATAACCGCAATCTGAGCACAATTGCAGATTTTGGATGTTTACAGCTCTGAATCGGCTGAGTTATAGTAAGGTGATTTCTTCGAATCGATTTTTCTGTGAAATGTATGGAAATAATCAACCAATTTAAACGCGGTTTGGCATAACAATTACAGGTCCCGAGACCTATCATTTGAGGTATCAAGAACCGCAATCGGAGCACAATTGCAGATTTTGGATTTTTACAGCTCTGAATCGGCTGAGCTATAGTAAGGTGATTTTCTTCGAATCGAATTTTCTACGAAATGTGTGGTATACTTATTACAGGTTCCGAGACTTATCATTTGAGGTATCAAGAACCGCAATCTGAGCACAATTGCAGATTTTGGATGTTTACAGCTCTGAATCGGCTGAGTTATAGTAAGGTGATTTCTTCGAATCGATTTTTCTGTGAAATGTATGGAAATAATCAACCAATTTAAACGCGGTTTGGCATAACAATTACAGGTCCCGAGACCTATCATTTGAGGTATCAAGAACCGCAATCGGAGCACAATTGCAGATTTTGGATTTTTACAGCTCTGAATCGGCTGAGCTATAGTAAGGTGATTTTCTTCGAATCGAATTTTCTACGAAATGTGTGGTATACCTATTACAGGTTCCGAGACTTATCATTTGAGGTATCAAGAACCGCAATCTGAGCACAATTGCAGATTTTGGATGTTTACAGCTCTGAATCGGCTGAGTTATAGTAAGGTGATTTCTTCGAATCGATTTTTCTGTGAAATGTATGGAAATAATCAACCAATTTAAACGCGGTTTGGTATAACAATTACAGGTCCCGAGACCTATCATTTGAGGTATCAAGAACCGCAATCGGAGCACAATTGCAGATTTTGGATTTTTACAGCTCTGAATCGGCTGAGCTATAGTAAGGTGATTTTCTTCGAATCGAATTTTCTACGAAATGTGTGGTATACCTATTACAGGTTCCGAGACTTATCATTTGAGGTATCAAGAACCGCAATCTGAGCACAATTGCAGATTTTGGATGTTTACAGCTCTGAATCGGCTGAGTTAGAGTAAGGTGATTTCTTCGAATCGATTTTTCTGTGAAATGTATGGAAATAATCAACCAATTTAAACGCGGTTTGGCATAACAATTACAGGTCCCGAGACCTATCATTTGAGGTATCAAGAACCGCAATCGGAGCACAATTGCAGATTTTGGATTTTTACAGCTCTGAATCGGCTGAGCTATAGTAAGGTGATTTTCTTCGAATCGAATTTTCTACGAAATGTGTGGTATACCTATTACAGGTTCCGAGACTTATCATTTGAGGTATCAATAACCGCAATCTGAGCACAATTGCAGATTTTGGATGTTTACAGCTCTGAATCGGCTGAGTTATAGTAAGGTGATTTCTTCGAATCGATTTTTCTGTGAAATGTATGGAAATAATCAACCAATTTAAACGCGGTTTGGCATAACAATTACAGGTCCCGAGACCTATCATTTGAGGTATCAAGAACCGCAATCGGAGCACAATTGCAGATTTTGGATTTTTACAGCTCTGAATCGGCTGAGCTATAGTAAGGTGATTTTCTTCGAATCGAATTTTCTACGAAATGTGTGGTATACTTATTACAGGTTCCGAGACTTATCATTTGAGGTATCAAGAACCGCAATCTGAGCACAATTGCAGATTTTGGATGTTTACAGCTCTGAATCGGCTGAGTTATAGTAAGGTGATTTCTTCGAATCGATTTTTCTGTGAAATGTATGGAAATAATCAACCAATTTAAACGCGGTTTGGCATAACAATTACAGGTCCCGAGACCTATCATTTGAGGTATCAAGAACCGCAATCGGAGCACAATTGCAGATTTTGGATTTTTACAGCTCTGAATCGGCTGAGCTATAGTAAGGTGATTTTCTTCGAATCGAATTTTCTACGAAATGTGTGGTATACCTATTACAGGTTCCGAGACTTATCATTTGAGGTATCAAGAACCGCAATCTGAGCACAATTGCAGATTTTGGATGTTTACAGCTCTGAATCGGCTGAGTTATAGTAAGGTGATTTCTTCGAATCGATTTTTCTGTGAAATGTATGGAAATAATCAACCAATTTAAACGCGGTTTGGTATAACAATTACAGGTCCCGAGACCTATCATTTGAGGTATCAAGAACCGCAATCGGAGCACAATTGCAGATTTTGGATTTTTACAGCTCTGAATCGGCTGAGCTATAGTAAGGTGATTTTCTTCGAATCGAATTTTCTACGAAATGTGTGGTATACCTATTACAGGTTCCGAGACTTATCATTTGAGGTATCAAGAACCGCAATCTGAGCACAATTGCAGATTTTGGATGTTTACAGCTCTGAATCGGCTGAGTTAGAGTAAGGTGATTTCTTCGAATCGATTTTTCTGTGAAATGTATGGAAATAATCAACCAATTTAAACGCGGTTTGGCATAACAATTACAGGTCCCGAGACCTATCATTTGAGGTATCAAGAACCGCAATCGGAGCACAATTGCAGATTTTGGATTTTTACAGCTCTGAATCGGCTGAGCTATAGTAAGGTGATTTTCTTCGAATCGAATTTTCTACGAAATGTGTGGTATACCTATTACAGGTTCCGAGACTTATCATTTGAGGTATCAAGAACCGCAATCTGAGCACAATTGCAGATTTTGGATGTTTACAGCTCTGAATCGGCTGAGTTATAGTAAGGTGATTTCTTCGAATCGATTTTTCTGTGAAATGTATGGAAATAATCAACCAATTTAAACGCGGTTTGGCATAACAATTACAGGTCCCGAGACCTATCATTTGAGGTATCAAGAACCGCAATCGGAGCACAATTGCAGATTTTGGATTTTTACAGCTCTGAATCGGCTGAGCTATAGTAAGGTGATTTTCTTCGAATCGAATTTTCTACGAAATGTGTGGTATACCTATTACAGGTTCCGAGACTTATCATTTGAGGTATCAAGAACCGCAATCTGAGCACAATTGCAGATTTTGGATGTTTACAGCTCTGAATCGGCTGAGTTATAGTAAGGTGATTTCTTCGAATCGATTTTTCTGTGAAATGTATGGAAATAATCAACCAATTTAAACGCGGTTTGGCATAACAATTACAGGTCCCGAGACCTATCATTTGAGGTATCAAGAACCGCAATCGGAGCACAATTGCAGATTTTGGATTTTTACAGCTCTGAATCGGCTGAGCTATAGTAAGGTGATTTTCTTCGAATCGAATTTTCTACGAAATGTGTGGTATACCTATTACAGGTTCCGAGACTTATCATTTGAGGTATCAAGAACCGCAATCTGAGCACAATTGCAGATTTTGGATGTTTACAGCTCTGAATCGGCTGAGTTATAGTAAGGTGATTTCTTCGAATCGATTTATCTGTGAAATGTATGGAAATAATCAACCAATTTAAACGCGGTTTGGCATAACAATTACAGGTCCCGAGACCTATCATTTGAGGTATCAAGAACCGCAATCGGAGCACAATTGCAGATTTTGGATTTTTACAGCTCTGAATCGGCTGAGCTATAGTAAGGTGATTTTCTTCGAATCGAATTTTCTACGAAATGTGTGGTATACCTATTACAGGTTCCGAGACTTATCATTTGAGGTATCAAGAACCGCAATCTGAGCACAATTGCAGATTTTGGATGTTTACAGCTCTGAATCGGCTGAGTTATAGTAAGGTGATTTCTTCGAATCGATTTTTCTGTGAAATGTATGGAAATAATCAACCAATTTAAACGCGGTTTGGTATAACAATTACAGGTCCCGAGACCTATCATTTGAGGTATCAAGAACCGCAATCGGAGCACAATTGCAGATTTTGGATTTTTACAGCTCTGAATCGGCTGAGCTATAGTAAGGTGATTTTCTTCGAATCGAATTTTCTACGAAATGTGTGGTATACCTATTACAGGTTCCGAGACTTATCATTTGAGGTATCAAGAACCGCAATCTGAGCACAATTGCAGATTTTGGATGTTTACAGCTCTGAATCGGCTGAGTTATAGTAAGGTGATTTCTTCGAATCGATTTTTCTGTGAAATGTATGGAAATAATCAACCAATTTAAACGCGGTTTGGTATAACAATTACAGGTCCCGAGACCTATCATTTGAGGTATCAAGAACCGCAATCGGAGCACAATTGCAGATTTTGGATTTTTACAGCTCTGAATCGGCTGAGCTATAGTAAGGTGATTTTCTTCGAATCGAATTTTCTACGAAATGTGTGGTATACCTATTACAGGTTCCGAGACTTATCATTTGAGGTATCAAGAACCGCAATCTGAGCACAATTGCAGATTTTGGATGTTTACAGCTCTGAATCGGCTGAGTTAGAGTAAGGTGATTTCTTCGAATCGATTTTTCTGTGAAATGTATGGAAATAATCAACCAATTTAAACGCGGTTTGGCATAACAATTACAGGTCCCGAGACCTATCATTTGAGGTATCAAGAACCGCAATCGGAGCACAATTGCAGATTTTCGATTTTTACAGCTCTGAATCGGCTGAGCTATAGTAAGGTGATTTTCTTCGAATCGAATTTTCTACGAAATGTGTGGTATACCTATTACAGGTTCCGAGACTTATCATTTGAGGTATCAAGAACCGCAATCTGAGCACAATTGCAGATTTTGGATGTTTACAGCTCTGAATCGGCTGAGTTATAGTAAGGTGATTTCTTCGAATCGATTTTTCTGTGAAATGTATGGAAATAATCAACCAATTTAAACGCGGTTTGGCATAACAATTACAGGTCCCGAGACCTATCATTTGAGGTATCAAGAACCGCAATCGGAGCACAATTGCAGATTTTGGATTTTTACAGCTCTGAATCGGCTGAGCTATAGTAAGGTGATTTTCTTCGAATCGAATTTTCTACGAAATGTGTGGTATACCTATTACAGGTTCCGAGACTTATCATTTGAGGTATCAAGAACCGCAATCTGAGCACAATTGCAGATTTTGGATGTTTACAGCTCTGAATCGGCTGAGTTATAGTAAGGTGATTTCTTCGAATCGATTTTTCTGTGAAATGTATGGAAATAATCAACCAATTTAAACGCGGTTTGGCATAACAATTACAGGTCCCGAGACCTATCATTTGAGGTATCAAGAACCGCAATCGGAGCACAATTGCAGATTTTGGATTTTTACAGCTCTGAATCGGCTGAGCTATAGTAAGGTGATTTTCTTCGAATCGAATTTTCTACGAAATGTGTGGTATACCTATTACAGGTTCCGCGACTTATCATTTGAGGTATCAAGAACCGCAATCTGAGCACAATTGCAGATTTTGGATGTTTACAGCTCTGAATCGGCTGAGTTAGAGTAAGGTGATTTCTTCGAATCGATTTTTCTGTGAAATGTATGGAAATAATCAACCAATTTAAACGCGGTTTGGCATAACAATTACAGGTCCCGAGACCTATCATTTGAGGTATCAAGAACCGCAATCGGAGCACAATTGCAGATTTTGGATTTTTACAGCTCTGAATCGGCTGAGCTATAGTAAGGTGATTTTCTTCGAATCGAATTTTCTACGAAATGTGTGGTATACCTATTACAGGTTCCGAGACTTATCATTTGAGGTATCAAGAACCGCAATCTGAGCACAATTGCAGATTTTGGATGTTTACAGCTCTGAATCGGCTGAGTTATAGTAAGGTGATTTCTTCGAATCGATTTTTCTGTGAAATGTATGGAAATAATCAACCAATTTAAACGCGGTTTGGCATAACAATTACAGGTCCCGAGACCTATCATTTGAGGTATCAAGAACCGCAATCGGAGCACAATTGCAGATTTTGGATGTTTACAGCTCTGAATCGGCTGAGTTATAGTAAGGTGATTTCTTCGAATCGATTTTTCTGTGAAATGTATGGAAATAATCAACCAATTTAAACGCGGTTTGGTATAACAATTACAGGTCCCGAGACCTATCATTTGAGGTATCAAGAACCGCAATCGGAGCACAATTGCAGATTTTGGATTTTTACAGCTCTGAATCGGCTGAGCTATAGTAAGGTGATTTCCTTCGAATCGAATTTTCTACGAAATGTGTGGTATACCTATTACAGGTTCCGAGACTTATCATTTGAGGTATCAAGAACCGCAATCTGAGCACAATTGCAGATTTTGGATGTTTACAGCTCTGAATCGGCTGAGTTAGAGTAAGGTGATTTCTTCGAATCGATTTTTCTGTGAAATGTATGGAAATAATCAACCAATTTAAACGCGGTTTGGCATAACAATTACAGGTCCCGAGACCTATCATTTGAGGTATCAAGAACCGCAATCGGAGCACAATTGCAGATTTTGGATTTTTACAGCTCTGAATCGGCTGAGCTATAGTAAGGTGATTTTCTTCGAATCGAATTTTCTACGAAATGTGTGGTATACCTATTACAGGTTCCGAGACTTATCATTTGAGGTATCAAGAACCGCAATCTGAGCACAATTGCAGATTTTGGATGTTTACAGCTCTGAATCGGCTGAGTTATAGTAAGGTGATTTCTTCGAATCGATTTTTCTGTGAAATGTATGGAAATAATCAACCAATTTAAACGCGGTTTGGCATAACAATTACAGGTCCCGAGACCTATCATTTGAGGTATCAAGAACCGCAATCGGAGCACAATTGCAGATTTTGGATTTTTACAGCTCTGAATCGGCTGAGCTATAGTAAGGTGATTTTCTTCGAATCGAATTTTCTACGAAATGTGTGGTATACCTATTACAGGTTCCGAGACTTATCATTTGAGGTATCAAGAACCGCAATCTGAGCACAATTGCAGATTTTGGATGTTTACAGCTCTGAATCGGCTGAGTTAGAGTAAGGTGATTTCTTCGAATCGATTTTTCTGTGAAATGTATGGAAATAATCAACCAATTTAAACGCGGTTTGGCATAACAATTACAGGTCCCGAGACCTATCATTTGAGGTATCAAGAACCGCAATCGGAGCACAATTGCAGATTTTGGATTTTTACAGCTCTGAATCGGCTGAGCTATAGTAAGGTGATTTTCTTCGAATCGAATTTTCTACGAAATGTGTGGTATACCTATTACAGGTTCCGAGACTTATCATTTGAGGTATCAAGAACCGCAATCTGAGCACAATTGCAGATTTGGATGTTTACAGCTCTGAATCGGCTGAGTTAGAGTAAGGTGATTTCTTCGAATCGATTTTTCTGTGAAATGTATGGAAATAATCAACCAATTTAAACGCGGTTTGGCATAACAATTACAGGTCCCGAGACCTATCATTTGAGGTATCAAGAACCGCAATCGGAGCACAATTGCAGATTTTGGATTTTTACAGCTCTGAATCGGCTGAGCTATAGTAAGGTGATTTTCTTCGAATCGAATTTTCTACGAAATGTGTGGTATACCTATTACAGGTTCCGAGACTTATCATTTGAGGTATCAAGAACCGCAATCTGAGCACAATTGCAGATTTTGGATGTTTACAGCTCTGAATCGGCTGAGTTAGAGTAAGGTGATTTCTTCGAATCGATTTTTCTGTGAAATGTATGGAAATAATCAACCAATTTAAACGCGGTTTGGCATAACAATTACAGGTCCCGAGACCTATCATTTGAGGTATCAAGAACCGCAATCGGAGCACAATTGCAGATTTTGGATTTTTACAGCTCTGAATCGGCTGAGCTATAGTAAGGTGATTTTCTTCGAATCGAATTTTCTACGAAATGTGTGGTATACCTATTACAGGTTCCGAGACTTATCATTTGAGGTATCAAGAACCGCAATCTGAGCACAATTGCAGATTTTGGATGTTTACAGCTCTGAATCGGCTGAGTTATAGTAAGGTGATTTCTTCGAATCGATTTTTCTGTGAAATGTATGGAAATAATCAACCAATTTAAACGCGGTTTGGCATAACAATTACAGGTCCCGAGACCTATCATTTGAGGTATCAAGAACCGCAATCGGAGCACAATTGCAGATTTTGGATGTTTACAGCTCTGAATCGGCTGAGTTATAGTAAGGTGATTTCTTCGAATCGATTTTTCTGTGAAATGTATGGAAATAATCAACCAATTTAAACGCGGTTTGGCATAACAATTACAGGTCCCGAGACCTATCATTTGAGGTATCAAGAACCGCAATCGGAGCACAATTGCAGATTTTGGATTTTTACAGCTTTGAATCGGCTGAGCTATAGTAAGGTGATTTTCTTCGAATCGAATTTTCTACGAAATGTGTGGTATACCTATTACAGGTTCCGAGACTTATCATTTGAGGTATCAAGAACCGCAATCTGAGCACAATTGCAGATTTTGGATGTTTACAGCTCTGAATCGGCTGAGTTATAGTAAGGTGATTTCTTCGAATCGATTTTTCTGTGAAATGTATGGAAATAATCAACCAATTTAAACGCGGTTTGGCATAACAATTACAGGTCCCGAGACCTATCATTTGAGGTACCAAGAACCGCAATCGGAGCACAATTGCAGATTTTGGATTTTTACAGCTTTGAATCGGCTGAGTTATAGTAAGGTGATTTTCTTCGAATCGAATTTTCTACGAAATGTGTGGTATACCTATTACAGGTTCCGAGACTTATCATTTGAGGTATCAAGAACCGCAATCTGAGCACAATTGCAGATTTTGGATTTTTACAGCTTTGAATCGGCTGAGCTATAGTAAGGTGATTTTCTTCGAATCGAATTTTCTACGAAATGTGTGGTATACCTATTACAGGTTCCGAGACTTATCATTTGAGGTATCAAGAACCGCAATCTGAGCACAATTGCAGATTTTGGATGTTTACAGCTCTGAATCGGCTGAGTTATAGTAAGGTGATTTCTTCGAATCGATTTTTCTGTGAAATGTATGGAAATAATCAACCAATTTAAACGCGGTTTGGCATAACAATTACAGGTCCCGAGACCTATCATTTGAGGTATCAAGAACCGCAATCGGAGCACAATTGCAGATTTTGGATTTTTACAGCTTTGAATCGGCTGAGCTATAGTAAGGTGATTTTCTTCGAATCGAATTTTCTACGAAATGTGTGGTATACCTATTACAGGTTCCGAGACTTATCATTTGAGGTATCAAGAACCGCAATCTGAGCACAATTGCAGATTTTGGATGTTTACAGCTCTGAATCGGCTGAGTTATAGTAAGGTGATTTCTTCGAATCGATTTTTCTGTGAAATGTATGGAAATAATCAACCAATTTAAACGCGGTTTGGCATAACAATTACAGGTCCCGAGACCTATCATTTGAGGTATCAAGAACCGCAATCGGAGCACAATTGCAGATTTTGGATGTTTACAGCTCTGAATCGGCTGAGTTATAGTAAGGTGATTTCTTCGAATCGATTTTTCTGTGAAATGTATGGAAATAATCAACCAATTTAAACGCGGTTTGGCATAACAATTACAGGTCCCGAGACCTATCATTTGAGGTATCAAGAACCGCAATCGGAGCACAATTGCAGATTTTGGATTTTTACAGCTTTGAATCGGCTGAGCTATAGTAAGGTGATTTTCTTCGAATCGAATTTTCTACGAAATGTGTGGTATACCTATTACAGGTTCCGAGACTTATCATTTGAGGTATCAAGAACCGCAATCTGAGCACAATTGCAGATTTTGGATGTTTACAGCTCTGAATCGGCTGAGTTATAGTAAGGTGATTTCTTCGAATCGATTTTTCTGTGAAATGTATGGAAATAATCAACCAATTTAAACGCGGTTTGGCATAACAATTACAGGTCCCGAGACCTATCATTTGAGGTACCAAGAACCGCAATCGGAGCACAATTGCAGATTTTGGATTTTTACAGCTTTGAATCGGCTGAGTTATAGTAAGGTGATTTTCTTCGAATCGAATTTTCTACGAAATGTGTGGTATACCTATTACAGGTTCCGAGACTTATCATTTGAGGTATCAAGAACCGCAATCTGAGCACAATTGCAGATTTTGGATTTTTACAGCTTTGAATCGGCTGAGCTATAGTAAGGTGATTTTCTTCGAATCGAATTTTCTACGAAATGTGTGGTATACCTATTACAGGTTCCGAGACTTATCATTTGAGGTATCAAGAACCGCAATCTGAGCACAATTGCAGATTTTGGATGTTTACAGCTCTGAATCGGCTGAGTTATAGTAAGGTGATTTCTTCGAATCGATTTTTCTGTGAAATGTATGGAAATAATCAACCAATTTAAACGCGGTTTGGCATAACAATTACAGGTCCCGAGACCTATCATTTGAGGTATCAAGAACCGCAATCGGAGCACAATTGCAGATTTTGGATTTTTACAGCTTTGAATCGGCTGAGCTATAGTAAGGTGATTTTCTTCGAATCGAATTTTCTACGAAATGTGTGGTATACCTATTACAGGTTCCGAGACTTATCATTTGAGGTATCAAGAACCGCAATCTGAGCACAATTGCAGATTTTGGATGTTTACAGCTCTGAATCGACTGAGTTATAGTAAGGTGATTTCTTCGAATCGATTTTTCTGTGAAATGTATGGAAATAATCAACCAATTTAAACGCGGTTTGGCATAACAATTACAGGTCCCGAGACCTATCATTTGAGGTATCAAGAACCGCAATCGGAGCACAATTGCAGATTTTGGATTTTTACAGCTTTGAATCGGCTGAGCTATAGTAAGGTGATTTTCTTCGAATCGAATTTTCTACGAAATGTGTGGTATACCTATTACAGGTTCCGAGACTTATCATTTGAGGTATCAAGAACCGCAATCGGAGCACAATTGCAGATTTTGGATGTTTACAGCTCTGAATCGGCTGAGTTATAGTAAGGTGATTTCTTCGAATCGATTTTTCTGTGAAATGTATGGAAATAATTAACCAATTTAAACGCGGTTTGGCATAACAATTACAGGTCCCGAGACCTATCATTTGAGGTATCAAGAACCGCAATCGGAGCACAATTGCAGATTTTGGATTTTTACAGCTTTGAATCGGCTGAGCTATAGTAAGGTGATTTTCTTCGAATCGAATTTTCTACGAAATGTGTGGTATACCTATTACAGGTTCCGAGACTTATCATTTGAGGTATCAAGAACCGCAATCGGAGCACAATTGCAGATTTTGGATGTTTACAGCTCTGAATCGGCTGAGTTATAGTAAGGTGATTTCTTCGAATCGATTTTTCTGTGAAATGTATGGAAATAATCAACCAATTTAAACGCGGTTTGGTATAACAATTACAGGTCCCGAGACCTATCATTTGAGGTATCAAGAACCGCAATCGGAGCACAATTGCAGATTTTGGATTTTTACAGCTCTGAATCGGCTGAGCTATAGTAAGGTGATATTCTTCGAATCGAATTTTCTACGAAATGTGTGGTATACCTATTACAGGTTCCGAGACTTATCATTTGAGGTATCAAGAACCGCAATCTGAGCACAATTGCAGATTTTGGATGTTTACAGCTCTGAATCGGCTGAGTTATAGTAAGGTGATTTCTTCGAATCGATTTTTCTGTGAAATGTATGGAAATAATCAACCAATTTAAACGCGGTTTGGCATAACAATTACAGGTCCCGAGACCTATCATTTGAGGTATCAAGAACCGCAATCGGAGCACAATTGCAGATTTTGGATTTTTACAGCTCTGAATCGGCTGAGCTATAGTAAGGTGATTTTCTTCGAATCGAATTTTCTACGAAATGTGTGGTATACCTATTACAGGTTCCGAGACTTATCATTTGAGGTATCAAGAACCGCAATCTGAGCACAATTGCAGATTTTGGATGTTTACAGCTCTGAATCGGCTGAGTTATAGTAAGGTGATTTCTTCGAATCGATTTTTCTGTGAAATGTATGGAAATAATCAACCAATTTAAACGCGGTTTGGCATAACAATTACAGGTCCCGAGACCTATCATTTGAAGTACCAAGAACCGCAATCGGAGCACAATTGCAGATTTTGGATTTTTACAGCTTTGAATCGGCTGAGCTATAGTAAGGTGATTTTCTTCGAATCGAATTTTCTACGAAATGTGTGGTATACCTATTACAGGTTCCGAGACTTATCATTTGAGGTATCAAGAACCGCAATCTGAGCACAATTGCAGATTTGGATGTTTACAGCTCTGAATCGGCTGAGTTAGAGTAAGGTGATTTCTTCGAATCGATTTTTCTGTGAAATGTATGGAAATAATCAACCAATTTAAACGCGGTTTGGCATAACAATTACAGGTCCCGAGACCTATCATTTGAGGTATCAAGAACCGCAATCGGAGCACAATTGCAGATTTTGGATTTTTACAGCTCTGAATCGGCTGAGCTATAGTAAGGTGATTTTCTTCGAATCGAATTTTCTACGAAATGTGTGGTATACCTATTACAGGTTCCGAGACTTATCATTTGAGGTATCAAGAACCGCAATCTGAGCACAATTGCAGATTTTGGATGTTTACAGCTCTGAATCGGCTGAGTTAGAGTAAGGTGATTTCTTCGAATCGATTTTTCTGTGAAATGTATGGAAATAATCAACCAATTTAAACGCGGTTTGGCATAACAATTACAGGTCCCGAGACCTATCATTTGAGGTATCAAGAACCGCAATCGGAGCACAATTGCAGATTTTGGATTTTTACAGCTCTGAATCGGCTGAGCTATAGTAAGGTGATTTTCTTCGAATCGAATTTTCTACGAAATGTGTGGTATACCTATTACAGGTTCCGAGACTTATCATTTGAGGTATCAAGAACCGCAATCTGAGCACAATTGCAGATTTTGGATGTTTACAGCTCTGAATCGGCTGAGTTATAGTAAGGTGATTTCTTCGAATCGATTTTTCTGTGAAATGTATGGAAATAATCAACCAATTTAAACGCGGTTTGGCATAACAATTACAGGTCCCGAGACCTATCATTTGAGGTATCAAGAACCGCAATCGGAGCACAATTGCAGATTTTGGATGTTTACAGCTCTGAATCGGCTGAGTTATAGTAAGGTGATTTCTTCGAATCGATTTTTCTGTGAAATGTATGGAAATAATCAACCAATTTAAACGCGGTTTGGCATAACAATTACAGGTCCCGAGACCTATCATTTGAGGTATCAAGAACCGCAATCGGAGCACAATTGCAGATTTTGGATTTTTACAGCTTTGAATCGGCTGAGCTATAGTAAGGTGATTTTCTTCGAATCGAATTTTCTACGAAATGTGTGGTATACCTATTACAGGTTCCGAGACTTATCATTTGAGGTATCAAGAACCGCAATCTGAGCACAATTGCAGATTTTGGATGTTTACAGCTCTGAATCGGCTGAGTTATAGTAAGGTGATTTCTTCGAATCGATTTTTCTGTGAAATGTATGGAAATAATCAACCAATTTAAACGCGGTTTGGCATAACAATTACAGGTCTCGAGACCTATCATTTGAGGTACCAAGAACCGCAATCGGAGCACAATTGCAGATTTTGGATTTTTACAGCTTTGAATCGGCTGAGTTATAGTAAGGTGATTTTCTTCGAATCGAATTTTCTACGAAATGTGTGGTATACCTATTACAGGTTCCGAGACTTATCATTTGAGGTATCAAGAACCGCAATCTGAGCACAATTGCAGATTTTGGATTTTTACAGCTTTGAATCGGCTGAGCTATAGTAAGGTGATTTTCTTCGAATCGAATTTTCTACGAAATGTGTGGTATACCTATTACAGGTTCCGAGACTTATCATTTGAGGTATCAAGAACCGCAATCTGAGCACAATTGCAGATTTTGGATGTTTACAGCTCTGAATCGACTGAGTTATAGTAAGGTGATTTCTTCGAATCGATTTTTCTGTGAAATGTATGGAAATAATCAACCAATTTAAACGCGGTTTGGCATAACAATTACAGGTCCCGAGACCTATCATTTGAGGTATCAAGAACCGCAATCGGAGCACAATTGCAGATTTTGGATTTTTACAGCTTTGAATCGGCTGAGCTATAGTAAGGTGATTTTCTTCGAATCGAATTTTCTACGAAATGTGTGGTATACCTATTACAGGTTCCGAGACTTATCATTTGAGGTATCAAGAACCGCAATCGGAGCACAATTGCAGATTTTGGATGTTTACAGCTCTGAATCGGCTGAGTTATAGTAAGGTGATTTCTTCGAATCGATTTTTCTGTGAAATGTATGGAAATAATTAACCAATTTAAACGCGGTTTGGCATAACAATTACAGGTCCCGAGACCTATCATTTGAGGTATCAAGAACCGCAATCGGAGCACAATTGCAGATTTTGGATTTTTACAGCTTTGAATCGGCTGAGCTATAGTAAGGTGATTTTCTTCGAATCGAATTTTCTACGAAATGTGTGGTATACCTATTACAGGTTCCGAGACTTATCATTTGAGGTATCAAGAACCGCAATCGGAGCACAATTGCAGATTTTGGATGTTTACAGCTCTGAATCGGCTGAGTTATAGTAAGGTGATTTCTTCGAATCGATTTTTCTGTGAAATGTATGGAAATAATCAACCAATTTAAACGCGGTTTGGTATAACAATTACAGGTCCCGAGACCTATCATTTGAGGTATCAAGAACCGCAATCGGAGCACAATTGCAGATTTTGGATTTTTACAGCTCTGAATCGGCTGAGCTATAGTAAGGTGATATTCTTCGAATCGAATTTTCTACGAAATGTGTGGTATACCTATTACAGGTTCCGAGACTTATCATTTGAGGTATCAAGAACCGCAATCTGAGCACAATTGCAGATTTTGGATGTTTACAGCTCTGAATCGGCTGAGTTATAGTAAGGTGATTTCTTCGAATCGATTTTTCTGTGAAATGTATGGAAATAATCAACCAATTTAAACGCGGTTTGGCATAACAATTACAGGTCCCGAGACCTATCATTTGAGGTATCAAGAACCGCAATCGGAGCACAATTGCAGATTTTGGATTTTTACAGCTCTGAATCGGCTGAGCTATAGTAAGGTGATTTTCTTCGAATCGAATTTTCTACGAAATGTGTGGTATACCTATTACAGGTTCCGAGACTTATCATTTGAGGTATCAAGAACCGCAATCTGAGCACAATTGCAGATTTTGGATGTTTACAGCTCTGAATCGGCTGAGTTATAGTAAGGTGATTTCTTCGAATCGATTTTTCTGTGAAATGTATGGAAATAATCAACCAATTTAAACGCGGTTTGGCATAACAATTACAGGTCCCGAGACCTATCATTTGAGGTATCAAGAACCGCAATCTGAGCACAATTGCAGATTTTGGATGTTTACAGCTCTGAATCGGCTGAGTTATAGTAAGGTGATTTCTTCGAATCGATTTTTCTGTGAAATGTATGGAAATAATCAACCAATTTAAACGCGGTTTGGCATAACAATTACAGGTCCCGAGACCTATCATTTGAGGTATCAAGAACCGCAATCGGAGCACAATTGCAGATTTTGG
This sequence comes from Tipula vernalis, assembly GCA_958295665.1. Taxonomy (NCBI): domain Eukaryota; kingdom Metazoa; phylum Arthropoda; class Insecta; order Diptera; family Tipulidae; genus Tipula; species Tipula vernalis. The sequence continues at coordinate 10,065,432 of OY282560.1, read as the reverse complement.
ATTTTTACAGCTCTGAATCGGCTGAGCTATAGTAAGGTGATTTTCTTCGAATCGAATTTTCTACGAAATGTGTGGTATACCTATTACAGGTTCCGAGACTTATCATTTGAGGTATCAAGAACCGCAATCTGAGCACAATTGCAGATTTTGGATGTTTACAGCTCTGAATCGGCTGAGTTATAGTAAGGTGATTTCTTCGAATCGATTTTTCTGTGAAATGTATGGAAATAATCAACCAATTTAAACGCGGTTTGGCATAACAATTACAGGTCCCGAGACCTATCATTTGAGGTACCAAGAACCGCAATCGGAGCACAATTGCAGATTTTGGATTTTTACAGCTTTGAATCGGCTGAGCTATAGTAAGGTGATTTTCTTCGAATCGAATTTTCTACGAAATGTGTGGTATACCTATTACAGGTTCCGAGACTTATCATTTGAGGTATCAAGAACCGCAATCGGAGCACAATTGCAGATTTTGGATGTTTACAGCTCTGAATCGGCTGAGTTATAGTAAGGTGATTTCTTCGAATCGATTTTTCTGTGAAATGTATGGAAATAATTAACCAATTTAAACGCGGTTTGGCATAACAATTACAGGTCCCGAGACCTATCATTTGAGGTATCAAGAACCGCAATCGGAGCACAATTGCAGATTTTGGATTTTTACAGCTTTGAATCGGCTGAGCTATAGTAAGGTGATTTTCTTCGAATCGAATTTTCTACGAAATGTGTGGTATACCTATTACAGGTTCCGAGACTTATCATTTGAGGTATCAAGAACCGCAATCGGAGCACAATTGCAGATTTTGGATGTTTACAGCTCTGAATCGGCTGAGTTATAGTAAGGTGATTTCTTCGAATCGATTTTTCTGTGAAATGTATGGAAATAATCAACCAATTTAAACGCGGTTTGGCATAACAATTACAGGTCCCGAGACCTATCATTTGAGGTATCAAGAACCGCAATCGGAGCACAATTGCAGATTTTGGATTTTTACAGCTTTGAATCGGCTGAGCTATAGTAAGGTGATTTTCTTCGAATCGAATTTTCTACGAAATGTGTGGTATACCTATTACAGGTTCCGAGACTTATCATTTGAGGTATCAAGAACCGCAATCGGAGCACAATTGCAGATTTTGGATGTTTACAGCTCTGAATCGGCTGAGTTATAGTAAGGTGATTTCTTCGAATCGATTTTTCTGTGAAATGTATGGAAATAATCAACCAATTTAAACGCGGTTTGGCATAACAATTACAGGTCCCGAGACCTATCATTTGAGGTATCAAGAACCGCAATCGGAGCACAATTGCAGATTTTGGATTTTTACAGCTTTGAATCGGCTGAGCTATAGTAAGGTGATTTTCTTCGAATCGAATTTTCTACGAAATGTGTGGTATACCTATTACAGGTTCCGAGACTTATCATTTGAGGTATCAAGAACCGCAATCGGAGCACAATTGCAAATTTTGGATGTTTACAGCTCTGAATCGGCTGAGTTATAGTAAGGTGATTTCTTCGAATCGATTTTTCTGTGAAATGTATGGAAATAATCAACCAATTTAAACGCGGTTTGGCATAACAATTACAGGTCCCGAGACCTATCATTTGAGGTATCAAGAACCGCAATCGGAGCACAATTGCAGATTTTGGATTTTTACAGCTTTGAATCGGCTGAGCTATAGTAAGGTGATTTTCTTCGAATCGAATTTTCTACGAAATGTGTGGTATACCTATTACAGGTTCCGAGACTTATCATTTGAGGTATCAAGAACCGCAATCTGAGCACAATTGCAGATTTTGGATGTTTACAGCTCTGAATCGGCTGAGTTAGAGTAAGGTGATTTCTTCGAATCGATTTTTCTGTGAAATGTATGGAAATAATCAACCAATTTAAACGCGGTTTGGCATAACAATTACAGGTCCCGAGACCTATCATTTGAGGTATCAAGAACCGCAATCGGAGCACAATTGCAGATTTTGGATTTTTACAGCTCTGAATCGGCTGAGCTATAGTAAGGTGATTTTCTTCGAATCGAATTTTCTACGAAATGTGTGGTATACCAATTACAGGTTCCGAGACTTATCATTTGAGGTATCAAGAACCGCAATCTGAGCACAATTGCAGATTTTGGATGTTTACAGCTTTGAATCGGCTGAGCTATAGTAAGGTGATTTTCTTCGAATCGAATTTTCTACGAAATGTGTGGTATACCTATTACAGGTTCCGAGACTTATCATTTGAGGTATCAAGAACCGCAATCGGAGCACAATTGCAGATTTTGGATGTTTACAGCTCTGAATCGGCTGAGTTATAGTAAGGTGATTTCTTCGAATCGATTTTTCTGTGAAATGTATGGAAATAATCAACCAATTTAAACGCGGTTTGGCATAACAATTACAGGTCCCGAGACCTATCATTTGAGGTATCAAGAACCGCAATCGGAGCACAATTGCAGATTTTGGATTTTTACAGCTTTGAATCGGCTGAGCTATAGTAAGGTGATTTTCTTCGAATCGAATTTTCTACGAAATGTGTGGTATACCTATTACAGGTTCCGAGACTTATCATTTGAGGTATCAAGAACCGCAATCTGAGCACAATTGCAGATTTTGGATGTTTACAGCTCTGAATCGGCTGAGTTAGAGTAAGGTGATTTCTTCGAATCGATTTTTCTGTGAAATGTATGGAAATAATCAACCAATTTAAACGCGGTTTGGCATAACAATTACAGGTCCCGAGACCTATCATTTGAGGTATCAAGAACCGCAATCGGAGCACAATTGCAGATTTTGGATTTTTACAGCTCTGAATCGGCTGAGCTATAGTAAGGTGATTTTCTTCGAATCGAATTTTCTACGAAATGTGTGGTATACCAATTACAGGTTCCGAGACTTATCATTTGAGGTATCAAGAACCGCAATCTGAGCACAATTGCAGATTTTGGATGTTTACAGCTCTGAATCGGCTGAGTTATAGTAAGGTGATTTCTTCGAATCGATTTTTCTGTGAAATGTATGGAAATAATCAACCAATTTAAACGCGGTTTGGCATAACAATTACAGGTCCCGAGACCTATCATTTGAGGTACCAAGAACCGCAATCGGAGCACAATTGCAGATTTTGGATTTTTACAGCTTTGAATCGGCTGAGCTATAGTAAGGTGATTTTCTTCGAATCGAATTTTCTACGAAATGTGTGGTATACCTATTACAGGTTCCGAGACTTATCATTTGAGGTATCAAGAACCGCAATCTGAGCACAATTGCAGATTTTGGATGTTTACAGCTCTGAATCGGCTGAGTTATAGTAAGGTGATTTCTTCGAATCGATTTTTCTGTGAAATGTATGGAAATAATCAACCAATTTAAACGCGGTTTGGCATAACAATTACAGGTCCCGAGACCTATCATTTGAGGTATCAAGAACCGCAATCGGAGCACAATTGCAGATTTTGGATTTTTACAGCTTTGAATCGGCTGAGCTATAGTAAGGTGATTTTCTTCGAATCGAATTTTCTACGAAATGTGTGGTATACCTATTACAGGTTCCGAGACTTATCATTTGAGGTATCAAGAACCGCAATCGGAGCACAATTGCAGATTTTGGATGTTTACAGCTCTGAATCGGCTGAGTTATAGTAAGGTGATTTCTTCGAATCGATTTTTCTGTGAAATGTATGGAAATAATCAACCAATTTAAACGCGGTTTGGCATAACAATTACAGGTCCCGAGACCTATCATTTGAGGTATCAAGAACCGCAATCGGAGCACAATTGCAGATTTTGGATTTTTACAGCTTTGAATCGGCTGAGCTATAGTAAGGTGATTTTCTTCGAATCGAATTTTCTACGAAATGTGTGGTATACCTATTACAGGTTCCGAGACTTATCATTTGAGGTATCAAGAACCGCAATCTGAGCACAATTGCAGATTTTGGATGTTTACAGCTCTGAATCGGCTGAGTTAGAGTAAGGTGATTTCTTCGAATCGATTTTTCTGTGAAATGTATGGAAATAATCAACCAATTTAAACGCGGTTTGGCATAACAATTACAGGTCCCGAGACCTATCATTTGAGGTATCAAGAACCGCAATCGGAGCACAATTGCAGATTTTGGATTTTTACAGCTCTGAATCGGCTGAGCTATAGTAAGGTGATTTTCTTCGAATCGAATTTTCTACGAAATGTGTGGTATACCAATTACAGGTTCCGAGACTTATCATTTGAGGTATCAAGAACCGCAATCTGAGCACAATTGCAGATTTTGGATGTTTACAGCTCTGAATCGGCTGAGTTATAGTAAGGTGATTTCTTCGAATCGATTTTTCTGTGAAATGTATGGAAATAATCAACCAATTTAAACGCGGTTTGGCATAACAATTACAGGTCCCGAGACCTATCATTTGAGGTACCAAGAACCGCAATCGGAGCACAATTGCAGATTTTGGATTTTTACAGCTTTGAATCGGCTGAGCTATAGTAAGGTGATTTTCTTCGAATCGAATTTTCTACGAAATGTGTGGTATACCTATTACAGGTTCCGAGACTTATCATTTGAGGTATCAAGAACCGCAATCTGAGCACAATTGCAGATTTTGGATGTTTACAGCTCTGAATCGGCTGAGTTATAGTAAGGTGATTTCTTCGAATCGATTTTTCTGTGAAATGTATGGAAATAATCAACCAATTTAAACGCGGTTTGGCATAACAATTACAGGTCCCGAGACCTATCATTTGAGGTATCAAGAACCGCAATCGGAGCACAATTGCAGATTTTGGATTTTTACAGCTTTGAATCGGCTGAGCTATAGTAAGGTGATTTTCTTCGAATCGAATTTTCTACGAAATGTGTGGTATACCTATTACAGGTTCCGAGACTTATCATTTGAGGTATCAAGAACCGCAATCTGAGCACAATTGCAGATTTTGGATGTTTACAGCTCTGAATCGGCTGAGTTATAGTAAGGTGATTTCTTCGAATCGATTTTTCTGTGAAATGTATGGAAATAATCAACCAATTTAAACGCGGTTTGGCATAACAATTACAGGTCCCGAGACCTATCATTTGAGGTACCAAGAACCGCAATCGGAGCACAATTGCAGATTTTGGATTTTTACAGCTTTGAATCGGCTGAGTTATAGTAAGGTGATTTTCTTCGAACCGAATTTTCTACGAAATGTGTGGTATACCTATTACAGGTTCCGAGACTTATCATTTGAGGTATCAAGAACCGCAATCTGAGCACAATTGCAGATTTTGGATTTTTACAGCTTTGAATCGGCTGAGCTATAGTAAGGTGATTTTCTTCGAATCGAATTTTCTACGAAATGTGTGGTATACCTATTACAGGTTCCGAGACTTATCATTTGAGGTATCAAGAACCGCAATCTGAGCACAATTGCAGATTTTGGATGTTTACAGCTCTGAATCGGCTGAGTTATAGTAAGGTGATTTCTTCGAATCGATTTTTCTGTGAAATGTATGGAAATAATCAACCAATTTAAACGCGGTTTGGCATAACAATTACAGGTCCCGAGACCTATCATTTGAGGTATCAAGAACCGCAATCGGAGCACAATTGCAGATTTTGGATTTTTACAGCTTTGAATCGGCTGAGCTATAGTAAGGTGATTTTCTTCGAATCGAATTTTCTACGAAATGTGTGGTATACCTATTACAGGTTCCGAGACTTATCATTTGAGGTATCAAGAACCGCAATCGGAGCACAATTGCAGATTTTGGATGTTTACAGCTCTGAATCGGCTGAGTTATAGTAAGGTGATTTCTTCGAATCGATTTTTCTGTGAAATGTATGGAAATAATCAACCAATTTAAACGCGGTTTGGCATAACAATTACAGGTCCCGAGACCTATCATTTGAGGTACCAAGAACCGCAATCGGAGCACAATTGCAGATTTTGGATTTTTACAGCTTTGAATCGGCTGAGTTATAGTAAGGTGATTTTCTTCGAATCGAATTTTCTACGAAATGTGTGGTATACCTATTACAGGTTCCGAGACTTATCATTTGAGGTATCAAGAACCGCAATCTGAGCACAATTGCAGATTTTGGATTTTTACAGCTTTGAATCGGCTGAGCTATAGTAAGGTGATTTTCTTCGAATCGAATTTTCTACGAAATGTGTGGTATACCTATTACAGGTTCCGAGACTTATCATTTGAGGTATCAAGAACCGCAATCTGAGCACAATTGCAGATTTTGGATGTTTACAGCTCTGAATCGGCTGAGTTATAGTAAGGTGATTTCTTCGAATCGATTTTTCTGTGAAATGTATGGAAATAATCAACCAATTTAAACGCGGTTTGGCATAACAATTACAGGTCCCGAGACCTATCATTTGAGGTATCAAGAACCGCAATCGGAGCACAATTGCAGATTTTGGATTTTTACAGCTTTGAATCGGCTGAGCTATAGTAAGGTGATTTTCTTCGAATCGAATTTTCTACGAAATGTGTGGTATACCTATTACAGGTTCCGAGACTTATCATTTGAGGTATCAAGAACCGCAATCGGAGCACAATTGCAGATTTTGGATGTTTACAGCTCTGAATCGGCTGAGTTATAGTAAGGTGATTTCTTCGAATCGATTTTTCTGTGAAATGTATGGAAATAATCAACCAATTTAAACGCGGTTTGGCATAACAATTACAGGTTCCGAGACCTATCATTTGAGGTATCAAGAACCGCAATCGGAGCACAATTGCAGATTTTGGATTTTTACAGCTTTGAATCGGCTGAGCTATAGTAAGGTGATTTTCTTCGAATCGAATTTTCTACGAAATGTGTGGTATACCTATTACAGGTTCCGAGACTTATCATTTGAGGTATCAAGAACCGCAATCTGAGCACAATTGCAGATTTTGGATGTTTACAGCTCTGAATCGGCTGAGTTATAGTAAGGTGATTTCTTCGAATCGATTTTTCTGTGAAATGTATGGAAATAATCAACCAATTTAAACGCGGTTTGGCATAACAATTACAGGTCCCGAGACCTATCATTTGAGGTATCAAGAACCGCAATCGGAGCACAATTGCAGATTTTGGATTTTTACAGCTTTGAATCGGCTGAGCTATAGTAAGGTGATTTTCTTCGAATCGAATTTTCTACGAAATGTGTGGTATACCTATTACAGGTTCCGAGACTTATCATTTGAGGTATCAAGAACCGCAATCTGAGCACAATTGCAGATTTTGGATGTTTACAGCTCTGAATCGGCTGAGTTATAGTAAGGTGATTTCTTCGAATCGATTTTTCTGTGAAATGTATGGAAATAATCAACCAATTTAAACGCGGTTTGGCATAACAATTACAGGTCCCGAGACCTATCATTTGAGGTATCAAGAACCGCAATCGGAGCACAATTGCAGATTTTGGATTTTTACAGCTTTGAATCGGCTGAGCTATAGTAAGGTGATTTTCTTCGAATCGAATTTTCTACGAAATGTGTGGTATACCTATTACAGGTTCCGAGACTTATCATTTGAGGTATCAAGAACCGCAATCTGAGCACAATTGCAGATTTTGGATGTTTACAGCTCTGAATCGGCTGAGTTATAGTAAGGTGATTTCTTCGAATCGATTTTTCTGTGAAATGTATGGAAATAATCAACCAATTTAAACGCGGTTTGGCATAACAATTACAGGTCCCGAGACCTATCATTTGAGGTACCAAGAACCGCAATCGGAGCACAATTGCAGATTTTGGATTTTTACAGCTTTGAATCGGCTGAGTTATAGTAAGGTGATTTTCTTCGAATCGAATTTTCTACGAAATGTGTGGTATACCTATTACAGGTTCCGAGACTTATCATTTGAGGTATCAAGAACCGCAATCTGAGCACAATTGCAGATTTTGGATCAAGAATACCTATCATTTGAGGTATCAAGAACCGCAATCGGAGCACAATTGCAGATTTTGGATGTTTACAGCTCTGAATCGGCTGAGTTATAGTAAGGTGATTTCTTCGAATCGATTTTTCTGTGAAATGTATGGAAATAATCAACCAATTTAAACGCGGTTTGGCATAACAATTACAGGTCCCGAGACCTATCATTTGAGGTATCAAGAACCGCAATCGGAGCACAATTGCAGATTTTGCATTTTTACAGCTCTGAATCGGCTGAGCTATAGTAAGGTGATTTTCTTCGAATCGAATTTTCTACGAAATGTGTGGTATACCTATTACAGGTTCCGAGACTTATCATTTGAGGTATCAAGAACCGCAATCTGAGCACAATTGCAGATTTTGGATGTTTACAGCTCTGAATCGGCTGAGTAATAGTAAGGTGATTTCTTCGAATCGATTTTTCTGTGAAATGTATGGAAATAATCAACCAATTTAAACGCGGTTTGGCATAACAATTACAGGTCCCGAGACCTATCATTTGAGGTATCAAGAACCGCAATCGGAGCACAATTGCAGATTTTGGATTTTTACAGCTTTGAATCGGCTGAGCTATAGTAAGGTGATTTTCTTCGAATCGAATTTTCTACGAAATGTGTGGTATACCTATTACAGGTTCCGAGACTTATCATTTGAGGTATCAAGAACCGCAATCTGAGCACAATTGCAGATTTTGGATGTTTACAGCTCTGAATCGGCTGAGTTATAGTAAGGTGATTTCTTCGAATCGATTTTTCTGTGAAATGTATGGAAATAATCAACCAATTTAAACGCGGTTTGGTATAACAATTACAGGTCCCGAGACCTATCATTTGAGGTATCAAGAACCGCAATCGGAGCACAATTGCAGATTTTGGATTTTTACAGCTCTGAATCGGCTGAGCTATAGTAAGGTGATTTTCTTCGAATCGAATTTTCTACGAAATGTGTGGTATACCTATTACAGGTTCCGAGACTTATCATTTGAGGTATCAAGAACCGCAATCTGAGCACAATTGCAGATTTTGGATGTTTACAGCTCTGAATCGGCTGAGTTATAGTAAGGTGATTTCTTCGAATCGATTTTTCTGTGAAATGTATGGAAATAATCAACCAATTTAAACGCGGTTTGGCATAACAATTACAGGTCCCGAGACCTATCATTTGAGGTACCAAGAACCGCAATCGGAGCACAATTGCAGATTTTGGATTTTTACAGCTTTGAATCGGCTGAGCTATAGTAAGGTGATTTTCTTCGAATCGAATTTTCTACGAAATGTGTGGTATACCTATTACAGGTTCCGAGACTTATCATTTGAGGTATCAAGAACCGCAATCTGAGCACAATTGCAGATTTTGGATGTTTACAGCTCTGAATCGGCTGAGTTATAGTAAGGTGATTTCTTCGAATCGATTTTTCTGTGAAATGTATGGAAATAATCAACCAATTTAAACGCGGTTTGGCATAACAATTACAGGTCCCGAGACCTATCATTTGAGGTATCAAGAACCGCAATCGGAGCACAATTGCAGATTTTGGATTTTTACAGCTTTGAATCGGCTGAGCTATAGTAAGGTGATTTTCTTCGAATCGAATTTTCTACGAAATGTGTGGTATACCTATTACAGGTTCCGAGACTTATCATTTGAGGTATCAAGAACCGCAATCTGAGCACAATTGCAGATTTTGGATGTTTACAGCTCTGAATCGGCTGAGTTATAGTAAGGTGATTTCTTCGAATCGATTTTTCTGTGAAATGTATGGAAATAATCAACCAATTTAAACGCGGTTTGGCATAACAATTACAGGTCCCGAGACCTATCATTTGAGGTATCAAGAACCGCAATCGGAGCACAATTGCAGATTTTGGATTTTTACAGCTCTGAATCGGCTGAGCTATAAGGTGATTTTCTTCGAATCGAATTTTCTACGAAATGTGTGGTATACCTATTACAGGTTCCGAGACTTATCATTTGAGGTATCAAGAACCGCAATCTGAGCACAATTGTAGATTTTGGATGTTTACAGCTCTGAATCGGCTGAGTTATAGTAAGGTGATTTCTTCGAATCGATTTTTCTGTGAAATGTATGGAAATAATCAACCAATTTAAACGCGGTTTGGTATAACAATTACAGGTCCCGAGACCTATCATTTGAGGTATCAAGAACCGCAATCGGAGCACAATTGCAGATTTTGGATTTTTACAGCTCTGAATCGGCTGAGCTATAGTAAGGTGATTTTCTTCGAATCGAATTTTCTACGAAATGTGTGGTATACCTATTACAGGTTCCGAGACTTATCATTTGAGGTATCAAGAACCGCAATCTGAGCACAATTGCAGATTTTGGATGTTTACAGCTCTGAATCGGCTGAGTTATAGTAAGGTGATTTCTTCGAATCGATTTTTCTGTGAAATGTATGGAAATAATCAACCAATTTAAACGCGGTTTGGCATAACAATTACAGGTCCCGAGACCTATCATTTGAGGTACCAAGAACCGCAATCGGAGCACAATTGCAGATTTTGGATTTTTACAGCTCTGAATCGGCTGAGCTATAGTAAGGTGATTTTCTTCGAATCGAATTTTCTACGAAATGTGTGGTATACCAATTACAGGTTCCGAGACTTATCATTTGAGGTATCAAGAACCGCAATCTGAGCACAATTGCAGATTTTGGATGTTTACAGCTCTGAATCGGCTGAGTTATAGTAAGGTGATTTCTTCGAATCGATTTTTCTGTGAAATGTATGGAAATAATCAACCAATTTAAACGCGGTTTGGCATAACAATTACAGGTCCCGAGACCTATCATTTGAGGTACCAAGAACCGCAATCGGAGCACAATTGCAGATTTTGGATTTTTACAGCTTTGAATCGGCTGAGCTATAGTAAGGTGATTTTCTTCGAATCGAATTTTCTACGAAATGTGTGGTATACCTATTACAGGTTCCGAGACTTATCATTTGAGGTATCAAGAACCGCAATCTGAGCACAATTGCAGATTTTGGATGTTTACAGCTCTGAATCGGCTGAGTTATAGTAAGGTGATTTCTTCGAATCGATTTTTCTGTGAAATGTATGGAAATAATCAACCAATTTAAACGCGGTTTGGCATAACAATTACAGGTCCCGAGACCTATCATTTGAGGTATCAAGAACCGCAATCGGAGCACAATTGCAGATTTTGGATTTTTACAGCTTTGAATCGGCTGAGCTATAGTAAGGTGATTTTCTTCGAATCGAATTTTCTACGAAATGTGTGGTATACCTATTACAGGTTCCGAGACTTATCATTTGAGGTATCAAGAACCGCAATCTGAGCACAATTGCAGATTTTGGATGTTTACAGCTCTGAATCGGCTGAGTTATAGTAAGGTGATTTCTTCGAATCGATTTTTCTGTGAAATGTATGGAAATAATCAACCAATTTAAACGCGGTTTGGCATAACAATTACAGGTCCCGAGACCTATCATTTGAGGTACCAAGAACCGCAATCGGAGCACAATTGCAGATTTTGGATTTTTACAGCTTTGAATCGGCTGAGTTATAGTAAGGTGATTTTCTTCGAATCGAATTTTCTACGAAATGTGTGGTATACCTATTACAGGTTCCGAGACTTATCATTTGAGGTATCAAGAACCGCAATCTGAGCACAATTGCAGATTTTGGATGTTTACAGCTCTGAATCGGCTGAGTTATAGTAAGGTGATTTCTTCGAATCGATTTTTCTGTGAAATGTATGGAAATAATCAACCAATTTAAACGCGGTTTGGCATAACAATTACAGGTCCCGAGACCTATCATTTGAGGTATCAAGAACCGCAATCGGAGCACAATTGCAGATTTTGGATTTTTACAGCTTTGAATCGGCTGAGCTATAGTAAGGTGATTTTCTTCGAATCGAATTTTCTACGAAATGTGTGGTATACCTATTACAGGTTCCGAGACTTATCATTTGAGGTATCAAGAACCGCAATCGGAGCACAATTGCAGATTTTGGATGTTTACAGCTCTGAATCGGCTGAGTTATAGTAAGGTGATTTCTTCGAATCGATTTTTCTGTGAAATGTATGGAAATAATCAACCAATTTAAACGCGGTTTGGCATAACAATTACAGGTCCCGAGACCTATCATTTGAGGTATCAAGAACCGCAATCGGAGCACAATTGCAGATTTTGGATTTTTACAGCTTTGAATCGGCTGAGCTATAGTAAGGTGATTTTCTTCGAATCGAATTTTCTACGAAATGTGTGGTATACCTATTACAGGTTCCGAGACTTATCATTTGAGGTATCAAGAACCGCAATCTGAGCACAATTGCAGATTTTGGATGTTTACAGCTCTGAATCGGCTGAGTTATAGTAAGGTGATTTCTTCGAATCGATTTTTCTGTGAAATGTATGGAAATAATCAACCAATTTAAACGCGGTTTGGCATAACAATTACAGGTCCCGAGACCTATCATTTGAGGTATTGTAACGCAATCCCCAAGGGATTACGTTAACAGACATGAGAGTAGTGGTCTGATGCGGTATAGTAGCTGGCTAGAGCTCACGGTGCGGCGTGGGGATTCTCAGACATACACTCATGCTTGAATAACCGCATGACAATAAAATTGGAGGGACAAATGGAAATTAAAAATTAAGTTGCCACGGCCTCAGCGGCAAAAAAAAAAAAATGATAAGCTGGGAGTGATCGTTTCGGAGTGACCGTCTCAATCCCAGGCGACTACCGCCGTGACTGCCACACGGGCCTCCCCTCATCGGCCCGCCTACTGGGATGCTGTTTCCCAGTCGCGACGGCTCCCGATGCCATTTATGAAGGAGGGACGCCCGCATGACAATCCCAGCGACAATCCCCCGGAACGAGACCGTCACCCCGACGCGATCAACTCATGTGGCGTGCCGCCCTCCAGCACAGCCTGTCCTGGAGGAACGAACGGCACGCACGGAAAAGGGTGGAAAAAGGCCGACCCTTCGCATGACCACACCCCACATCATCCGATCAATTATTTATTTACACGCACATGGTGCGGCGTAGCACACTACCGTAAGAAATTCAAAGAAAAGATTTTAAGTTATGGCAAAAGAGAAAAATTTAAAATTAGGCTAAAACTGATGAATGATAAATTACGTTAAAACTGATTCTACGTTAATGTTAAATTTCACTTTCACTATCACTGTTTTTTTAAAGAAAATTAAGGAAAACACAAAAATACCTGAAAAAAAAAATGAACCGTTATGGGGTCGAACCACACCCCAAAAAACGGACAACCGAGCAGAAGTGAAGCGAGAAAAGAACGGAAATTCCAAACGCAATCAATAAAAAAGAATGACGGAAAAAGAAGAAAACGCGTGATAATTGCTTTGTGTGGGGTCCCCACCTAATCGGTGTACCACCACGAATCGCAGGTTTGACCGCAAAATAAGTATATAATATATAGGAAAAAAAATAATAAGCGGAGGAAAAACAACTGTTACAATTTAAACTTTACAGATTGTGTTAGTTCCGCTATTGGCGTACCTTTTTTTTTTCTTACCCACCTTGGCCCGTCCGACCACACACCAAACAGCGCCGACGCAGGATCCCCCTCAAAAAAATTGATTGCCAGCCCTCACGGACGGGAATATGGCCTTATTTAGATCCGTCCGATCCAAACGCACAAAAAAAAATCGCAAATCACGTCAATTAACCTCGCTCTTAATTAGATTTAGGTTACACCGAAAACAATATTCAAAAGAAATAATTCACAAAAAAAAATCTTATACAAAATTGTTTGTGGATTGCTTACAAAGTCTAGAGATTTTTTTTTTTTTTTTTTTTTTTGTTTTTGGTTTTCTTTTAATTTTTTTGTTTTTTTTTTTTTTTATTATCAATGATTTAAATTTCACAAAAAAATTTTACGCCATAATAAAGCGTTATTATACATAAATATATATAAACCATTTAACAATATGCCACTCAAAAACACAAGTTTATCCAGGAAAAAAGGTTAATATATCAAAAAAAAATTTTTTTTTCACAGTTATAAAGTCCGAAACTTTAATTTTATATCAAATTGATTTTATTTTATTTTTTTTTATTTTATTTATTTATTTGATATTTTTACAAAAAAAACTCTACTCTCGAACAATTTTGATATAAACAAATAAACGAGAGTTTACACAACTTTAGATATATAAAAAATTTTATTCAAAAATAAATGGCCACTCGGCACCCAAAAGAAATTTATTTTTATAATCAAAAAAATACTTTGATCCACTGTCCGTATTTCAAACAAGACTTATTCATTCGAAAAATAGAACTAGACTCCCTCAAACAACAAAAATATTTTACATCAAACACCCAAAAATCAATAAATTTTTCCCCCTCTTATTCTTCTTCGCGTCGCTGTTCGTCACATTCGCTGCATCTGTGCGCATGTTCATTATTTTATTTTTTTTTTATCTTTTATTATGGTAAACTCTTTATTCATGTTTATGTTTTTTTTTTTTTATGTACACACATACAGCGAATGAGACCAACAACGACGACGAACATCTGTATATACTTAGTTGCACGGCTGCCTCGGCTCCATGTCTGATACACCGATCGGCTTTCATCCCCACCCAAAGCAAATATCACGCGTTGACTTAAGCCAATGATATAAAAATGGAATATTCGAGATTGAACATTTTAGCATCATAAATATTCCATCTCATACTACCTAATACATGTACCAATGCCACTACATAAATAGCCGTGACATCAGTCTAAAAAGTCAAACCACTAATATAAAGAGGGGAATAAAGATTTTTATTTTCCTATGAAACGTAAACAAAATACTATGGGATTTTCAAACACATTTTTTTATATCGTCTCTATTTTCAATTTAAATAAATATTTTTATTTACAAATATAAATAATTTGATATCAAATATATTGAAATGTAAATTGTGAACAATTTTGATTGAAATTAAAAATCATTTATTAAGTAGTTTTGCATTTTTATAAAAATATTTGTTTCGGCATGCTTCGTGTTCCTCTAATCTTAATAAATTTATTAATATTAGAGGAACACGAAGCATGCCGAAACAAATATTTTTATAAAAATGCAAAATTACTTAATAAATGATTATTAATTTCAATCAAAATTGTTCACAATTTACATTTCAATATATTTGATATCAAATTATTTATATTTGTTAATAAAAATATTTATTTAAATTGAAAATAGAGACGATATAAAAAAATGTGTTTGAAAATCCCATAGTATTTTGTTTACGTTTCATAGGAAAATAAAAATCTTTATCCCCTTAACACATACTACCACACATTTTTGTGTCATGGCTTTTTATGTAGTGGCGTTGCATGTACACATACCAACTCGCGAAAAAAAAAATGTATGCTTGTACATGACCATATAGAAAACGAGTAAATGCAGGGGAAAATAAAATATCTTTAGATAGCAATCGGTGAGAGTATTAAATTTGAATTTTGGTGAAGCATGAATTAGAGCATATGTATATACAACACCATGGTGGTCATGGTATTTTATAATTAAAGAAAAATTTCAAATTATTGAGCGTTTGGAATTTTCGGAAAAAAAAAATCGTCACTGTTCCAAGTGGAGACGTATGCCAGTCGTAACAGTATCAAGAACCGCAATCGGAGCACAATTGCAGATTTTGGATTTTTACAGCTTTGAATCGGCTGAGCTATAGTAAGGTGATTTTCTTCGAATCGAATTTTCTACGAAATGTGTGGTATACCTATTACAGGTTCCGAGACTTATCATTTGAGGTATCAAGAACCGCAATCTGAGCACAATTGCAGATTTTGGATGTTTACAGCTCTGAATCGGCTGAGTTATAGTAAGGTGATTTCTTCGAATCGATTTTTCTGTGAAATGTATGGAAATAATCAACCAATTTAAACGCGGTTTGGCATAACAATTACAGGTCCCGAGACCTATCATTTGAGGTACCAAGAACCGCAATCGGAGCACAATTGCAGATTTTGGATTTTTACAGCTTTGAATCGGCTGAGTTATAGTAAGGTGATTTTCTTCGAATCGAATTTTCTACGAAATGTGTGGTATACCTATTACAGGTTCCGAGACTTATCATTTGAGGTATCAAGAACCGCAATCTGAGCACAATTGCAGATTTTGGATGTTTACAGCTCTGAATCGGCTGAGTTATAGTAAGGTGATTTCTTCGAATCGATTTTTCTGTGAAATGTATGGAAATAATCAACCAATTTAAACGCGGTTTGGCATAACAATTACAGGTCCCGAGACCTATCATTTGAGGTATTGTAACGCAATCCCCAAGGGATTACGTTAACAGACATGAGAGTAGTGGTCTGATGCGGTATAGTAGCTGGCTAGAGCTCACGGTGCGGCGTGGGGATTCTCAGACATACACTCATGCTTGAATAACCGCATGACAATAAAATTGGAGGGACAAATGGAAATTAAAAATTAAGTTGCCACGGCCTCAGCGGCAAAAAAAAAAAAATGATAAGCTGGGAGTGATCGTTTCGGAGTGACCGTCTCAATCCCAGGCGACTACCGCCGTGACTGCCACACGGGCCTCCCCTCATCGGCCCGCCTACTGGGATGCTGTTTCCCAGTCGCGACGGCTCCCGATGCCATTTATGAAGGAGGGACGCCCGCATGACAATCCCAGCGACAATCCCCCGGAACGAGACCGTCACCCCGACGCGATCAACTCATGTGGCGTGCCGCCCTCCAGCACAGCCTGTCCTGGAGGAACGAACGGCACGCACGGAAAAGGGTGGAAAAAGGCCGACCCTTCGCATGACCACACCCCACATCATCCGATCAATTATTTATTTACACGCACATGGTGCGGCGTAGCACACTACCGTAAGAAATTCAAAGAAAAGATTTTAAGTTATGGCAAAAGAGAAAAATTTAAAATTAGGCTAAAACTGATGAATGATAAATTACGTTAAAACTGATTCTACGTTAATGTTAAATTTCACTTTCACTATCACTGTTTTTTTAAAGAAAATTAAGGAAAACACAAAAATACCTGAAAAAAAAAATGAACCGTTATGGGGTCGAACCACACCCCAAAAAACGGACAACCGAGCAGAAGTGAAGCGAGAAAAGAACGGAAATTCCAAACGCAATCAATAAAAAAGAATGACGGAAAAAGAAGAAAACGCGTGATAATTGCTTTGTGTGGGGTCCCCACCTAATCGGTGTACCACCACGAATCGCAGGTTTGACCGCAAAATAAGTATATAATATATAGGAAAAAAAATAATAAGCGGAGGAAAAACCACTGTTACAATTTAAACTTTACAGATTGTGTTAGTTCCGCTATTGGCGTACCTTTTTTTTTTCTTACCCACCTTGGCCCGTCCGACCACACACCAAACAGCGCCGACGCAGGATCCCCCTCAAAAAAATTGATTGCCAGCCCTCACGGACGGGAATATGGCCTTATTTAGATCCGTCCGATCCAAACGCACAAAAAAAAATCGCAAATCACGTCAATTAACCTCGCTCTTAATTAGATTTAGGTTACACCGAAAACAATATTCAAAAGAAATAATTCACAAAAAAAAATCTTATACAAAATTGTTTGTGGATTGCTTACAAAGTCTAGAGATTTTTTTTTTTTTTTTTTTTTTTGTTTTTGGTTTTCTTTTAATTTTTTTGTTTTTTTTTTTTTTTATTATCAATGATTTAAATTTCACAAAAAAATTTTACGCCATAATAAAGCGTTATTATACATAAATATATATAAACCATTTAACAATATGCCACTCAAAAACACAAGTTTATCCAGGAAAAAAGGTTAATATATCAAAAAAAAATTTTTTTTTCACAGTTATAAAGTCCGAAACTTTAATTTTATATCAAATTGATTTTATTTTATTTTTTTTTATTTTATTTATTTATTTGATATTTTTACAAAAAAAACTCTACTCTCGAACAATTTTGATATAAACAAATAAACGAGAGTTTACACAACTTTAGATATATAAAAAATTTTATTCAAAAATAAATGGCCACTCGGCACCCAAAAGAAATTTATTTTTATAATCAAAAAAATACTTTGATCCACTGTCCGTATTTCAAACAAGACTTATTCATTCGAAAAATAGAACTAGACTCCCTCAAACAACAAAAATATTTTACATCAAACACCCAAAAATCAATAAATTTTTCCCCCTCTTATTCTTCTTCGCGTCGCTGTTCGTCACATTCGCTGCATCTGTGCGCATGTTCATTATTTTATTTTTTTTTTATCTTTTATTATGGTAAACTCTTTATTCATGTTTATGTTTTTTTTTTTTTATGTACACACATACAGCGAATGAGACCAACAACGACGACGAACATCTGTATATACTTAGTTGCACGGCTGCCTCGGCTCCATGTCTGATACACCGATCGGCTTTCATCCCCACCCAAAGCAAATATCACGCGTTGACTTAAGCCAATGATATAAAAATGGAATATTCGAGATTGAACATTTTAGCATCATAAATATTCCATCTCATACTACCTAATACATGTACCAATGCCACTACATAAATAGCCGTGACATCAGTCTAAAAAGTCAAACCACTAATATAAAGAGGGGAATAAAGATTTTTATTTTCCTATGAAACGTAAACAAAATACTATGGGATTTTCAAACACATTTTTTTATATCGTCTCTATTTTCAATTTAAATAAATATTTTTATTTACAAATATAAATAATTTGATATCAAATATATTGAAATGTAAATTGTGAACAATTTTGATTGAAATTAAAAATCATTTATTAAGTAGTTTTGCATTTTTATAAAAATATTTGTTTCGGCATGCTTCGTGTTCCTCTAATCTTAATAAATTTATTAATATTAGAGGAACACGAAGCATGCCGAAACAAATATTTTTATAAAAATGCAAAATTACTTAATAAATGATTATTAATTTCAATCAAAATTGTTCACAATTTACATTTCAATATATTTGATATCAAATTATTTATATTTGTTAATAAAAATATTTATTTAAATTGAAAATAGAGACGATATAAAAAAATGTGTTTGAAAATCCCATAGTATTTTGTTTACGTTTCATAGGAAAATAAAAATCTTTATCCCCTTAACACATACTACCACACATTTTTGTGTCATGGCTTTTTATGTAGTGGCGTTGCATGTACACATACCAACTCGCGAAAAAAAAAATGTATGCTTGTACATGACCATATAGAAAACGAGTAAATGCAGGGGAAAATAAAATATCTTTAGATAGCAATCGGTGAGAGTATTAAATTTGAATTTTGGTGAAGCATGAATTAGAGCATATGTATATACAACACCATGGTGGTCATGGTATTTTATAATTAAAGAAAAATTTCAAATTATTGAGCGTTTGGAATTTTCGGAAAAAAAAAATCGTCACTGTTCCAAGTGGAGACGTATGCCAGTCGTAACAGTATCAAGAACCGCAATCGGAGCACAATTGCAGATTTTGGATTTTTACAGCTTTGAATCGGCTGAGCTATAGTAAGGTGATTTTCTTCGAATCGAATTTTCTACGAAATGTGTGGTATACCTATTACAGGTTCCGAGACTTATCATTTGAGGTATCAAGAACCGCAATCTGAGCACAATTGCAGATTTTGGATGTTTACAGCTCTGAATCGGCTGAGTTATAGTAAGGTGATTTCTTCGAATCGATTTTTCTGTGAAATGTATGGAAATAATCAACCAATTTAAACGCGGTTTGGCATAACAATTACAGGTCCCGAGACCTATCATTTGAGGTACCAAGAACCGCAATCGGAGCACAATTGCAGATTTTGGATTTTTACAGCTTTGAATCGGCTGAGTTATAGTAAGGTGATTTTCTTCGAATCGAATTTTCTACGAAATGTGTGGTATACCTATTACAGGTTCCGAGACTTATCATTTGAGGTATCAAGAACCGCAATCTGAGCACAATTGCAGATTTTGGATTTTTACAGCTTTGAATCGGCTGAGCTATAGTAAGGTGATTTTCTTCGAATCGAATTTTCTACGAAATGTGTGGTATACCTATTACAGGTTCCGAGACTTATCATTTGAGGTATCAAGAACCGCAATCTGAGCACAATTGCAGATTTTGGATGTTTACAGCTCTGAATCGGCTGAGTTATAGTAAGGTGATTTCTTCGAATCGATTTTTCTGTGAAATGTATGGAAATAATCAACCAATTTAAACGCGGTTTGGCATAACAATTACAGGTCCCGAGACCTATCATTTGAGGTATCAAGAACCGCAATCGGAGCACAATTGCAGATTTTGGATTTTTACAGCTCTGAATCGGCTGAGCTATAGTAAGGTGATTTTCTTCGAATCGAATTTTCTACGAAATGTGTGGTATACCTATTACAGGTTCCGAGACTTATCATTTGAGGTATCAAGAACCGCAATCTGAGCACAATTGCAGATTTTGGATGTTTACAGCTCTGAATCGGCTGAGTTATAGTAAGGTGATTTCTTCGAATCGATTTTTCTGTGAAATGTATGGAAATAATCAACCAATTTAAACGCGGTTTGGCATAACAATTACAGGTCCCGAGACCTATCATTTGAGGTATCAAGAACCGCAATCGGAGCACAATTGCAGATTTTGGATTTTTACAGCTCTGAATCGGCTGAGCTATAGTAAGGTGATTTTCTTCGAATCGAATTTTCTACGAAATGTGTGGTATACCTATTACAGGTTCCGAGACTTATCATTTGAGGTATCAAGAACCGCAATCTGAGCACAATTGCAGATTTTGGATGTTTACAGCTCTGAATCGGCTGAGTTATAGTAAGGTGATTTCTTCGAATCGATTTTTCTGTGAAATGTATGGAAATAATCAACCAATTTAAACGCGGTTTGGCATAACAATTACAGGTCCCGAGACCTATCATTTGAGGTATCAAGAACCGCAATCGGAGCACAATTGCAGATTTTGGATTTTTACAGCTTTGAATCGGCTGAGCTATAGTAAGGTGATTTTCTTCGAATCGAATTTTCTACGAAATGTGTGGTATACCTATTACAGGTTCCGAGACTTATCATTTGAGGTATCAAGAACCGCAATCTGAGCACAATTGCAGATTTTGGATGTTTACAGCTCTGAATCGGCTGAGTTATAGTAAGGTGATTTCTTCGAATCGATTTTTCTGTGAAATGTATGGAAATAATCAACCAATTTAAACGCGGTTTGGCATAACAATTACAGGTCCCGAGACCTATCATTTGAGGTATCAAGAACCGCAATCGGAGCACAATTGCAGATTTTGGATTTTTACAGCTCTGAATCGGCTGAGCTATAGTAAGGTGATTTTCTTCGAATCGAATTTTCTACGAAATGTGTGGTATACCTATTACAGGTTCCGAGACTTATCATTTGAGGTATCAAGAACCGCAATCTGAGCACAATTGCAGATTTTGGATGTTTACAGCTCTGAATCGGCTGAGTTATAGTAAGGTGATTTCTTCGAATCGATTTTTCTGTGAAATGTATGGAAATAATCAACCAATTTAAACGCGGTTTGGCATAACAATTACAGGTCCCGAGACCTATCATTTGAGGTATCAAGAACCGCAATCGGAGCACAATTGCAGATTTTGGATTTTTACAGCTTTGAATCGGCTGAGCTATAGTAAGGTGATTTTCTTCGAATCGAATTTTCTACGAAATGTGTGGTATACCTATTACAGGTTCCGAGACTTATCATTTGAGGTATCAAGAACCGCAATCTGAGCACAATTGCAGATTTTGGATGTTTACAGCTCTGAATCGGCTGAGTTATAGTAAGGTGATTTCTTCGAATCGATTTTTCTGTGAAATGTATGGAAATAATCAACCAATTTAAACGCGGTTTGGCATAACAATTACAGGTCCCGAGACCTATCATTTGAGGTATCAAGAACCGCAATCGGAGCACAATTGCAGATTTTGGATTTTTACAGCTCTGAATCGGCTGAGCTATAGTAAGGTGATTTTCTTCGAATCGAATTTTCTACGAAATGTGTGGTATACCTATTACAGGTTCCGAGACTTATCATTTGAGGTATCAAGAACCGCAATCTGAGCACAATTGCAGATTTTGGATGTTTACAGCTCTGAATCGGCTGAGTTATAGTAAGGTGATTTCTTCGAATCGATTTTTCTGTGAAATGTATGGAAATAATCAACCAATTTAAACGCGGTTTGGCATAACAATTACAGGTCCCGAGACCTATCATTTGAGGTATCAAGAACCGCAATCGGAGCACAATTGCAGATTTTGGATTTTTACAGCTTTGAATCGGCTGAGCTATAGTAAGGTGATTTTCTTCGAATCGAATTTTCTACGAAATGTGTGGTATACCTATTACAGGTTCCGAGACTTATCATTTGAGGTATCAAGAACCGCAATCTGAGCACAATTGCAGATTTTGGATGTTTACAGCTCTGAATCGGCTGAGTTATAGTAAGGTGATTTCTTCGAATCGATTTTTCTGTGAAATGTATGGAAATAATCAACCAATTTAAACGCGGTTTGGCATAACAATTACAGGTCCCGAGACCTATCATTTGAGGTATCAAGAACCGCAATCGGAGCACAATTGCAGATTTTGGATTTTTACAGCTCTGAATCGGCTGAGCTATAGTAATGTGATTTTCTTCGAATCGAATTTTCTACGAAATGTGTGGTATACCTATTACAGGTTCCGAGACTTATCATTTGAGGTATCAAGAACCGCAATCTGAGCACAATTGCAGATTTTGGATGTTTACAGCTCTGAATCGGCTGAGTTATAGTAAGGTGATTTCTTCGAATCGATTTTTCTGTGAAATGTATGGAAATAATCAACCAATTTAAACGCGGTTTGGCATAACAATTACAGGTCCCGAGACCTATCATTTGAGGTATCAAGAACCGCAATCGGAGCACAATTGCAGATTTTGCATTTTTACAGCTCTGAATCGGCTGAGCTATAGTAAGGTGATTTTCTTCGAATCGAATTTTCTACGAAATGTGTGGTATACCTATTACAGGTTCCGAGACTTATCATTTGAGGTATCAAGAACCGCAATCTGAGCACAATTGTAGATTTTGGATGTTTACAGCTCTGAATCGGCTGAGTTATAGTAAGGTGATTTCTTCGAATCGATTTTTCTGTGAAATGTATGGAAATAATCAACCAATTTAAACGCGGTTTGGTATAACAATTACAGGTCCCGAGACCTATCATTTGAGGTATCAAGAACCGCAATCGGAGCACAATTGCAGATTTTGGATTTTTACAGCTCTGAATCGGCTGAGCTATAGTAAGGTGATTTTCTTCGAATCGAATTTTCTACGAAATGTGTGGTATACCTATTACAGGTTCCGAGACTTATCATTTGAGGTATCAAGAACCGCAATCTGAGCACAATTGCAGATTTTGGATGTTTACAGCTCTGAATCGGCTGAGTTAGAGTAAGGTGATTTCTTCGAATCGATTTTTCTGTGAAATGTATGGAAATAATCAACCAATTTAAACGCGGTTTGGCATAACAATTACAGGTCCCGAGACCTATCATTTGAGGTATCAAGAACCGCAATCGGAGCACAATTGCAGATTTTGGATTTTTACAGCTCTGAATCGGCTGAGCTATAGTAAGGTGATTTTCTTCGAATCGAATTTTCTACGAAATGTGTGGTATACCAATTACAGGTTCCGTGACTTATCATTTGAGGTATCAAGAACCGCAATCTGAGCACAATTGCAGATTTTGGATGTTTACAGCTCTGAATCGGCTGAGTTATAGTAAGGTGATTTCTTCGAATCGATTTTTCTGTGAAATGTATGGAAATAATCAACCAATTTAAACGCGGTTTGGCATAACAATTACAGGTCCCGAGACCTATCATTTGAGGTACCAAGAACCGCAATCGGAGCACAATTGCAGATTTTGGATTTTTACAGCTTTGAATCGGCTGAGCTATAGTAAGGTGATTTTCTTCGAATCGAATTTTCTACGAAATGTGTGGTATACCTATTACAGGTTCCGAGACTTATCATTTGAGGTATCAAGAACCGCAATCTGAGCACAATTGCAGATTTTGGATGTTTACAGCTCTGAATCGGCTGAGTTATAGTAAGGTGATTTCTTCGAATCGATTTTTCTGTGAAATGTATGGAAATAATCAACCAATTTAAACGCGGTTTGGCATAACAATTACAGGTCCCGAGACCTATCATTTGAGGTATCAAGAACCGCAATCGGAGCACAATTGCAGATTTTGGATTTTTACAGCTTTGAATCGGCTGAGCTATAGTAAGGTGATTTTCTTCGAATCGAATTTTCTACGAAATGTGTGGTATACCTATTACAGGTTCCGAGACTTATCATTTGAGGTATCAAGAACCGCAATCTGAGCACAATTGCAGATTTTGGATGTTTACAGCTCTGAATCGGCTGAGTTATAGTAAGGTGATTTCTTCGAATCGATTTTTCTGTGAAATGTATGGAAATAATCAACCAATTTAAACGCGGTTTGGCATAACAATTACAGGTCC
The DNA here is from genome assembly GCA_958295665.1 of Tipula vernalis. Classification (NCBI taxonomy): domain Eukaryota; kingdom Metazoa; phylum Arthropoda; class Insecta; order Diptera; family Tipulidae; genus Tipula; species Tipula vernalis. The sequence goes on along the minus strand of OY282560.1, from coordinate 10,040,961 downwards.
CGAGACCTATCATTTGAGGTACCAAGAACCGCAATCGGAGCACAATTGCAGATTTTGGATTTTTACAGCTTTGAATCGGCTGAGTTATAGTAAGGTGATTTTCTTCGAATCGAATTTTCTACGAAATGTGTGGTATACCTATTACAGGTTCCGAGACTTATCATTTGAGGTATCAAGAACCGCAATCTGAGCACAATTGCAGATTTTGGATGTTTACAGCTCTGAATCGGCTGAGTTATAGTAAGGTGATTTCTTCGAATCGATTTTTCTGTGAAATGTATGGAAATAATCAACCAATTTAAACGCGGTTTGGCATAACAATTACAGGTCCCGAGACCTATCATTTGAGGTATCAAGAACCGCAATCGGAGCACAATTGCAGATTTTGGATTTTTACAGCTTTGAATCGGCTGAGCTATAGTAAGGTGATTTTCTTCGAATCGAATTTTCTACGAAATGTGTGGTATACCTATTACAGGTTCCGAGACTTATCATTTGAGGTATCAAGAACCGCAATCTGAGCACAATTGCAGATTTTGGATGTTTACAGCTCTGAATCGGCTGAGTTATAGTAAGGTGATTTCTTCGAATCGATTTTTCTGTGAAATGTATGGAAATAATCAACCAATTTAAACGCGGTTTGGCATAACAATTACAGGTCCCGAGACCTATCATTTGAGGTACCAAGAACCGCAATCGGAGCACAATTGCAGATTTTGGATTTTTACAGCTTTGAATCGGCTGAGTTATAGTAAGGTGATTTTCTTCGAATCGAATTTTCTACGAAATGTGTGGTATACCTATTACAGGTTCCGAGACTTATCATTTGAGGTATCAAGAACCGCAATCTGAGCACAATTGCAGATTTTGGATGTTTACAGCTCTGAATCGGCTGAGTTATAGTAAGGTGATTTCTTCGAATCGATTTTTCTGTGAAATGTATGGAAATAATCAACCAATTTAAACGCGATTTGGCATAACAATTACAGGTCCCGAGACCTATCATTTGAGGTATCAAGAACCGCAATCGGAGCACAATTGCAGATTTTGGATTTTTACAGCTTTGAATCGGCTGAGCTATAGTAAGGTGATTTTCTTCGAATCGAATTTTCTACGAAATGTGTGGTATACCTATTACAGGTTCCGAGACTTATCATTTGAGGTATCAAGAACCGCAATCTGAGCACAATTGCAGATTTTGGATGTTTACAGCTCTGAATCGGCTGAGTTATAGTAAGGTGATTTCTTCGAATCGATTTTTCTGTGAAATGTATGGAAATAATCAACCAATTTAAACGCGGTTTGGTATAACAATTACAGGTCCCGAGACCTATCATTTGAGGTATCAAGAACCGCAATCGGAGCACAATTGCAGATTTTGGATTTTTACAGCTCTGAATCGGCTGAGCTATAGTAAGGTGATTTTCTTCGAATCGAATTTTCTACGAAATGTGTGGTATACCTATTACAGGTTCCGAGACTTATCATTTGAGGTATCAAGAACCGCAATCTGAGCACAATTGCAGATTTTGGATGTTTACAGCTCTGAATCGGCTGAGTTATAGTAAGGTGATTTCTTCGAATCGATTTTTCTGTGAAATGTATGGAAATAATCAACCAATTTAAACGCGGTTTGGCATAACAATTACAGGTCCCGAGACCTATCATTTGAGGTATCAAGAACCGCAATCGGAGCACAATTGCAGATTTTGGATTTTTACAGCTCTGAATCGGCTGAGCTATAGTAAGGTGATTTTCTTCGAATCGAATTTTCTACGAAATGTGTGGTATACCTATTACAGGTTCCGAGACTTATCATTTGAGGTATCAAGAACCGCAATCTGAGCACAATTGCAGATTTTGGATGTTTACAGCTCTGAATCGGCTGAGTTATAGTAAGGTGATTTCTTCGAATCGATTTTTCTGTGAAATGTATGGAAATAATCAACCAATTTAAACGCGGTTTGGTATAACAATTACAGGTCCCGAGACCTATCATTTGAGGTATCAAGAACCGCAATCGGAGCACAATTGCAGATTTTGGATTTTTACAGCTCTGAATCGGCTGAGCTATAGTAAGGTGATTTTCTTCGAATCGAATTTTCTACGAAATGTGTGGTATACCTATTACAGGTTCCGAGACTTATCATTTGAGGTATCAAGAACCGCAATCTGAGCACAATTGCAGATTTTGGATGTTTACAGCTCTGAATCGGCTGAGTTATGGTAAGGTGATTTCTTCGAATCGATTTTTCTGTGAAATGTATGGAAATAATCAACCAATTTAAACGCGGTTTGGTATAACAATTACAGGTCCCGAGACCTATCATTTGAGGTATCAAGAACCGCAATCGGAGCACAATTGCAGATTTTGGATTTTTACAGCTCTGAATCGGCTGAGCTATAGTAAGGTGATTTTCTTCGAATCGAATTTTCTACGAAATGTGTGGTATACCTATTACAGGTTCCGAGACTTATCATTTGAGGTATCAAGAACCGCAATCTGAGCACAATTGTAGATTTTGGATGTTTACAGCTCTGAATCGGCTGAGTTATAGTAAGGTGATTTCTTCGAATCGATTTTTCTGTGAAATGTATGGAAATAATCAACCAATTTAAACGCGGTTTGGTATAACAATTACAGGTCCCGAGACCTATCATTTGAGGTATCAAGAACCGCAATCGGAGCACAATTGCAGATTTTGGATTTTTACAGCTCTGAATCGGCTGAGCTATAGTAAGGTGATTTTCTTCGAATCGAATTTTCTACGAAATGTGTGGTATACCTATTACAGGTTCCGAGACTTATCATTTGAGGTATCAAGAACCGCAATCTGAGCACAATTGCAGATTTTGGATGTTTACAGCTCTGAATCGGCTGAGTTATAGTAAGGTGATTTCTTCGAATCGATTTTTCTGTGAAATGTATGGAAATAATCAACCAATTTAAACGCGGTTTGGCATAACAATTACAGGTCCCGAGACCTATCATTTGAGGTATCAAGAACCGCAATCGGAGCACAATTGCAGATTTTGGATTTTTACAGCTCTGAATCGGCTGAGCTATAGTAAGGTGATTTTCTTCGAATCGAATTTTCTACGAAATGTGTGGTATACCTATTACAGGTTCCGAGACTTATCATTTGAGGTATCAAGAACCGCAATCTGAGCACAATTGCAGATTTTGGATGTTTACAGCTCTGAATCGGCTGAGTTATAGTAAGGTGATTTCTTCGAATCGATTTTTCTGTGAAATGTATGGAAATAATCAACCAATTTAAACGCGGTTTGGTATAACAATTACAGGTCCCGAGACCTATCATTTGAGGTATCAAGAACCGCAATCGGAGCACAATTGCAGATTTTGGATTTTTACAGCTCTGAATCGGCTGAGCTATAGTAAGGTGATTTTCTTCGAATCGAATTTTCTACGAAATGTGTGGTATACCTATTACAGGTTCCGAGACTTATCATTTGAGGTATCAAGAACCGCAATCTGAGCACAATTGCAGATTTTGGATGTTTACAGCTCTGAATCGGCTGAGTTATAGTAAGGTGATTTCTTCGAATCGATTTTTCTGTGAAATGTATGGAAATAATCAACCAATTTAAACGCGGTTTGGTATAACAATTACAGGTCCCGAGACCTATCATTTGAGGTATCAAGAACCGCAATCGGAGCACAATTGCAGATTTTGGATTTTTACAGCTCTGAATCGGCTGAGCTATAGTAAGGTGATTTTCTTCGAATCGAATTTTCTACGAAATGTGTGGTATACCTATTACAGGTTCCGAGACTTATCATTTAAGGTATCAAGAACCGCAATCTGAGCACAATTGCAGATTTTGGATGTATACAGCTCTGAATCGGCTGAGTTATAGTAAGGTGATTTCTTCGAATCGATTTTTCTGTGAAATGTATGGAAATAATCAACCAATTTAAACGCGGTTTGGCATAACAATTACAGGTCCCGAGACCTATCATTTGAGGTATCAAGAACCGCAATCGGAGCACAATTGCAGATTTTGGATTTTTACAGCTCTGAATCGGCTGAGCTATACTAAGGTGATTTTCTTCGAATCGAATTTTCTACGAAATGTGTGGTATACCTATTACAGGTTCCGAGACTTATCATTTGAGGTATCAAGAACCGCAATCTGAGCACAATTGCAGATTTTGGATGTTTACAGCTCTGAATCGGCTGAGTTATAGTAAGGTGATTTCTTCGAATCGATTTTTCTGTGAAATGTATGGAAATAATCAACCAATTTAAACGCGGTTTGGTATAACAATTACAGGTCCCGAGACCTATCATTTGAGGTATCAAGAACCGCAATCGGAGCACAATTGCAGATTTTGGATTTTTACAGCTCTGAATCGGCTGAGCTATAGTAAGGTGATTTTCTTCGAATCGAATTTTCTACGAAATGTGTGGTATACCTATTACAGGTTCCGAGACTTATCATTTGAGGTATCAAGAACCGCAATCTGAGCACAATTGCAGATTTTGGATGTTTACAGCTCTGAATCGGCTGAGTTATAGTAAGGTGATTTCTTCGAATCGATTTTTCTGTGAAATGTATGGAAATAATCAACCAATTTAAACGCGGTTTGCCATAACAATTACAGGTCCCGAGACCTATCATTTGAGGTATCAAGAACCGCAATCGGAGCACAATTGCAGATTTTGGATTTTTACAGCTCTGAATCGGCTGAGCTATAGTAAGGTGATTTTCTTCGAATCGAATTTTCTACGAAATGTGTGGTATACCTATTACAGGTTCCGAGACTTATCATTTGAGGTATCAAGAACCGCAATCTGAGCACAATTGCAGATTTTGGATGTTTACAGCTCTGAATCGGCTGAGTTATAGTAAGGTGATTTCTTCGAATCGATTTTTCTGTGAAATGTATGGAAATAATCAACCAATTTAAACGCGGTTTGGCATAACAATTACAGGTCCCGAGACCTATCATTTGAGGTATCAAGAACCGCAATCGGAGCACAATTGCAGATTTTGGATTTTTACAGCTCTGAATCGGCTGAGCTATAGTAAGGTGATTTTCTTCGAATCGAATTTTCTACGAAATGTGTGGTATACCTATTACAGGTTCCGAGACTTATCATTTGAGGTATCAAGAACCGCAATCTGAGCACAATTGTAGATTTTGGATGTTTACAGCTCTGAATCGGCTGAGTTATAGTAAGGTGATTTCTTCGAATCGATTTTTCTGTGAAATGTATGGAAATAATCAACCAATTTAAACGCGGTTTGGTATAACAATTACAGGTCCCGATACCTATCATTTGAGGTATCAAGAACCGCAATCGGAGCACAATTGCAGATTTTGGATTTTTACAGCTCTGAATCGGCTGAGCTATAGTAAGGTGATTTTCTTCGAATCGAATTTTCTACGAAATGTGTGGTATACCTATTACAGGTTCCGAGACTTATCATTTGAGGTATCAAGAACCGCAATCTGAGCACAATTGCAGATTTTGGATGTTTACAGCTCTGAATCGGCTGAGTTATAGTAAGGTGATTTCTTCGAATCGATTTTTCTGTGAAATGTATGGAAATAATCAACCAATTTAAACGCGGTTTGGTATAACAATTACAGGTCCCGAGACCTATCATTTGAGGTATCAAGAACCGCAATCGGAGCACAATTGCAGATTTTGGATTTTTACAGCTCTGAATCGGCTGAGCTATAGTAAGGTGATTTTCTTCGAATCGAATTTTCTACGAAATGTGTGGTATACCTATTACAGGTTCCGAGACTTATCATTTGAGGTATCACGAACCGCAATCTGAGCACAATTGCAGATTTTGGATGTTTACAGCTCTGAATCGGCTGAGTTATAGTAAGGTGATTTCTTCGAATCGATTTTTCTGTGAAATGTATGGAAATAATCAACCAATTTAAACGCGGTTTGGTATAACAATTACAGGTCCCGAGACCTATCATTTGAGGTATCAAGAACCGCAATCGGAGCACAATTGCAGATTTTGGATTTTTACAGCTCTGAATCGGCTGAGCTATAGTAAGGTGATTTTCTTCGAATCGAATTTTCTACGAAATGTGTGGTATACCTATTACAGGTTCCGAGACTTATCATTTGAGGTATCAAGAACCGCAATCTGAGCACAATTGCAGATTTTGGATGTTTACAGCTCTGAATCGGCTGAGTTATAGTAAGGTGATTTCTTCGAATCGATTTTTCTGTGAAATGTATGGAAATAATCAACCAATTTAAACGCGGTTTGGCATAACAATTACAGGTCCCGAGACCTATCATTTGAGGTATCAAGAACCGCAATCGGAGCACAATTGCAGATTTTGGATTTTTACAGCTCTGAATCGGCTGAGCTATACTAAGGTGATTTTCTTCGAATCGAATTTTCTACGAAATGTGTGGTATACCTATTACAGGTTCCGAGACTTATCATTTGAGGTATCAAGAACCGCAATCTGAGCACAATTGCAGATTTTGGATGTTTACAGCTCTGAATCGGCTGAGTTATAGTAAGGTGATTTCTTCGAATCGATTTTTCTGTGAAATGTATGGAAATAATCAACCAATTTAAACGCGGTTTGGTATAACAATTACAGGTCCCGAGACCTATCATTTGAGGTATCAAGAACCGCAATCGGAGCACAATTGCAGATTTTGGATTTTTACAGCTCTGAATCGGCTGAGCTATAGTAAGGTGATTTTCTTCGAATCGAATTTTCTACGAAATGTGTGGTATACCTATTACAGGTTCCGAGACTTATCATTTGAGGTATCAAGAACCGCAATCTGAGCACAATTGCAGATTTTGGATGTTTACAGCTCTGAATCGGCTGAGTTATAGTAAGGTGATTTCTTCGAATCGATTTTTCTGTGAAATGTATGGAAATAATCAACCAATTTAAACGCGGTTTGCCATAACAATTACAGGTCCCGAGACCTATCATTTGAGGTATCAAGAACCGCAATCGGAGCACAATTGCAGATTTTGGATTTTTACAGCTCTGAATCGGCTGAGCTATAGTAAGGTGATTTTCTTCGAATCGAATTTTCTACGAAATGTGTGGTATACCTATTACAGGTTCCGAGACTTATCATTTGAGGTATCAAGAACCGCAATCTGAGCACAATTGCAGATTTTGGATGTATACAGCTCTGAATCGGCTGAGTTATAGTAAGGTGATTTCTTCGAATCGATTTTTCTGTGAAATGTATGGAAATAATCAACCAATTTAAACGCGGTTTGGCATAACAATTACAGGTCCCGAGACCTATCATTTGAGGTATCAAGAACCGCAATCGGAGCACAATTGCAGATTTTGGATTTTTACAGCTCTGAATCGGCTGAGCTATACTAAGGTGATTTTCTTCGAATCGAATTTTCTACGAAATGTGTGGTATACCTATTACAGGTTCCGAGACTTATCATTTGAGGTATCAAGAACCGCAATCTGAGCACAATTGCAGATTTTGGATGTTTACAGCTCTGAATCGGCTGAGTTATAGTAAGGTGATTTCTTCGAATCGATTTTTCTGTGAAATGTATGGAAATAATCAACCAATTTAAACGCGGTTTGGTATAACAATTACAGGTCCCGAGACCTATCATTTGAGGTATCAAGAACCGCAATCGGAGCACAATTGCAGATTTTGGATTTTTACAGCTCTGAATCGGCTGAGCTATAGTAAGGTGATTTTCTTCGAATCGAATTTTCTACGAAATGTGTGGTATACCTATTACAGGTTCCGAGACTTATCATTTGAGGTATCAAGAACCGCAATCTGAGCACAATTGCAGATTTTGGATGTTTACAGCTCTGAATCGGCTGAGTTATAGTAAGGTGATTTCTTCGAATCGATTTTTCTGTGAAATGTATGGAAATAATCAACCAATTTAAACGCGGTTTGCCATAACAATTACAGGTCCCGAGACCTATCATTTGAGGTATCAAGAACCGCAATCGGAGCACAATTGCAGATTTTGGATTTTTACAGCTCTGAATCGGCTGAGCTATAGTAAGGTGATTTTCTTCGAATCGAATTTTCTACGAAATGTGTGGTATACCTATTACAGGTTCCGAGACTTATCATTTGAGGTATCAAGAACCGCAATCTGAGCACAATTGCAGATTTTGGATGTTTACAGCTCTGAATCGGCTGAGTTATAGTAAGGTGATTTCTTCGAATCGATTTTTCTGTGAAATGTATGGAAATAATCGACCAATTTAAACGCGGTTTGGCATAACAATTACAGGTCCCGAGACCTATCATTTGAGGTATCAAGAACCGCAATCGGAGCACAATTGCAGATTTTGGATTTTTACAGCTCTGAATCGGCTGAGCTATAGTAAGGTGATTTTCTTCGAATCGAATTTTCTACGAAATGTGTGGTATACCTATTACAGGTTCCGAGACTTATCATTTGAGGTATCAAGAACCGCAATCTGAGCACAATTGCAGATTTTGGATGTTTACAGCTCTGAATCGGCTGAGTTATAGTAAGGTGATTTCTTCGAATCGATTTTTCTGTGAAATGTATGGAAATAATCAACCAATTTAAACGCGGTTTGCCATAACAATTACAGGTCCCGAGACCTATCATTTGAGGTATCAAGAACCGCAATCGGAGCACAATTGCAGATTTTGGATTTTTACAGCTCTGAATCGGCTGAGCTATAGTAAGGTGATTTTCTTCGAATCGAATTTTCTACGAAATGTGTGGTATACCTATTACAGGTTCCGAGACTTATCATTTGAGGTATCAAGAACCGCAATCTGAGCACAATTGCAGATTTTGGATGTATACAGCTCTGAATCGGCTGAGTTATAGTAAGGTGATTTCTTCGAATCGATTTTTCTGTGAAATGTATGGAAATAATCAACCAATTTAAACGCGGTTTGGCATAACAATTACAGGTCCCGAGACCTATCATTTGAGGTATCAAGAACCGCAATCGGAGCACAATTGCAGATTTTGGATTTTTACAGCTCTGAATCGGCTGAGCTATACTAAGGTGATTTTCTTCGAATCGAATTTTCTACGAAATGTGTGGTATACCTATTACAGGTTCCGAGACTTATCATTTGAGGTATCAAGAACCGCAATCTGAGCACAATTGCAGATTTTGGATGTTTACAGCTCTGAATCGGCTGAGTTATAGTAAGGTGATTTCTTCGAATCGATTTTTCTGTGAAATGTATGGAAATAATCAACCAATTTAAACGCGGTTTGGTATAACAATTACAGGTCCCGAGACCTATCATTTGAGGTATCAAGAACCGCAATCGGAGCACAATTGCAGATTTTGGATTTTTACAGCTCTGAATCGGCTGAGCTATAGTAAGGTGATTTTCTTCGAATCGAATTTTCTACGAAATGTGTGGTATACCTATTACAGGTTCCGAGACTTATCATTTGAGGTATCAAGAACCGCAATCTGAGCACAATTGCAGATTTTGGATGTTTACAGCTCTGAATCGGCTGAGTTATAGTAAGGTGATTTCTTCGAATCGATTTTTCTGTGAAATGTATGGAAATAATCAACCAATTTAAACGCGGTTTGCCATAACAATTACAGGTCCCGAGACCTATCATTTGAGGTATCAAGAACCGCAATCGGAGCACAATTGCAGATTTTGGATTTTTACAGCTCTGAATCGGCTGAGCTATAGTAAGGTGATTTTCTTCGAATCGAATTTTCTACGAAATGTGTGGTATACCTATTACAGGTTCCGAGACTTATCATTTGAGGTATCAAGAACCGCAATCTGAGCACAATTGCAGATTTTGGATGTTTACAGCTCTGAATCGGCTGAGTTATAGTAAGGTGATTTCTTCGAATCGATTTTTCTGTGAAATGTATGGAAATAATCAACCAATTTAAACGCGGTTTGGCATAACAATTACAGGTCCCGAGACCTATCATTTGAGGTATCAAGAACCGCAATCGGAGCACAATTGCAGATTTTGGATTTTTACAGCTCTGAATCGGCTGAGCTATACTAAGGTGATTTTCTTCGAATCGAATTTTCTACGAAATGTGTGGTATACCTATTACAGGTTCCGAGACTTATCATTTGAGGTATCAAGAACCGCAATCTGAGCACAATTGCAGATTTTGGATGTTTACAGCTCTGAATCGGCTGAGTTATAGTAAGGTGATTTCTTCGAATCGATTTTTCTGTGAAATGTATGGAAATAATCAACCAATTTAAACGCGGTTTGGTATAACAATTACAGGTCCCGAGACCTATCATTTGAGGTATCAAGAACCGCAATCGGAGCACAATTGCAGATTTTGGATTTTTACAGCTCTGAATCGGCTGAGCTATAGTAAGGTGATTTTCTTCGAATCGAATTTTCTACGAAATGTGTGGTATACCTATTACAGGTTCCGAGACTTATCATTTGAGGTATCAAGAACCGCAATCTGAGCACAATTGCAGATTTTGGATGTTTACAGCTCTGAATCGGCTGAGTTATAGTAAGGTGATTTCTTCGAATCGATTTTTCTGTGAAATGTATGGAAATAATCAACCAATTTAAACGCGGTTTGGTATAACAATTACAGGTCCCGAGACCTATCATTTGAGGTATCAAGAACCGCAATCGGAGCACAATTGCAGATTTTGGATTTTTACAGCTCTGAATCGGCTGAGCTATAGTAAGGTGATTTTCTTCGAATCGAATTTTCTACGAAATGTGTGGTATACCTATTACAGGTTCCGAGACTTATCATTTGAGGTATCAAGAACCGCAATCTGAGCACAATTGCAGATTTTGGATGTTTACAGCTCTGAATCGGCTGAGTTATAGTAAGGTGATTTCTTCGAATCGATTTTTCTGTGAAATGTATGGAAATAATCAACCAATTTAAACGCGGTTTGGCATAACAATTACAGGTCCCGAGACCTATCATTTGAGGTATCAAGAACCGCAATCGGAGCACAATTGCAGATTTTGGATTTTTACAGCTCTGAATCGGCTGAGCTATAGTAAGGTGATTTTCTTCGAATCGAATTTTCTACGAAATGTGTGGTATACCTATTACAGGTTCCGAGACTTATCATTTGAGGTATCAAGAACCGCAATCTGAGCACAATTGCAGATTTTGGATGTTTACAGCTCTGAATCGGCTGAGTTATAGTAAGGTGATTTCTTCGAATCGATTTTTCTGTGAAATGTATGGAAATAATCAACCAATTTAAACGCGGTTTGGTATAACAATTACAGGTCCCGAGACCTATCATTTGAGGTATCAAGAACCGCAATCGGAGCACAATTGCAGATTTTGGATTTTTACAGCTCTGAATCGGCTGAGCTATAGTAAGGTGATTTTCTTCGAATCGAATTTTCTACGAAATGTGTGGTATACCTATTACAGGTTCCGAGACTTATCATTTGAGGTATCACGAACCGCAATCTGAGCACAATTGCAGATTTTGGATGTTTACAGCTCTGAATCGGCTGAGTTATAGTAAGGTGATTTCTTCGAATCGATTTTTCTGTGAAATGTATGGAAATAATCAACCAATTTAAACGCGGTTTGGTATAACAATTACAGGTCCCGAGACCTATCATTTGAGGTATCAAGAACCGCAATCGGAGCACAATTGCAGATTTTGGATTTTTACAGCTCTGAATCGGCTGAGCTATAGTAAGGTGATTTTCTTCGAATCGAATTTTCTACGAAATGTGTGGTATACCTATTACAGGTTCCGAGACTTATCATTTGAGGTATCAAGAACCGCAATCTGAGCACAATTGCAGATTTTGGATGTTTACAGCTCTGAATCGGCTGAGTTATAGTAAGGTGATTTCTTCGAATCGATTTTTCTGTGAAATGTATGGAAATAATCAACCAATTTAAACGCGGTTTGGCATAACAATTACAGGTCCCGAGACCTATCATTTGAGGTATCAAGAACCGCAATCGGAGCACAATTGCAGATTTTGGATTTTTACAGCTCTGAATCGGCTGAGCTATATTAAGGTGATTTTCTTCGAATCGAATTTTCTACGAAATGTGTGGTATACCTATTACAGGTTCCGAGACTTATCATTTGAGGTATCAAGAACCGCAATCTGAGCACAATTGCAGATTTTGGATGTTTACAGCTCTGAATCGGCTGAGTTATAGTAAGGTGATTTCTTCGAATCGATTTTTCTGTGAAATGTATGGAAATAATCAACCAATTTAAACGCGGTTTGGCATAACAATTACAGGTCCCGAGACCTATCATTTGAGGTATCAAGAACCGCAATCGGAGCACAATTGCAGATTTTGGATTTTTACAGCTCTGAATCGGCTGAGCTATAGTAAGGTGATTTTCTTCGAATCGAATTTTCTACGAAATGTGTGGTATACCTATTACAGGTTCCGAGACTTATCATTTGAGGTATCAAGAACCGCAATCTGAGCACAATTGCAGATTTTGGATGTTTACAGCCCTGAATCGGCTGAGTTATAGTAAGGTGATTTCTTCGAATCGATTTTTCTGTGAAATGTATGGAAATAATCAACCAATTTAAACGCGGTTTGGCATAACAATTACAGGTCCCGAGACCTATCATTTGAGGTATCAAGAACCGCAATCGGAGCACAATTGCAGATTTTGGATTTTTACAGCTCTGAATCGGCTGAGCTATAGTAAGGTGATTTTCTTCGAATCGAATTTTCTACGAAATGTGTGGTATACCTATTACAGGTTCCGAGACTTATCATTTGAGGTATCAAGAACCGCAATCTGAGCACAATTGTAGATTTTGGATGTTTACAGCTCTGAATCGGCTGAGTTATAGTAAGGTGATTTCTTCGAATCGATTTTTCTGTGAAATGTATGGAAATAATCAACCAATTTAAACGCGGTTTGGTATAACAATTACAGGTCCCGAGACCTATCATTTGAGGTATCAAGAACCGCAATCGGAGCACAATTGCAGATTTTGGATTTTTACAGCTCTGAATCGGCTGAGCTATAGTAAGGTGATTTTCTTCGAATCGAATTTTCTACGAAATGTGTGGTATACCTATTACAGGTTCCGAGACTTATCATTTGAGGTATCAAGAACCGCAATCTGAGCACAATTGCAGATTTTGGATGTTTACAGCTCTGAATCGGCTGAGTTAGAGTAAGGTGATTTCTTCGAATCGATTTTTCTGTGAAATGTATGGAAATAATCAACCAATTTAAACGCGGTTTGGCATAACAATTACAGGTCCCGAGACCTATCATTTGAGGTATCAAGAACCGCAATCGGAGCACAATTGCAGATTTTAGATTTTTACAGCTCTGAATCGGCTGAGCTATATTAAGGTGATTTTCTTCGAATCGAATTTTCTACGAAATGTGTGGTATACCTATTACAGGTTCCGAGACTTATCATTTGAGGTATCAAGAACCGCAATCTGAGCACAATTGCAGATTTTGGATGTTTACAGCTCTGAATCGGCTGAGTTATAGTAAGGTGATTTCTTCGAATCGATTTTTCTGTGAAATGTATGGAAATAATCAACCAATTTAAACGCGGTTTGGCATAACAATTACAGGTCCCGAGACCTATCATTTGAGGTATCAAGAACCGCAATCGGAGCACAATTGCAGATTTTGGATTTTTACAGCTCTGAATCGGCTGAGCTATATTAAGGTGATTTTCATCGAATCGAATTTTCTACGAAATGTGTGGTATACCTATTACAGGTTCCGAGACTTATCATTTGAGGTATCAAGAACCGCAATCTGAGCACAATTGCAGATTTTGGATGTTTACAGCTCTGAATCGGCTGAGTTATAGTAAGGTGATTTCTTCGAATCGATTTTTCTGTGAAATGTATGGAAATAATCAACCAATTTAAACGCGGTTTGGTATAACAATTACAGGTCCCGAGACCTATCATTTGAGGTATCAAGAACCGCAATCGGAGCACAATTGCAGATTTTGGATTTTTACAGCTCTGAATCGGCTGAGCTATAGTAAGGTGATTTTCTTCGAATCGAATTTTCTACGAAATGTGTGGTATACCTATTACAGGTTCCGAGACTTATCATTTGAGGTATCAAGAACCGCAATCTGAGCACAATTGCAGATTTTGGATGTTTACAGCTCTGAATCGGCTGAGTTATAGTAAGGTGATTTCTTCGAATCGATTTTTCTGTGAAATGTATGGAAATAATCAACCAATTTAAACGCGGTTTGGTATAACAATTACAGGTCCCGAGACCTATCATTTGAGGTATCAAGAACCGCAATCGGAGCACAATTGCAGATTTTGGATTTTTACAGCTCTGAATCGGCTGAGCTATAGTAAGGTGATTTTCTTCGAATCGAATTTTCTACGAAATGTGTGGTATACCTATTACAGGTTCCGAGACTTATCATTTGAGGTATCAAGAACCGCAATCTGAGCACAATTGCAGATTTTGGATGTTTACAGCTCTGAATCGGCTGAGTTATAGTAAGGTGATTTCTTCGAATCGATTTTTCTGTGAAATGTATGGAAATAATCAACCAATTTAAACGCGGTTTGGTATAACAATTACAGGTCCCGAGACCTATCATTTGAGGTATCAAGAACCGCAATCGGAGCACAATTGCAGATTTTGGATTTTTACAGCTCTGAATCGGCTGAGCTATAGTAAGGTGATTTTCTTCGAATCGAATTTTCTACGAAATGTGTGGTATACCTATTACAGGTTCCGAGACTTATCATTTGAGGTATCAAGAACCGCAATCTGGGCACAATTGCAGATTTTGGATGTTTACAGCTCTGAATCGGCTGAGTTATAGTAAGGTGATTTCTTCGAATCGATTTTTCTGTGAAATGTATGGAAATAATCAACCAATTTAAACGCGGTTTGGCATAACAATTACAGGTCCCGAGACCTATCATTTGAGGTATCAAGAACCGCAATCGGAGCACAATTGCAGATTTTGGATTTTTACAGCTCTGAATCGGCTGAGCTATAGTAAGGTGATTTTCTTCGAATCGAATTTTCTACGAAATGTGTGGTATACCTATTACAGGTTCCGAGACTTATCATTTGAGGTATCAAGAACCGCAATCTGAGCACAATTGCAGATTTTGGATGTTTACAGCTCTGAATCGGCTGAGTTATAGTAAGGTGATTTCTTCGAATCGATTTTTCTGTGAAATGTATGGAAATAATCAACCAATTTAAACGCGGTTTGGCATAACAATTACAGGTCCCGAGACCTATCATTTGAGGTATCAAGAACCGCAATCGGAGCACAATTGCAGATTTTGGATTTTTACAGCTCTGAATCGGCTGAGCTATAGTAAGGTGATTTTCTTCGAATCGAATTTTCTACGAAATGTGTGGTATACCTATTACAGGTTCCGAGACTTATCATTTGAGGTATCAAGAACCGCAATCTGAGCACAATTGCAGATTTTGGATGTTTACAGCTCTGAATCGGCTGAGTTATAGTAAGGTGATTTCTTCGAATCGATTTTTCTGTGAAATGTATGGAAATAATCAACCAATTTAAACGCGGTTTGGTATAACAATTACAGGTCCCGAGACCTATCATTTGAGGTATCAAGAACCGCAATCGGAGCACAATTGCAGATTTTGGATTTTTACAGCTCTGAATCGGCTGAGCTATAGTAAGGTGATTTTCTTCGAATCGAATTTTCTACGAAATGTGTGGTATACCTATTACAGGTTCCGAGACTTATCATTTGAGGTATCAAGAACCGCAATCTGAGCACAATTGCAGATTTTGGATGTTTACAGCTCTGAATCGGCTGAGTTATAGTAAGGTGATTTCTTCGAATCGATTTTTCTGTGAAATGTATGGAAATAATCAACCAATTTAAACGCGGTTTGGCATAACAATTACAGGTCCCGAGACCTATCATTTGAGGTATCAAGAACCGCAATCGGAGCACAATTGCAGATTTTGGATTTTTACAGCTCTGAATCGGCTGAGCTATAGTAAGGTGATTTTCTTCGAATCGAATTTTCTACGAAATGTGTGGTATACCTATTACAGGTTCCGAGACTTATCATTTGAGGTATCAAGAACCGCAATCTGAGCACAATTGTAGATTTTGGATGTTTACAGCTCTGAATCGGCTGAGTTATAGTAAGGTGATTTCTTCGAATCGATTTTTCTGTGAAATGTATGGAAATAATCAACCAATTTAAACGCGGTTTGGTATAACAATTACAGGTCCCGAGACCTATCATTTGAGGTATCAAGAACCGCAATCGGAGCACAATTGCAGATTTTGGATTTTTACAGCTCTGAATCGGCTGAGCTATAGTAAGGTGATTTTCTTCGAATCGAATTTTCTACGAAATGTGTGGTATACCTATTACAGGTTCCGAGACTTATCATTTGAGGTATCAAGAACCGCAATCTGAGCACAATTGTAGATTTTGGATGTTTACAGCTCTGAATCGGCTGAGTTATAGTAAGGTGATTTCTTCGAATCGATTTTTCTGTGAAATGTATGGAAATAATCAACCAATTTAAACGCGGTTTGGCATAACAATTACAGGTCCCGAGACCTATCATTTGAGGTATCAAGAACCGCAATCGGAGCACAATTGCAGATTTTGGATTTTTACAGCTCTGAATCGGCTGAGCTATAGTAAGGTGATTTTCTTCGAATCGAATTTTCTACGAAATGTGTGGTATACCTATTACAGGTTCCGAGACTTATCATTTGAGGTATCAAGAACCGCAATCTGAGCACAATTGCAGATTTTGGATGTTTACAGCTCTGAATCGGCTGAGTTATAGTAAGGTGATTTCTTCGAATCGATTTTTCTGTGAAATGTATGGAAATAATCAACCAATTTAAACGCGGTTTGGCATAACAATTACAGGTCCCGAGACCTATCATTTGAGGTATCAAGAACCGCAATCGGAGCACAATTGCAGATTTTGGATTTTTACAGCTCTGAATCGGCTGAGCTATAGTAAGGTGATTTTCTTCGAATCGAATTTTCTACGAAATGTGTGGTATACCTATTACAGGTTCCGAGACTTATCATTTGAGGTATCAAGAACCGCAATCTGAGCACAATTGCAGATTTTGGATGTTTACAGCTCTGAATCGGCTGAGTTATAGTAAGGTGATTTCTTCGAATCGATTTTTCTGTGAAATGTATGGAAATAATCAACCAATTTAAACGCGGTTTGGTATAACAATTACAGGTCCCGAGACCTATCATTTGAGGTATCAAGAACCGCAATCGGAGCACAATTGCAGATTTTGGATTTTTACAGCTCTGAATCGGCTGAGCTATAGTAAGGTGATTTTCTTCGAATCGAATTTTCTACGAAATGTGTGGTATACCTATTACAGGTTCCGAGACTTATCATTTGAGGTATCAAGAACCGCAATCTGAGCACAATTGCAGATTTTGGATGTTTACAGCTCTGAATCGGCTGAGTTATAGTAAGGTGATTTCTTCGAATCGATTTTTCTGTGAAATGTATGGAAATAATCAACCAATTTAAACGCGGTTTGGCATAACAATTACAGGTCCCGAGACCTATCATTTGAGGTATCAAGAACCGCAATCGGAGCACAATTGCAGATTTTGGATTTTTACAGCTCTGAATCGGCTGAGTTATAGTAAGGTGATTTCTTCGAATCGATTTTTCTGTGAAATGTATGGAAATAATCAACCAATTTAAACGCGGTTTGGTATAACAATTACAGGTCCCGAGACCTATCATTTGAGGTATCAAGAACCGCAATCGGAGCACAATTGCAGATTTTGGATTTTTACAGCTCTGAATCGGCTGAGCTATAGTAAGGTGATTTTCTTCGAATCGAATTTTCTACGAAATGTGTGGTATACCTATTACAGGTTCCGAGACTTATCATTTGAGGTATCAAGAACCGCAATCTGAGCACAATTGTAGATTTTGGATGTTTACAGCTCTGAATCGGCTGAGTTATAGTAAGGTGATTTCTTCGAATCGATTTTTCTGTGAAATGTATGGAAATAATCAACCAATTTAAACGCGGTTTGGTATAACAATTACAGGTCCCGAGACCTATCATTTGAGGTATCAAGAACCGCAATCGGAGCACAATTGCAGATTTTGGATTTTTACAGCTCTGAATCGGCTGAGCTATAGTAAGGTGATTTTCTTCGAATCGAATTTTCTACGAAATGTGTGGTATACCTATTACAGGTTCCGAGACTTATCATTTGAGGTATCAAGAACCGCAATCTGAGCACAATTGCAGATTTTGGATGTTTACAGCTCTGAATCGGCTGAGTTATAGTAAGGTGATTTCTTCGAATCGATTTTTCTGTGAAATGTATGGAAATAATCAACCAATTTAAACGCGGTTTGGTATAACAATTACAGGTCCCGAGACCTATCATTTGAGGTATCAAGAACCGCAATCGGAGCACAATTGCAGATTTTGGATTTTTACAGCTCTGAATCGGCTGAGCTATAGTAAGGTGATTTTCTTCGAATCGAATTTTCTACGAAATGTGTGGTATACCTATTACAGGTTCCGAGACTTATCATTTGAGGTATCAAGAACCGCAATCTGAGCACAATTGCAGATTTTGGATGTTTACAGCTCTGAATCGGCTGAGTTATAGTAAGGTGATTTCTTCGAATCGATTTTTCTGTGAAATGTATGGAAATAATCAACCAATTTAAACGCGGTTTGGTATAACAATTACAGGTCCCGAGACCTATCATTTGAGGTATCAAGAACCGCAATCGGAGCACAATTGCAGATTTTGGATTTTTACAGCTCTGAATCGGCTGAGCTATAGTAAGGTGATTTTCTTCGAATCGAATTTTCTACGAAATGTGTGGTATACCAATTACAGGTTCCGAGACTTATCATTTGAGGTATCAAGAACCGCAATCTGAGCACAATTGCAGATTTTGGATGTTTACAGCTCTGAATCGGCTGAGTTATAGTAAGGTGATTTCTTCGAATCGATTTTTCTGTGAAATGTATGGAAATAATCAACCAATTTAAACGCGGTTTGGCATAACAATTACAGGTCCCGAGACCTATCATTTGAGGTATCAAGAACCGCAATCGGAGCACAATTGCAGATTTTGGATTTTTACAGCTCTGAATCGGCTGAGCTATAGTAAGGTGATTTTCTTCGAATCGAATTTTCTACGAAATGTGTGGTATACCTATTACAGGTTCCGAGACTTATCATTTGAGGTATCAAGAACCGCAATCTGAGCACAATTGCAGATTTTGGATGTTTACAGCTCTGAATCGGCTGAGTTATAGTAAGGTGATTTCTTCGAATCGATTTTTCTGTGAAATGTATGGAAATAATCAACCAATTTAAACGCGGTTTGGCATAACAATTACAGGTCCCGAGACCTATCATTTGAGGTATCAAGAACCGCAATCGGAGCACAATTGCAGATTTTGGATTTTTACAGCTCTGAATCGGCTGAGCTATAGTAAGGTGATTTTCTTCGAATCGAATTTTCTACGAAATGTGTGGTATACCTATTACAGGTTCCGAGACTTATCATTTGAGGTATCAAGAACCGCAATCTGAGCACAATTGTAGATTTTGGATGTTTACAGCTCTGAATCGGCTGAGTTATAGTAAGGTGATTTCTTCGAATCGATTTTTCTGTGAAATGTATGGAAATAATCAACCAATTTAAACGCGGTTTGGTATAACAATTACAGGTCCCGAGACCTATCATTTGAGGTATCAAGAACCGCAATCGGAGCACAATTGCAGATTTTGGATTTTTACAGCTCTGAATCGGCTGAGCTATAGTAAGGTGATTTTCTTCGAATCGAATTTTCTACGAAATGTGTGGTATACCTATTACAGGTTCCGAGACTTATCATTTGAGGTATCAAGAACCGCAATCTGAGCACAATTGCAGATTTTGGATGTTTACAGCTCTGAATCGGCTGAGTTATAGTAAGGTGATTTCTTCGAATCGATTTTTCTGTGAAATGTATGGAAATAATCAACCAATTTAAACGCGGTTTGGTATAACAATTACAGGTCCCGAGACCTATCATTTGAGGTATCAAGAACCGCAATCGGAGCACAATTGCAGATTTTGGATTTTTACAGCTCTGAATCGGCTGAGCTATAGTAAGGTGATTTTCTTCGAATCGAATTTTCTACGAAATGTGTGGTATACCTATTACAGGTTCCGAGACTTATCATTTGAGGTATCAAGAACCGCAATCTGAGCACAATTGCAGATTTTGGATGTTTACAGCTCTGAATCGGCTGAGTTATAGTAAGGTGATTTCTTCGAATCGATTTTTCTGTGAAATGTATGGAAATAATCAACCAATTTAAACGCGGTTTGGCATAACAATTACAGGTCCCGAGACCTATCATTTGAGGTATCAAGAACCGCAATCGGAGCACAATTGCAGATTTTGGATTTTTACAGCTCTGAATCGGCTGAGCTATAGTAAGGTGATTTTCTTCGAATCGAATTTTCTACGAAATGTGTGGTATACCTATTACAGGTTCCGAGACTTATCATTTGAGGTATCAAGAACCGCAATCTGAGCACAATTGCAGATTTTGGATGTTTACAGCTCTGAATCGGCTGAGTTATAGTAAGGTGATTTCTTCGAATCGATTTTTCTGTGAAATGTATGGAAATAATCAACCAATTTAAACGCGGTTTGGCATAACAATTACAGGTCCCGAGACCTATCATTTGAGGTATCAAGAACCGCAATCGGAGCACAATTGCAGATTTTGGATTTTTACAGCTCTGAATCGGCTGAGCTATAGTAAGGTGATTTTCTTCGAATCGAATTTTCTACGAAATGTGTGGTATACCTATTACAGGTTCCGAGACTTATCATTTGAGGTATCAAGAACCGCAATCTGAGCACAATTGCAGATTTTGGATGTTTACAGCTCTGAATCGGCTGAGTTATAGTAAGGTGATTTCTTCGAATCGATTTTTCTGTGAAATGTATGGAAATAATCAACCAATTTAAACGCGGTTTGGCATAACAATTACAGGTCTCGAGACCTATCATTTGAGGTATCAAGAACCGCAATCGGAGCACAATTGCAGATTTTGGATTTTTACAGCTCTGAATCGGCTGAGCTATAGTAAGGTGATTTTCTTCGAATCGAATTTTCTACGAAATGTGTGGTATACCTATTACAGGTTCCGAGACTTATCATTTGAGGTATCAAGAACCGCAATCTGAGCACAATTGCAGATTTTGGATGTTTACAGCTCTGAATCGGCTGAGTTATAGTAAGGTGATTTCTTCGAATCGATTTTTCTGTGAAATGTATGGAAATAATCAACCAATTTAAACGCGGTTTGGCATAACAATTACAGGTCCCGAGACCTATCATTTGAGGTATCAAGAACCGCAATCGGAGCACAATTGCAGATTTTGGATTTTTACAGCTCTGAATCGGCTGAGCTATATTAAGGTGATTTTCTTCGAATCGAATTTTCTACGAAATGTGTGGTATACCTATTACAGGTTCCGAGACTTATCATTTGAGGTATCAAGAACCGCAATCTGAGCACAATTGCAGATTTTGGATGTTTACAGCTCTGAATCGGCTGAGTTATAGTAAGGTGATTTCTTCGAATCGATTTTTCTGTGAAATGTATGGAAATAATCAACCAATTTAAACGCGGTTTGGCATAACAATTACAGGTCCCGAGACCTATCATTTGAGGTATCAAGAACCGCAATCGGAGCACAATTGCAGATTTTGGATTTTTACAGCTCTGAATCGGCTGAGCTATAGTAAGGTGATTTTCTTCGAATCGAATTTTCTACGAAATGTGTGGTATACCTATTACAGGTTCCGAGACTTATCATTTGAGGTATCAAGAACCGCAATCTGAGCACAATTGCAGATTTTGGATGTTTACAGCTCTGAATCGGCTGAGTTATAGTAAGGTGATTTCTTCGAATCGATTTTTCTGTGAAATGTATGGAAATAATCAACCAATTTAAACGCGGTTTGGCATAACAATTACAGGTCTCGAGACCTATCATTTGAGGTATCAAGAACCGCAATCGGAGCACAATTGCAGATTTTGGATTTTTACAGCTCTGAATCGGCTGAGCTATAGTAAGGTGATTTTCTTCGAATCGAATTTTCTACGAAATGTGTGGTATACCTATTACAGGTTCCGAGACTTATCATTTGAGGTATCAAGAACCGCAATCTGAGCACAATTGCAGATTTTGGATGTTTACAGCTCTGAATCGGCTGAGTTATAGTAAGGTGATTTCTTCGAATCGATTTTTCTGTGAAATGTATGGAAATAATCAACCAATTTAAACGCGGTTTGGTATAACAATTACAGGTCCCGAGACCTATCATTTGAGGTATCAAGAACCGCAATCGGAGCACAATTGCAGATTTTGGATTTTTACAGCTCTGAATCGGCTGAGCTATAGTAAGGTGATTTTCTTCGAATCGAATTTTCTACGAAATGTGTGGTATACCTATTACAGGTTCCGAGACTTATCATTTGAGGTATCAAGAACCGCAATCTGAGCACAATTGTAGATTTTGGATGTTTACAGCTCTGAATCGGCTGAGTTATAGTAAGGTGATTTCTTCGAATCGATTTTTCTGTGAAATGTATGGAAATAATCAACCAATTTAAACGCGGTTTGGCATAACAATTACAGGTCCCGAGACCTATCATTTGAGGTATCAAGAACCGCAATCGGAGCACAATTGCAGATTTTGGATTTTTACAGCTCTGAATCGGCTGAGCTATATTAAGGTGATTTTCTTCGAATCGAATTTTCTACGAAATGTGTGGTATACCTATTACAGGTTCCGAGACTTATCATTTGAGGTATCAAGAACCGCAATCTGAGCACAATTGCAGATTTTGGATGTTTACAGCTCTGAATCGGCTGAGTTATAGTAAGGTGATTTCTTCGAATCGATTTTTCTGTGAAATGTATGGAAATAATCAACCAATTTAAACGCGGTTTGGCATAACAATTACAGGTCCCGAGACCTATCATTTGAGGTATCAAGAACCGCAATCGGAGCACAATTGCAGATTTTGGATTTTTACAGCTCTGAATCGGCTGAGCTATAGTAAGGTGATTTTCTTCGAATCGAATTTTCTACGAAATGTGTGGTATACCTATTACAGGTTCCGAGACTTATCATTTGAGGTATCAAGAACCGCAATCTGAGCACAATTGCAGATTTTGGATGTTTACAGCTCTGAATCGGCTGAGTTATAGTAAGGTGATTTCTTCGAATCGATTTTTTTGTGAAATGTATGGAAATAATCAACCAATTTAAACGCGGTTTGGCATAACAATTACAGGTCCCGAGACCTATCATTTGAGGTATCAAGAACCGCAATCGGAGCACAATTGCAGATTTTGGATTTTTACAGCTCTGAATCGGCTGAGCTATAGTAAGGTGATTTTCTTCGAATCGAATTTTCTACGAAATGTGTGGTATACCTATTACAGGTTCCGAGACTTATCATTTGAGGTATCAAGAACCGCAATCTGAGCACAATTGCAGATTTTGGATGTTTACAGCTCTGAATCGGCTGAGTTATAGTAAGGTGATTTCTTCGAATCGATTTTTCTGTGAAATGTATGGAAATAATCAACCAATTTAAACGCGGTTTGGTATAACAATTACAGGTCCCGAGACCTATCATTTGAGGTATCAAGAACCGCAATCGGAGCACAATTGCAGATTTTGGATTTTTACAGCTCTGAATCGGCTGAGCTATAGTAAGGTGATTTTCTTCGAATCGAATTTTCTACGAAATGTGTGGTATACCTATTACAGGTTCCGAGACTTATCATTTGAGGTATCAAGAACCGCAATCTGAGCACAATTGCAGATTTTGGATGTTTACAGCTCTGAATCGGCTGAGTTATAGTAAGGTGATTTCTTCGAATCGATTTTTCTGTGAAATGTATGGAAATAATCAACCAATTTAAACGCGGTTTGGCATAACAATTACAGGTCCCGAGACCTATCATTTGAGGTATCAAGAACCGCAATCGGAGCACAATTGCAGATTTTGGATTTTTACAGCTCTGAATCGGCTGAGCTATAGTAAGGTGATTTTCTTCGAATCGAATTTTCTACGAAATGTGTGGTATACCTATTACAGGTTCCGAGACTTATCATTTGAGGTATCAAGAACCGCAATCTGAGCACAATTGCAGATTTTGGATGTTTACAGCTCTGAATCGGCTGAGTTATAGTAAGGTGATTTCTTCGAATCGATTTTTCTGTGAAATGTATGGAAATAATCAACCAATTTAAACGCGGTTTGGCATAACAATTACAGGTCCCGAGACCTATCATTTGAGGTATCAAGAACCGCAATCGGAGCACAATTGCAGATTTTGGATTTTTACAGCTCTGAATCGGCTGAGCTATATTAAGGTGATTTTCTTCGAATCGAATTTTCTACGAAATGTGTGGTATACCTATTACAGGTTCCGAGACTTATCATTTGAGGTATCAAGAACCGCAATCTGAGCACAATTGCAGATTTTGGATGTTTACAGCTCTGAATCGGCTGAGTTATAGTAAGGTGATTTCTTCGAATCGATTTTTCTGTGAAATGTATGGAAATAATCAACCAATTTAAACGCGGTTTGGCATAACAATTACAGGTCCCGAGACCTATCATTTGAGGTATCAAGAACCGCAATCGGAGCACAATTGCAGATTTTGGATTTTTACAGCTCTGAATCGGCTGAGCTATAGTAAGGTGATTTTCTTCGAATCGAATTTTCTACGAAATGTGTGGTATACCTATTACAGGTTCCGAGACTTATCATTTGAGGTATCAAGAACCGCAATCTGAGCACAATTGCAGATTTTGGATGTTTACAGCTCTGAATCGGCTGAGTTATAGTAAGGTGATTTCTTCGAATCGATTTTTCTGTGAAATGTATGGAAATAATCAACCAATTTAAACGCGGTTTGGCATAACAATTACAGGTCCCGAGACCTATCATTTGAGGTATCAAGAACCGCAATCGGAGCACAATTGCAGATTTTGGATTTTTACAGCTCTGAATCGGCTGAGCTATAGTAAGGTGATTTTCTTCGAATCGAATTTTCTACGAAATGTGTGGTATACCTATTACAGGTTCCGAGACTTATCATTTGAGGTATCAAGAACCGCAATCTGAGCACAATTGCAGATTTTGGATGTTTACAGCTCTGAATCGGCTGAGTTATAGTAAGGTGATTTCTTCGAATCGATTTTTCTGTGAAATGTATGGAAATAATCAACCAATTTAAACGCGGTTTGGCATAACAATTACAGGTCTCGAGACCTATCATTTGAGGTATCAAGAACCGCAATCGGAGCACAATTGCAGATTTTGGATTTTTACAGCTCTGAATCGGCTGAGCTATAGTAAGGTGATTTTCTTCGAATCGAATTTTCTACGAAATGTGTGGTATACCTATTACAGGTTCCGAGACTTATCATTTGAGGTATCAAGAACCGCAATCTGAGCAAAATTGCAGATTTTGGATGTTTACAGCTCTGAATCGGCTGAGTTATAGTAAGGTGATTTCTTCGAATCGATTTTTCTGTGAAATGTATGGAAATAATCAACCAATTTAAACGCGGTTTGGTATAACAATTACAGGTCCCGAGACCTATCATTTGAGGTATCAAGAACCGCAATCGGAGCACAATTGCAGATTTTGGATTTTTACAGCTCTGAATCGGCTGAGCTATAGTAAGGTGATTTTCTTCGAATCGAATTTTCTACGAAATGTGTGGTATACCTATTACAGGTTCCGAGACTTATCATTTGAGGTATCAAGAACCGCAATCTGAGCACAATTGCAGATTTTGGATGTTTACAGCTCTGAATCGGCTGAGTTATAGTAAGGTGATGTCTTCGAATCGATTTTTCTGTGAAATGTATGGAAATAATCAACCAATTTAAACGCGGTTTGGTATAACAATTACAGGTCCCGAGACCTATCATTTGAGGTATCAAGAACCGCAATCGGAGCACAATTGCAGATTTTGGATTTTTACAGCTCTGAATCGGCTGAGCTATAGTAAGGTGATTTTCTTCGAATCGAATTTTCTACGAAATGTGTGGTATACCTATTACAGGTTCCGAGACTTATCATTTGAGGTATCAAGAACCGCAATCTGAGCACAATTGCAGATTTTGGATGTTTACAGCTCTGAATCGGCTGAGTTATAGTAAGGTGATTTCTTCGAATCGATTTTTCTGTGAAATGTATGGAAATAATCAACCAATTTAAACGCGGTTTGGCATAACAATTACAGGTCCCGAGACCTATCATTTGAGGTACCAAGAACCGCAATCGGAGCACAATTGCAGATTTTGGATTTTTACAGCTTTGAATCGGCTGAGCTATAGTAAGGTGATTTTCTTCGAATCGAATTTTCTACGAAATGTGTGGTATACCTATTACAGGTTCCGAGACTTATCATTTGAGGTATCAAGAACCGCAATCTGGAAATAATCAACCAATTTAAACGCGGTTTGGTATAACAATTACAGGTCCCGAGACCTATCATTTGAGGTATCAAGAACCGCAATCGGAGCACAATTGCAGATTTTGGATTTTTACAGCTCTGAATCGGCTGAGCTATAGTAAGGTGATTTTCTTCGAATCGAATTTTCTACGAAATGTGTGGTATACCTATTACAGGTTCCGAGACTTATCATTTGAGGTATCAAGAACCGCAATCTGAGCACAATTGCAGATTTTGGATGTTTACAGCTCTGAATCGGCTGAGTTATAGTAAGGTGATTTCTTCGAATCGATTTTTCTGTGAAATGTATGGAAATAATCAACCAATTTAAACGCGGTTTGGCATAACAATTACAGGTCCCGAGACCTATCATTTGAGGTACCAAGAACCGCAATCGGAGCACAATTGCAGATTTTGGATTTTTACAGCTTTGAATCGGCTGAGCTATAGTAAGGTGATTTTCTTCGAATCGAATTTTCTACGAAATGTGTGGTATACCTATTACAGGTTCCGAGACTTATCATTTGAGGTATCAAGAACCGCAATCTGAGCACAATTGCAGATTTTGGATGTTTACAGCTCTGAATCGGCTGAGTTATAGTAAGGTGATTTCTTCGAATCGATTTTTCTGTGAAATGTATGGAAATAATCAACCAATTTAAACGCGGTTTGGCATAACAATTACAGGTCGCGAGACCTATCATTTAAGGTATCAAGAACCGCAATCGGAGCACAATTGCAGATTTTGGATTTTTACAGCTCTGAATCGGCTGAGCTATAGTAAGGTGATTTTCTTCGAATCGAATTTTCTACGAAATGTGTGGTATACCTATTACAGGTTCCGAGACTTATCATTTGAGGTATCAAGAACCGCAATCTGAGCACAATTGCAGATTTTGGATGTTTACAGCTCTGAATCGGCTGAGTTATAGTAAGGTGATTTCTTCGAATCGATTTTTCTGTGAAATGTATGGAAATAATCAACCAATTTAAACGCGGTTTGGCATAACAATTACAGGTCCCGAGACCTATCATTTGAGGTATCAAGAACCGCAATCGGAGCACAATTGCAGATTTTGGATTTTTACAGCTCTGAATCGGCTGAGCTATAGTAAGGTGATTTTCTTCGAATCGAATTTTCTACGAAATGTGTGGTATACCTATTACAGGTTCCGAGACTTATCATTTGAGGTATCAAGAACCGCAATCTGAGCACAATTGCAGATTTTGGATGTTTACAGCTCTGAATCGGCTGAGTTATAGTAAGGTGATTTCTTCGAATCGATTTTTCTGTGAAATGTATGGAAATAATCAACCAATTTAAACGCGGTTTGGTATAACAATTACAGGTCCCGAGACCTATCATTTGAGGTATCAAGAACCGCAATCGGAGCACAATTGCAGATTTTGGATTTTTACAGCTCTGAATCGGCTGAGCTATAGTAAGGTGATTTTCTTCGAATCGAATTTTCTACGAAATGTGTGGTATACCTATTACAGGTTCCGAGACTTATCATTTGAGGTATCAAGAACCGCAATCTGAGCACAATTGCAGATTTTGGATGTTTACAGCTCTGAATCGGCTGAGTTATAGTAAGGTGATTTCTTCGAATCGATTTTTCTGTGAAATGTATGGAAATAATCAACCAATTTAAACGCGGTTTGGCATAACAATTACAGGTCCCGAGACCTATCATTTGAGGTATCAAGAACCGCAATCGGAGCACAATTGCAGATTTTGGATTTTTACAGCTCTGAATCGGCTGAGCTATAGTAAGGTGATTTTCTTCGAATCGAATTTTCTACGAAATGTGTGGTATACCTATTACAGGTTCCGAGACTTATCATTTGAGGTATCAAGAACCGCAATCTGAGCACAATTGCAGATTTTGGATGTTTACAGCTCTGAATCGGCTGAGTTATAGTAAGGTGATTTCTTCGAATCGATTTTTCTGTGAAATGTATGGAAATAATCAACCAATTTAAACGCGGTTTGGTATAACAATTACAGGTCCCGAGACCTATCATTTGAGGTATCAAGAACCGCAATCGGAGCACAATTGCAGATTTTGGATTTTTACAGCTCTGAATCGGCTGAGCTATATTAAGGTGATTTTCTTCGAATCGAATTTTCTACGAAATGTGTGGTATACCTATTACAGGTTCCGAGACTTATCATTTGAGGTATCAAGAACCGCAATCTGAGCACAATTGCAGATTTTGGATGTTTACAGCTCTGAATCGGCTGAGTTATAGTAAGGTGATTTCTTCGAATCGATTTTTCTGTGAAATGTATGGAAATAATCAACCAATTTAAACGCGGTTTGGCATAACAATTACAGGTCCCGAGACCTATCATTTGAGGTATCAAGAACCGCAATCGGAGCACAATTGCAGATTTTGGATTTTTACAGCTCTGAATCGGCTGAGCTATAGTAAGGTGATTTTCTTCGAATCGAATTTTCTACGAAATGTGTGGTATACCTATTACAGGTTCCGAGACTTATCATTTGAGGTATCAAGAACCGCAATCTGAGCACAATTGCAGATTTTGGATGTTTACAGCTCTGAATCGGCTGAGTTATAGTAAGGTGATTTCTTCGAATCGATTTTTCTGTGAAATGTATGGAAATAATCAACCAATTTAAACGCGGTTTGGCATAACAATTACAGGTCCCGAGACCTATCATTTGAGGTATCAAGAACCGCAATCGGAGCACAATTGCAGATTTTGGATTTTTACAGCTCTGAATCGGCTGAGCTATAGTAAGGTGATTTTCTTCGAATCGAATTTTCTACGAAATGTGTGGTATACCTATTACAGGTTCCGAGACTTATCATTTGAGGTATCAAGAACCGCAATCTGAGCACAATTGCAGATTTTGGATGTTTACAGCTCTGAATCGGCTGAGTTATAGTAAGGTGATTTCTTCGAATCGATTTTTCTGTGAAATGTATGGAAATAATCAACCAATTTAAACGCGGTTTGGTATAACAATTACAGGTCCCGAGACCTATCATTTGAGGTATCAAGAACCGCAATCGGAGCACAATTGCAGATTTTGGATTTTTACAGCTCTGAATCGGCTGAGCTATAGTAAGGTGATTTTCTTCGAATCGAATTTTCTACGAAATGTGTGGTATACCTATTACAGGTTCCGAGACTTATCATTTGAGGTATCAAGAACCGCAATCTGAGCACAATTGCAGATTTTGGATGTTTACAGCTCTGAATCGGCTGAGTTATAGTAAGGTGATTTCTTCGAATCGATTTTTCTGTGAAATGTATGGAAATAATCAACCAATTTAAACGCGGTTTGGCATAACAATTACAGGTCCCGAGACCTATCATTTGAGGTATCAAGAACCGCAATCGGAGCACAATTGCAGATTTTGGATTTTTACAGCTCTGAATCGGCTGAGCTATAGTAAGGTGATTTTCTTCGAATCGAATTTTCTACGAAATGTGTGGTATACCTATTACAGGTTCCGAGACTTATCATTTGAGGTATCAAGAACCGCAATCTGAGCACAATTGCAGATTTTGGATGTTTACAGCTCTGAATCGGCTGAGTTATAGTAAGGTGATTTCTTCGAATCGATTTTTCTGTGAAATGTATGGAAATAATCAACCAATTTAAACGCGGTTTGGCATAACAATTACAGGTCCCGAGACCTATCATTTGAGGTATCAAGAACCGCAATCGGAGCACAATTGCAGATTTTGGATTTTTACAGCTCTGAATCGGCTGAGCTATAGTAAGGTGATTTTCTTCGAATTGAATTTTCTACGAAATGTGTGGTATACCTATTACAGGTTCCGAGACTTATCATTTGAGGTATCAAGAACCGCAATCTGAGCACAATTGCAGATTTTGGATGTTTACAGCTCTGAATCGGCTGAGTTATAGTAAGGTGATTTCTTCGAATCGATTTTTCTGTGAAATGTATGGAAATAATCAACCAATTTAAACGCGGTTTGGCATAACAATTACAGGTCCCGAGACCTATCATTTGAGGTATCAAGAACCGCAATCGGAGCACAATTGCAGATTTTGGATTTTTACAGCTCTGAATCGGCTGAGCTATAGTAAGGTGATTTTCTTCGAATCGAATTTTCTACGAAATGTGTGGTATACCTATTACAGGTTCCGAGACTTATCATTTGAGGTATCAAGAACCGCAATCTGAGCACAATTGCAGAATTTGGATGTTTACAGCTCTCAATCGGCTGAGTTATAGTAAGGTGATTTCTTCGAATCGATTTTTCTGTGAAATGTATGGAAATAATCAACCAATTTAAACGCGGTTTGGCATAACAATTACAGGTCCCGAGACCTATCATTTGAGGTATCAAGAACCGCAATCGGAGCACAATTGCAGATTTTGGATTTTTACAGCTCTGAATCGGCTGAGCTATAGTAAGGTGATTTTCTTCGAATCGAATTTTCTACGAAATGTGTGGTATACCTATTACAGGTTCCGAGACTTATCATTTGAGGTATCAAGAACCGCAATCTGAGCACAATTGCAGATTTTGGATGTTTACAGCTCTGAATCGGCTGAGTTATAGTAAGGTGATTTCTTCGAATCGATTTTTCTGTGAAATGTATGGAAATAATCAACCAATTTAAACGCGGTTTGGCATAACAATTACAGGTCCCGAGACCTATCATTTGAGGTATCAAGAACCGCAATCGGAGCACAATTGCAGATTTTGGATTTTTACAGCTCTGAATCGGCTGAGCTATAGTAAGGTGATTTTCTTCGAATCGAATTTTCTACGAAATGTGTGGTATACCTATTACAGGTTCCGAGACTTATCATTTGAGGTATCAAGAACCGCAATCTGAGCACAATTGCAGATTTTGGATGTTTACAGCTCTGAATCGGCTGAGTTATAGTAAGGTGATTTCTTCGAATCGATTTTTCTGTGAAATGTATGGAAATAATCAACCAATTTAAACGCGGTTTGGCATAACAATTACAGGTCCCGAGACCTATCATTTGAGGTATCAAGAACCGCAATCGGAGCACAATTGCAGATTTTGGATTTTTACAGCTCTGAATCGGCTGAGCTATAGTAAGGTGATTTTCTTCGAATCGAATTTTCTACGAAATGTGTGGTATACCTATTACAGGTTCCGAGACTTATCATTTGAGGTATCAAGAACCGCAATCTGAGCACAATTGCAGATTTTGGATGTTTACAGCTCTGAATCGGCTGAGTTATAGTAAGGTGATTTCTTCGAATCGATTTTTCTGTGAAATGTATAGAAATAATCAACCAATTTAAACGCGGTTTGGCATAACAATTACAGGTCCCGAGACCTATCATTTGAGGTATCAAGAACCGCAATCGGAGCACAATTGCAGATTTTGGATTTTTACAGCTCTGAATCGGCTGAGCTATAGTAAGGTGATTTTCTTCGAATCGAATTTTCTACGAAATGTGTGGTATACCTATTACAGGTTCCGAGACTTATCATTTGAGGTATCAAGAACCGCAATCTGAGCACAATTGCAGATTTTGGATGTTTACAGCTCTGAATCGGCTGAGTTATAGTAAGGTGATTTCTTCGAATCGATTTTTCTGTGAAATGTATGGAAATAATCAACCAATTTAAACGCGGTTTGGCATAACAATTACAGGTCCCGAGACCTATCATTTGAGGTATCAAGAACCGCAATCGGAGCACAATTGCAGATTTTGGATTTTTACAGCTCTGAATCGGCTGAGCTATAGTAAGGTGATTTTCTTCGAATCGAATTTTCTACGAAATGTGTGGTATACCTATTACAGGTTCCGAGACTTATCATTTGAGGTATCAAGAACCGCAATCTGAGCACAATTGCAGATTTTGGATGTTTACAGCTCTGAATCGGCTGAGTTATAGTAAGGTGATTTCTTCGAATCGATTTTTCTGTGAAATGTATGGAAATAATCAACCAATTTAAACGCGGTTTGGCATAAAAATTACAGGTCCCGAGACCTATCATTTGAGGTATCAAGAACCGCAATCGGAGCACAATTGCAGATTTTGGATTTTTACAGCTCTGAATCGGCTGAGCTATAGTAAGGTGATTTTCTTCGAATCGAATTTTCTACGAAATGTGTGGTATACCTATTACAGGTTCCGAGACTTATCATTTGAGGTATCAAGAACCGCAATCTGAGCACAATTGCAGATTTTGGATGTTTACAGCTCTGAATCGGCTGAGTTATAGTAAGGTGATTTCTTCGAATCGATTTTTCTGTGAAATGTATGGAAATAATCAACCAATTTAAACGCGGTTTGGCATAACAATTACAGGTCCCGAGACCTATCATTTGAGGTATCAAGAACCGCAATCGGAGCACAATTGCAGATTTTGGATTTTTACAGCTCTGAATCGGCTGAGCTATAGTAAGGTGATTTTCTTCGAATCGAATTTTCTACGAAATGTGTGGTATACCTATTACAGGTTCCGAGACTTATCATTTGAGGTATCAAGAACCGCAATCTGAGCACAATTGCAGATTTTGGATGTTTACAGCTCTGAATCGGCTGAGTTATAGTAAGGTGATTTCTTCGAATCGATTTTTCTGTGAAATGTATGGAAATAATCAACCAATTTAAACGCGGTTTGGCATAACAATTACAGGTCCCGAGACCTATCATTTGAGGTATCAAGAACCGCAATCGGAGCACAATTGCAGATTTTGGATTTTTACAGCTCTGAATCGGCTGAGCTATAGTAAGGTGATTTTCTTCGAATCGAATTTTCTACGAAATGTGTGGTATACCTATTACAGGTTCCGAGACTTATCATTTGAGGTATCAAGAACCGCAATCTGAGCACAATTGCAGATTTTGGATGTTTACAGCTCTGAATCGGCTGAGTTATAGTAAGGTGATTTCTTCGAATCGATTTTTCTGTGAAATGTATGGAAATAATCAACCAATTTAAACGCGGTTTGGCATAATAATTACAGGTCCCGAGACCTATCATTTGAGGTATCAAGAACCGCAATCGGAGCACAATTGCAGATTTTGGATTTTTACAGCTCTGAATCGGCTGAGCTATAGTAAGGTGATTTTCTTCGAATCGAATTTTCTACGAAATGTGTGGTATACCTATTACAGGTTCCGAGACTTATCATTTGAGGTATCAAGAACCGCAATCTGAGCACAATTGCAGATTTTGGATGTTTACAGCTCTGAATCGGCTGAGTTATAGTAAGGTGATTTCTTCGAATCGATTTTTCTGTGAAATGTATAGAAATAATCAACCAATTTAAACGCGGTTTGGCATAACAATTACAGGTCCCGAGACCTATCATTTGAGGTATCAAGAACCGCAATCGGAGCACAATTGCAGATTTTGGATTTTTACAGCTCTGAATCGGCTGAGCTATAGTAAGGTGATTTTCTTCGAATCGAATTTTCTACGAAATGTGTGGTATACCTATTACAGGTTCCGAGACTTATCATTTGAGGTATCAAGAACCGCAATCTGAGCACAATTGCAGATTTTGGATGTTTACAGCTCTGAATCGGCTGAGTTATAGTAAGGTGATTTCTTCGAATCGATTTTTCTGTGAAATGTATGGAAATAATCAACCAATTTAAACGCGGTTTGGCATAACAATTACAGGTCCCGAGACCTATCATTTGAGGTATCAAGAACCGCAATCGGAGCACAATTGCAGATTTTGGATTTTTACAGCTCTGAATCGGCTGAGCTATAGTAAGGTGATTTTCTTCGAATCGAATTTTCTACGAAATGTGTGGTATACCTATTACAGGTTCCGAGACTTATCATTTGAGGTATCAAGAACCGCAATCTGAGCACAATTGCAGATTTTGGATGTTTACAGCTCTGAATCGGCTGAGTTATAGTAAGGTGATTTCTTCGAATCGATTTTTCTGTGAAATGTATGGAAATAATCAACCAATTTAAACGCGGTTTGGCATAACAATTACAGGTCCCGAGACCTATCATTTGAGGTATCAAGAACCGCAATCGGAGCACAATTGCAGATTTTGGATTTTTACAGCTCTGAATCGGCTGAGCTATAGTAAGGTGATTTTCTTCGAATCGAATTTTCTACGAAATGTGTGGTATACCTATTACAGGTTCCGAGACTTATCATTTGAGGTATCAAGAACCGCAATCTGAGCACAATTGCAGATTTTGGATGTTTACAGCTCTGAATCGGCTGAGTTATAGTAAGGTGATTTCTTCGAATCGATTTTTCTGTGAAATGTATGGAAATAATCAACCAATTTAAACGCGGTTTGGCATAACAATTACAGGTCCCGAGACCTATCATTTGAGGTATCAAGAACCGCAATCGGAGCACAATTGCAGATTTTGGATTTTTACAGCTCTGAATCGGCTGAGCTATAGTAAGGTGATTTTCTTCGAATCGAATTTTCTACGAAATGTGTGGTATACCTATTACAGGTTCCGAGACTTATCATTTGAGGTATCAAGAACCGCAATCTGAGCACAATTGCAGATTTTGGATGTTTACAGCTCTGAATCGGCTGAGTTATAGTAAGGTGATTTCTTCGAATCGATTTTTCTGTGA
Source organism: Tipula vernalis (assembly GCA_958295665.1). NCBI lineage: Eukaryota > Metazoa > Arthropoda > Insecta > Diptera > Tipulidae > Tipula > Tipula vernalis. Next base: position 10,005,845 of record OY282560.1, on the reverse strand, counting down.
AATGTATGGAAATAATCAACCAATTTAAACGCGGTTTGGCATAACAATTACAGGTCCCGAGACCTATCATTTGAGGTATCAAGAACCGCAATCGGAGCACAATTGCAGATTTTGGATTTTTACAGCTCTGAATCGGCTGAGCTATAGTAAGGTGATTTTCTTCGAATCGAATTTTCTACGAAATGTGTGGTATACCTATTACAGGTTCCGAGACTTATCATTTGAGGTATCAAGAACCGCAATCTGAGCACAATTGCAGATTTTGGATGTTTACAGCTCTGAATCGGCTGAGTTATAGTAAGGTGATTTCTTCGAATCGATTTTTCTGTGAAATGTATGGAAATAATCAACCAATTTAAACGCGGTTTGGCATAACAATTACAGGTCCCGAGACCTATCATTTGAGGTATCAAGAACCGCAATCGGAGCATAATTGCAGATTTTGGATTTTTACAGCTCTGAATCGGCTGAGCTATAGTAAGGTGATTTTCTTCGAATCGAATTTTCTACGAAATGTGTGGTATACCTATTACAGGTTCCGAGACTTATCATTTGAGGTATCAAGAACCGCAATCTGAGCACAATTGCAGATTTTGGATGTTTACAGCTCTGAATCGGCTGAGTTATAGTAAGGTGATTTCTTCGAATCGATTTTTCTGTGAAATGTATGGAAATAATCAACCAATTTAAACGCGGTTTGGCATAACAATTACAGGTCCCGAGACCTATCATTTGAGGTATCAAGAACCGCAATCGGAGCACAATTGCAGATTTTGGATTTTTACAGCTCTGAATCGGCTGAGCTATAGTAAGGTGATTTTCTTCGAATCGAATTTTCTACGAAATGTGTGGTATACCTATTACAGGTTCCGAGACTTATCATTTGAGGTATCAAGAACCGCAATCTGAGCACAATTGCAGATTTTGGATGTTTACAGCTCTGAATCGGCTGAGCTATAGTAAGGTGATTTCTTCGAATCGATTTTTCTGTGAAATGTATGGAAATAATCAACCAATTTAAACGCGGTTTGGCATAACAATTACAGGTCCCGAGACCTATCATTTGAGGTATCAAGAACCGCAATCGGAGCATAATTGCAGATTTTGGATTTTTACAGCTCTGAATCGGCTGAGCTATAGTAAGGTGATTTTCTTCGAATCGAATTTTCTACGAAATGTGTGGTATACCTATTACAGGTTCCGAGACTTATCATTTGAGGTATCAAGAACCGCAATCTGAGCACAATTGCAGATTTTGGATGTTTACAGCTCTGAATCGGCTGAGTTATAGTAAGGTGATTTCTTCGAATCGATTTTTCTGTGAAATGTATGGAAATAATCAACCAATTTAAACGCGGTTTGGCATAACAATTACAGGTCCCGAGACCTATCATTTGAGGTATCAAGAACCGCAATCGGAGCACAATTGCAGATTTTGGATTTTTACAGCTCTGAATCGGCTGAGCTATAGTAAGGTGATTTTCTTCGAATCGAATTTTCTACGAAATGTGTGGTATACCTATTACAGGTTCCGAGACTTATCATTTGAGGTATCAAGAACCGCAATCTGAGCACAATTGCAGATTTTGGATGTTTACAGCTCTGAATCGGCTGAGTTATAGTAAGGTGATTTCTTCGAATCGATTTTTCTGTGAAATGTATGGAAATAATCAACCAATTTAAACGCGGTTTGGCATAACAATTACAGGTCCCGAGACCTATCATTTGAGGTATCAAGAACCGCAATCGGAGCACAATTGCAGATTTTGGATTTTTACAGTTCTGAATCGGCTGAGCTATAGTAAGGTGATTTTCTTCGAATCGAATTTTCTACGAAATGTGTGGTATACCTATTACAGGTTCCGAGACTTATCATTTGAGGTATCAAGAACCGCAATCTGAGCACAATTGCAGATTTTGGATGTTTACAGCTCTGAATCGGCTGAGTTATAGTAAGGTGATTTCTTCGAATCGATTTTTCTGTGAAATGTATGGAAATAATCAACCAATTTAAACGCGGTTTGGCATAACAATTACAGGTCCCGAGACCTATCATTTGAGGTATCAAGAACCGCAATCGGAGCACAATTGCAGATTTTGGATTTTTACAGCTCTGAATCGGCTGAGCTATAGTAAGGTGATTTCTTCGAATCGATTTTTCTGTGAAATGTATGGAAATAATCAACCAATTTAAACGCGGTTTGGGATAACAATTACAGGTCCCGAGACCTATCATTTGAGGTATCAAGAACCGCAATCGGAGCACAATTGCAGATTTTGGATTTTTACAGCTCTGAATCGGCTGAGCTATAGTAAGGTGATTTTCTTCGAATCGAATTTTCTACGAAATGTGTGGTATACCTATTACAGGTTCCGAGACTTATCATTTGAGGTATCAAGAACCGCAATCTGAGCACAATTGCAGATTTTGGATGTTTACAGCTCTGAATCGGCTGAGTTATAGTAAGGTGATTTCTTCGAATCGATTTTTCTGTGAAATGTATGGAAATAATCAACCAATTTAAACGCGGTTTGGCATAACAATTACAGGTCCCGAGACCTATCATTTGAGGTATCAAGAACCGCAATCGGAGCACAATTGCAGATTTTGGATTTTTACAGCTCTGAATCGGCTGAGCTATAGTAAGGTGATTTCTTCGAATCGATTTTTCTGTGAAATGTATGGAAATAATCAACCAATTTAAACGCGGTTTGGGATAACAATTACAGGTCCCGAGACCTATCATTTGAGGTATCAAGAACCGCAATCGGAGCACAATTGCAGATTTTGGATTTTTACAGCTCTGAATCTGTTCTGTACTGAATGGACTGTATATTTTGGTTGGTTAACTGTTCACTTCACTATGGCACTTAAACACTACACTACAAGCTGTCATATAATTTAGATTTTACTAAGCACCAAATTTATGATTTTCTCCACTTCACTCACAGGCCACAGCACAATTCTGAATAAATATCCACGTTATTCACCAATAAAACAACAAGAACTTTATTTTAGTTTGATTACACAATTTATTTGCCAATTTAACTAACTTTATTTTAATTTTATATTTCAACAAAAAATGGCAGCTTATTAATTAATTTATTTTAATTTAGATAATTGCTCGCCAAAACACCACTGCACAACTCTGATTTGATCTTACTAACTTATTTTGGAACCCCGTAAGAGGCTTTTATTTAATTCGTGCCATAATAATAAAACACGTATTAAATTTTGATTGGTTAAGCCGAATGTTATTATGGTTCAACTCGCGGCAATTTTGGTTTAGTCGAGGCGCATTATCTACTGGTATAAATTGCAAGATCAATCAATATTGTATCAGTGGTTACAATAGGTGGCAGCTGTGAATTTAATTTATTATTTCAGCTATTACAAAATTATTTAGAAATAGAGATATTTACATTTGTGTTGTCAACAAAACAATAACATAACCTATTATAACAAGATAAGTCTATACAATTTTCACTATAAATTTTGATAATAATTAAATTTCTAATTTTATTTATTTTTTTTAGATTCGATAATTGTTGGGCTCAAACATCCCGCCCGCTTTGAATCTGTTGATTCAATTCAGTTTTTTTTTTGAAGTCTACACAGTTTATAGACAGGTCGCTTTAGATGTCCAGCTTGGGTTTTTAAGGTTACAACTCTAACCACTCCATCCGCTCCTCGATGAATATGTTCCACTCGGCCTAGCAACCATTTTGTAGGTGGCAAATTGTCCTCACGAATTAAGACAACATCGTCGACTGTAATTGGTTGACCCTTTGTTTGCCATTTGGTTCGTTGATGTAAAGAGGTTAGATACTCAAATTTCCACCTCTTACTGAAATGTTGTATTGCCTGTTGTAACCTTTGCCATTTACATAGTTTTGTTAATTTTACTTCCAGTAAATTTGGTTCTGGTATCTGGATAAGAGGACGTCCAATTAAAAAATGCCCTGGTGTAAGAGCATCAACTTGGTCATCTGACAGAAGGCATAATGGCCTAGAATTTAACACCGCTTCGATTTGTGTGACTACGGTACTAAGCTCCTCATATGTGAATATCATCTTTCCCATAACCCTCTTAAGATGATATTTGAAGGATTTTACAGCGGCCTCCCATAGTCCTCCAAATGATGGTGCTGCACTGGGGATAAAGTGCCATTTAATATTTTCTGAAGCGAGAAAAGCAAATATTTCATTAGAATTAGATTTTAGAAATTCAATAGTCTCCTTCAAAATATTATTGGCTCCTACGAAATTGGACCCGTTGTCGGAATAGATATCGGTGCATAAGCCTCTGCGTGAAACAAATCTTTGAAGTGTTGCAATGAAGTTACTTGCTGTGAGATTGGACACAACTTCAATGTGGACAGCCTTTGTACTCATACACACAAAGATAGCTAGGTAAGTTTTCCATACTTTGGTAGACCGGCCGTAAATCTGCTTTATTTGTAACGGTCCGGCGAAATCCACACCGGTTTTGATAAATGGACTTTGAAGTTGAACTCGATCTGAAGGTAAGTTTCCCATAATTTGATAATTCGGCCGTGAATTAAATCTTCGACATGTGTGGCAATTTTTTACTACATCTCTGATTATTCTGCGGCTGTTGATCAGGAAGTATATTTGGCGAAGAATACTCATTAATAGGGAGGTGCCAGCATGATGGTGTTTGATATGTAGATTTTGTACAAGCAATATAGTTATCTCGCATTTAGGGAGAATTAGTGGATGTTTTGTTTCGTATACTGCTAACGAATTTTCTATCCGACCGCCGACTCGTAAAAGTCCACTGTCATCCAAAAATGGATATAAACTGCAAATTTTGCTGGTTTTTGGCACTTGTTTATTTGAATTCAATAAGAAAATCTCGGTTGAAAATTGGTCACTTTGTATCCATTTGATAATAGTACGGCGGCTTAAGGATATTTCATCCACGGTAAGTAATTTATTTCTGCTTTGCTTGGCGGTTCCTTGTTTGCTTCTTTTAACATATAATTGTACCCATGCAAGAACTCTAACAATTTTTTCGAACGATGAAATTCTGGTTACCAGCTGGTTTAAAATGCAAAATTCTGGCTTTTTTGATTTAATTGCGGATAACACTGTTACTGTGGGTTTCTTCTCTTCCGCTAATAGTTCGTCAAATTTCAAGTGAGATTGCTGTGGCCATTCTGATGCATCCCGACTTAACCATACAGGTCCGTTCCACCATAATTCGTATTTTACTAGTTTTGAAGGTGACATCCCTCGCGATGCGCAATCAGCTGGGTTCGTTGGTGAATCAACATATCTCCAGTGTTGCCGAGAATATGAAGATAATATGTCTGCTGTGCGATTTGCTACGAAGGTACTCCATCTCCTTGGGGGAGATGACAGCCAACCCAAGACTATTTTGGAATCCGTCCACATGGTAACCTTCGTATCTGGTAATTTTAGTGCTTCATTGACCATTCTAATCAATTTGGCTAGCAAATTGGCAGCGCAGAGTTCTAGTCTCGGGATTGAGACTTGCTTAATTGGAGCGACTTTTGTTTTAGAGGCTACTAAACTTACTTTAACCTCACCGTTTTCGTCAATACACCTGCAATATACTACAGCGGCATATGCTATTTCAGAGGCGTCACTAAATCCATGAAGCTCAAATTCGGTTTCCTTTGTCTTATGCCATCGCGGAATTCTAATTTTCTCTAATTCAGGTAGCTCATCCTTAATGGTTCGCCAGATACTTGCTTCCTTTGGCGGTAGTTCGTCATCCCAATCTAAATGTAGTAACCATAAGCTCTGAAACAATGTTTTTATCGTTACTATGGCGGGTGCCAACCAGCCTAATGGATCAAAAATTCTTGCGGATTGAGATAGTACTTCACGTTTTGATCCCTTTGACTGCTGAATCGACGTTACTTTAAACTGGAAGGAATCTGTCAAGGGATTCCATTGTATACCAAGCAGTTTGAGGCTAGAATTTGAATCTGCGTTTTCTATATTAAGAGGTAGTTGCTCTTTGCTTTCAACTGGGATTTCTGACAATATATCCGGATGATTGGATGCCCACTTTCGAAGATTGAAGCCGTATGATTTTAAAAGTAATGATACATCCTTTCTAATATTATGAGCATCTTCTAATGTATGTGAACCCGACATGAAATCGTCCACATAAAAATCGTGTATAATTTTGTTCGCAATTAATGGATTGCTTTGTAGCACACTATTACCGATGACTTGAAGCGCTTTCGTTGCTAAATATGGCGCTGATGATGTGCCATAGGTGACTGTACGCATTCGATAATGAGTTGGTTGTTTTGTTGGTTCAGTTCTCCAAATAATTCTGTGGTAGTCTCGATCATTAGGATGCAGAATTATTTGCCGGAACATTTTCTCTATATCCGCTGTGAAGACAAACTCGTACATGCGGAATCGTATTAATATGGCGGTAAGTGGTTCGTAGATAGTAGGTCCCACCATTAGCGTTTCATTTAGCGAAACACCGTCTTCTGATTTAAATGAAGCGTCGAAAACTACTCTCAATTTCGTTGTAGAACTAGATTCTCGAATTATCCCATGATGTGGAAGATAATACACTCCTTTGGATCTATGTACTTCTGCAGGTGGTATGATTTCCATGTGATTTAGTGCCAAATATTCTTCCATAAACGATTTGTATGCGGTTTTGAAATCAGGATCCCGGTCAAATTTCCTTTCCATCGCTTGTAATCTTCTGAATGCTCCGTTGAGAGTGGCTTTTAATTGTGGTCGAGTTGATTTGAATGGAAGTTTAACTATAAACTGACCTTTCTCGGAACGAGTGGTATGTTTGGTGAAGTGTTCCTCGCAAGCTATCTCTTCCTCTGTATAATTTGCTAACGGGTGTGGTGATGCAACTTCTTCCAGCTCCCAAAACTTTCTTAATGAGTGATCAATATCAACTTCGCAATGTAGACCGTATGTCGTTGTTGATTTGTGGTCGCCTGTGGTAATTGATCCAGCGACAATCCACCCAAAAATTGTGTTGTGTGCTACTAGCCCTGGTTTATCTCCGGTAATCCTTCCCGTGGTTAATAAATTGAAAAAATGATCGCTTCCTATCAATAAATCGATTTGATTTGGTTGGTTAAAATTGGGATCAGCTAATGGTAGGTGTTCTACGTGTTGCCAAAGATTCTGATCAATAAATGAGACCGGTTGATAAGATGTCAATCTAGGTACGATTAAACATTCAATATTCAAGGTGGTTTGGTTTAAACGAGATGATATCATTAAACTAGCTTTGCCTCTAGATGTTCCCGCTTTGCTTTGACCTATACCAGAAATAGTAACACGAGCACTTTTTCGTGGAAGATGCAATCGTTGAATCAAATTTTCGCTGGCTAAGGAAGTTTGAGACCCTGAATCAAGCAGGGCTCTGCACAATTGCCATTGACCTGTATTATCTTTAATTTTCATCAGTGCTGTTGGTAACAAGGAACAACATGATGTGCTAGGAGCTTGGTAAACGCTCACGTTAAGCTGCGTACTTGATTTATCTTCTGTTGAACCATTGGTTGATGAAGTTGGTTGGGTCTTAGTAATCAGTGATTCTGATTCTCGACTATTCAATAAATGTGCACTGGTGGTTGATGGTTCATTTGATGGTTGATGGTGTAAAAGCGTATGGTGTTTTCGGCTGCACGTATGACATCTTGCTTTAGTTCGACAATCGTAAACCCCGTGGGATGAATTTAAACAATTAAAACAGCGTGATTCTCGTTTAATTAGATCTCGTCTATCGAGACTATTCATAGATTTAAATTTAGTACACTCAAATAACTGGTGGGCATTAGATTGACAGACTGGGCAACTGAATTCAGATTTTACATGAAATCCCTTAACAACTGCATTTGGTCTAGGTGGTTGAATTTTACTGAGTGGTTTAAGGCCTTCAAGTTCATCCGAACGGTGTGCTAAAAATTCGTAAAAACTCTGCAACGTAGGAAATTCTTCATCAGTGGTCAATCGTTTCCACAGTTGCTTTGACTCATCATCAAGTTTGTTAAATAGTAGGTAGATAAGCCATACATCCTTTGACTCGGCTTGTGTTCCAAGAGCCTTCAAACCACGTGTTGCTTCATCGGATGTATCAAGAAGCTTTCGAATATTTGCTGCATTTGCTTGATAAATCTTTGGTTGATCCATAAATAATTTAATAAACTCGTTTGCTGTTACACTTTTACGATCGTACCGCTTACATAATTTTTGGTAGGCTTCAATATAATTGGCTTCAGTTATGGAAAAATGTCTTACTAAACCGCTAGCATCACCTCTCAATAAGCCCTTCAAATATTGTAGTTTTTGAGCAGGTGATAAGGACGAATTCTTATGAACGGTAATATCAAAGAGGTCAATGAAGCTCTGCCAATCGCGATAGTCACCAGAAAAATTAGGTATATTAAGCCTGGGTAATTTTATGTCACTACTAACTGAACCTTGGGTGGCGTTTATAACGGATTCACCTAACTGCGTACCGGAAATTGATTGCTTTCGTAACCACGTGTTAAGTTTAGCGATCACACGATAATATTGTTCCTCAATTTCCTCTGCGTCAGATTGATGAGAATTATCTAAGCCGAACATTTCATTTTCAATGCTAGTAAAGGATTCTAATAGATCCTTGGTACGTTTTATACGTTCTTTAACCTCTTCTTCAGATGTTTGATCGGAAATGGTGTTACAAAATTTATCTAGCTTGGTTAACAACCCTTTAACGATACTACGTCGTTTAATTAACGCATCCATTTTGGAAATATTCACAACAAGTTGATGGTAGAAATGTACGAATTATGGCGGATAACAACAAATTGGTGGCTTGCAAATTTACAAATTTGGTGGATGGTGGAAACTTGTCGTATTGTATCAATACTAAGAAGCAATTTAACTAATATACCCACGTGTTTACTCGCAATATAGTTCAATAAAATTTTGCAAATATTATAAAAAATGTGATACTCATCTGGTTTTTGCTGCGGTTCTTGTGGATGGGTTTTAATCCAAATCGCTCAATCAAATATTTGTTAGCTCGTAGATCTGCAATGCTAAGACTGATGCGGAAAATCCGGCTCGAAGGACCAAATGTTCTGTACTGAATGGACTGTATATTTTGGTTGGTTAACTGTTCACTTCACTATGGCACTTAAACACTACACTACAAGCTGTCATATAATTTAGATTTTACTAAGCACCAAATTTATGATTTTCTCCACTTCACTCACAGGCCACAGCACAATTCTGAATAAATATCCACGTTATTCACCAATAAAACAACAAGAACTTTATTTTAGTTTGATTACACAATTTATTTGCCAATTTAACTAACTTTATTTTAATTTTATATTTCAACAAAAAATGGCAGCTTATTAATTAATTTATTTTAATTTAGATAATTGCTCGCCAAAACACCACTGCACAACTCTGATTTGATCTTACTAACTTATTTTGGAACCCCGTAAGAGGCTTTTATTTAATTCGTGCCATAATAATAAAACACGTATTAAATTTTGATTGGTTAAGCCGAATGTTATTATGGTTCAACTCGCGGCAATTTTGGTTTAGTCGAGGCGCATTATCTACTGGTATAAATTGCAAGATCAATCAATATTGTATCAGTGGTTACAATAGGTGGCAGCTGTGAATTTAATTTATTATTTCAGCTATTACAAAATTATTTAGAAATAGAGATATTTACATTTGTGTTGTCAACAAAACAATAACATAACCTATTATAACAAGATAAGTCTATACAATTTTCACTATAAATTTTGATAATAATTAAATTTCTAATTTTATTTATTTTTTTTAGATTCGATAATTGTTGGGCTCAAACAGAATCGGCTGAGCTATAGTAAGGTGATTTTCTTCGAATCGAATTTTCTACGAAATGTGTGGTATACCTATTACAGGTTCCGAGACTTATCATTTGAGGTATCAAGAACCGCAATCTGAGCACAATTGCAGATTTTGGATGTTTACAGCTCTGAATCGGCTGAGTTATAGTAAGGTGATTACTTCGAATCGATTTTTCTGTGAAATGTATGGAAATAATCAACCAATTTAAACGCGGTTTGGCATAACAATTACAGGTCCCGAGACCTATCATTTGAGGTATCAATAACCGCAATCGGAGCACAATTGCAGATTTTGGATTTTTACAGCTCTGAATCGGCTGAGCTATAGTAAGGTGATTTTCTTCGAATCGAATTTTCTACGAAATGTGTGGTATACCTATTACAGGTTCCGAGACTTATCATTTGAGGTATCAAGAACCGCAATCTGAGCACAATTGCAGATTTTGGATGTTTACAGCTCTGAATCGGCTGAGTTATAGTAAGGTGATTACTTCGAATCGATTTTTCTGTGAAATGTATGGAAATAATCAACCAATTTAAACGCGGTTTGGCATAACAATTACAGGTCCCGAGACCTATCATTTGAGGTATCAATAACCGCAATCGGAGCACAATTGCAGATTTTGGATTTTTACAGCTCTGAATCGGCTGAGCTATAGTAAGGTGATTTTCTTCGAATCGAATTTTCTACGAAATGTGTGGTATACCTATTACAGGTTCCGAGACTTATCATTTGAGGTATCAAGAACCGCAATCTGAGCACAATTGCAGATTTTGGATGTTTACAGCTCTGAATCGGCTGAGTTATAGTAAGGTGATTTCTTCGAATCGATTTTTCTGTGAAATGTATGGAAATAATCAACCAATTTAAACGCGGTTTGGCATAACAATTACAGGTCCCGAGACCTATCATTTGAGGTATCAAGAACCGCAATCGGAGCACAATTGCAGATTTTGGATTTTTACAGCTCTGAATCGGCTGAGCTATAGTAAGGTGATTTCTTCGAATCGATTTTTCTGTGAAATGTATGGAAATAATCAACCAATTTAAACGCGGTTTGGGATAACAATTACAGGTCCCGAGACCTATCATTTGAGGTATCAAGAACCGCAATCGGAGCACAATTGCAGATTTTGGATTTTTACAGCTCTGAATCGGCTGAGCTATAGTAAGGTGATTTTCTTCGAATCGAATTTTCTACGAAATGTGTGGTATACCTATTACAGGTTCCGAGACTTATCATTTGAGGTATCAAGAACCGCAATCTGAGCACAATTGCAGATTTTGGATGTTTACAGCTCTGAATCGGCTGAGTTATAGTAAGGTGATTTCTTCGAATCGATTTTTCTGTGAAATGTATGGAAATAATCAACCAATTTAAACGCGGTTTGGCATAACAATTACAGGTCCCGAGACCTATCATTTGAGGTATCAAGAACCGCAATCGGAGCACAATTGCAGATTTTGGATTTTTACAGCTCTGAATCGGCTGAGCTATAGTAAGGTGATTTCTTCGAATCGATTTTTCTGTGAAATGTATGGAAATAATCAACCAATTTAAACGCGGTTTGGCATAACAATTACAGGTCCCGAGACCTATCATTTGAGGTATCAAGAACCGCAATCGGAGCACAATTGCAGATTTTGGATTTTTACAGCTCTGAATCGGCTGAGCTATAGTAAGGTGATTTTCTTCGAATCGAATTTTCTACGAAATGTGTGGTATACCTATTACAGGTTCCGAGACTTATCATTTGAGGTATCAAGAACCGCAATCTGAGCACAATTGCAGATTTTGGATGTTTACAGCTCTGAATCGGCTGAGTTATAGTAAGGTGATTTCTTCGAATCGATTTTTCTGTGAAATGTATGGAAATAATCAACCAATTTAAACGCGGTTTGGCATAACAATTATAGGTCCCGAGACCTATCATTTGAGGTATCAAGAACCGCAATCGGAGCACAATTGCAGATTTTGGATTTTTACAGCTCTGAATCGGCTGAGCTATAGTAAGGTGATTTTCTTCGAATCGAATTTTCTACGAAATGTGTGGTATACCTATTACAGGTTCCGAGACTTATCATTTGAGGTATCAAGAACCGCAATCTGAGCACAATTGCAGATTTTGGATGTTTACAGCTCTGAATCGGCTGAGTTATAGTAAGGTGATTTCTTCGAATCGATTTTTCTGTGAAATGTATGGAAATAATCAACCAATTTAAACGCGGTTTGGCATAACAATTACAGGTCCCGAGACCTATCATTTGAGGTATCAAGAACCGCAATCGGAGCACAATTGCAGATTTTGGATTTTTACAGCTCTGAATCGGCTGAGCTATAGTAAGGTGATTTCTTCGAATCGATTTTTCTGTGAAATGTATGAAAATAATCAACCAATTTAAAGACGGTTTGGGATAACAATTACAGGTCCCGAGACCTATCATTTGAGGTATCAAGAACCGCAATCGGAGCACAATTGCAGATTTTGGATTTATACAGCTCTGAATCGGCTGAGCTATAGTAAGGTGATTTTCTTCGAATCGAATTTTCTACGAAATGTGTGGTATACCTATTACAGGTTCCGAGACTTATCATTTGAGGTATCAAGAACCGCAATCTGAGCACAATTGCAGATTTTGGATGTTTACAGCTCTGAATCGGCTGAGTTATAGTAAGGTGATTTCTTCGAATCGATTTTTCTGTGAAATGTATGGAAATAATCAACCAATTTAAACGCGGTTTGGCATAACAATTACAGGTCCCGAGACCTATCATTTGAGGTATCAAGAACCGCAATCGGAGCACAATTGCAGATTTTGGATTTTTACAGCTCTGAATCGGCTGAGCTATAGTAAGGTGATTTCTTCGAATCGATTTTTCTGTGAAATGTATGGAAATAATCAACCAATTTAAACGCGGTTTGGGATAACAATTACAGGTCCCGAGACCTATCATTTGAGGTATCAAGAACCGCAATCGGAGCACAATTGCAGATTTTGGATTTTTACAGCTCTGAATCGGCTGAGCTATAGTAAGGTGATTTTCTTCGAATCGAATTTTCTACGAAATGTGTGGTATACCTATTACAGGTTCCGAGACTTATCATTTGAGGTATCAAGAACCGCAATCTGAGCACAATTGCAGATTTTGGATGTTTACAGCTCTGAATCGGCTGAGTTATAGTAAGGTGATTTCTTCGAATCGATTTTTCTGTGAAATGTATGGAAATAATCAACCAATTTAAACGCGGTTTGGCATAACAATTACAGGTCCCGATACCTATCATTTGAGGTATCAAGAACCGCAATCGGAGCACAATTGCAGATTTTGGATTTTTACAGCTCTGAATCGGCTGAGCTATAGTAAGGTGATTTTCTTCGAATCGAATTTTCTACGAAATGTGTGGTATACCTATTACAGGTTCCGAGACTTATCATTTGAGGTATCAAGAACCGCAATCTGAGCACAATTGCAGATTTTGGATGTTTACAGCTCTGAATCGGCTGAGTTATAGTAAGGTGATTTCTTCGAATCGATTTTTCTGTGAAATGTATGGAAATAATCAACCAATTTAAACGCGGTTTGGCATAACAATTACAGGTCCCGAGACCTATCATTTGAGGTATCAAGAACCGCAATCGGAGCACAATTGCAGATTTTGGATTTTTACAGCTCTGAATCGGCTGAGCTATAGTAAGGTGATTTTCTTCGAATCGAATTTTCTACGAAATGTGTGGTATACCTATTACAGGTTCCGAGACTTATCATTTGAGGTATCAAGAACCGCAATCTGAGCACAATTGCAGATTTTGGATGTTTACAGCTCTGAATCGGCTGAGTTATAGTAAGGTGATTTCTTCGAATCGATTTTTCTGTGAAATGTATGGAAATAATCAACCAATTTAAACGCGGTTTGGCATAACAATTACAGGTCCCGATACCTATCATTTGAGGTATCAAGAACCGCAATCGGAGCACAATTGCAGATTTTGGATTTTTACAGCTCTGAATCGGCTGAGCTATAGTAAGGTGATTTTCTTCGAATCGAATTTTCTACGAAATGTGTGGTATACCTATTACAGGTTCCGAGACTTATCATTTGAGGTATCAAGAACCGCAATCTGAGCACAATTGCAGATTTTGGATGTTTACAGCTCTGAATCGGCTGAGTTATAGTAAGGTGATTTCTTCGAATCGATTTTTCTGTGAAATGTATGGAAATAATCAACCAATTTAAACGCGGTTTGGCATAACAATTACAGGTCCCGAGACCTATCATTTGAGGTATCAAGAACCGCAATCGGAGCACAATTGCAGATTTTGGATTTTTACAGCTCTGAATCGGCTGAGCTATAGTAAGGTGATTTCTTCGAATCGATTTTTCTGTGAAATGTATGGAAATAATCAACCAATTTAAACGCGGTTTGGCATAACAATTACAGGTCCCGAGACCTATCATTTGAGGTATCAAGAACCGCAATCGGAGCACAATTGCAGATTTTGGATTTTTACAGCTCTGAATCGGCTGAGCTATAGTAAGGTGATTTTCTTCGAATCGAATTTTCTACGAAATGTGTGGTATACCTATTACAGGTTCCGAGACTTATCATTTGAGGTATCAAGAACCGCAATCTGAGCACAATTGCAGATTTTGGATGTTTACAGCTCTGAATCGGCTGAGTTATAGTAAGGTGATTTCTTCGAATCGATTTTTCTGTGAAATGTATGGAAATAATCAACCAATTTAAACGCGGTTTGGCATAACAATTACAGGTCCCGAGACCTATCATTTGAGGTATCAAGAACCGCAATCGGAGCACAATTGCAGATTTTGGATTTTTACAGCTCTGAATCGGCTGAGCTATAGTAAGGTGATTTTCTTCGAATCGAATTTTCTACGAAATGTGTGGTATACCTATTACAGGTTCCGAGACTTATCATTTGAGGTATCAAGAACCGCAATCTGAGCACAATTGCAGATTTTGGATGTTTACAGCTCTGAATCGGCTGAGTTATAGTAAGGTGATTTCTTCGAATCGATTTTTCTGTGAAATGTATGGAAATAATCAACCAATTTAAACGCGGTTTGGCATAACAATTACAGGTCCCGATACCTATCATTTGAGGTATCAAGAACCGCAATCGGAGCACAATTGCAGATTTTGGATTTTTACAGCTCTGAATCGGCTGAGCTATAGTAAGGTGATTTTCTTCGAATCGAATTTTCTACGAAATGTGTGGTATACCTATTACAGGTTCCGAGACTTATCATTTGAGGTATCAAGAACCGCAATCTGAGCACAATTGCAGATTTTGGATGTTTACAGCTCTGAATCGGCTGAGTTATAGTAAGGTGATTTCTTCGAATCGATTTTTCTGTGAAATGTATGGAAATAATCAACCAATTTAAACGCGGTTTGGCATAACAATTACAGGTCCCGAGACCTATCATTTGAGGTATCAAGAACCGCAATCGGAGCACAATTGCAGATTTTGGATTTTTACAGCTCTGAATCGGCTGAGCTATAGTAAGGTGATTTCTTCGAATCGATTTTTCTGTGAAATGTATGGAAATAATCAACCAATTTAAACGCGGTTTGGCATAACAATTACAGGTCCCGAGACCTATCATTTGAGGTATCAAGAACCGCAATCGGAGCACAATTGCAGATTTTGGATTTTTACAGCTCTGAATCGGCTGAGCTATAGTAAGGTGATTTTCTTCGAATCGAATTTTCTACGAAATGTGTGGTATACCTATTACAGGTTCCGAGACTTATCATTTGAGGTATCAAGAACCGCAATCTGAGCACAATTGCAGATTTTGGATGTTTACAGCTCTGAATCGGCTGAGTTATAGTAAGGTGATTTCTTCGAATCGATTTTTCTGTGAAATGTATGGAAATAATCAACCAATTTAAACGCGGTTTGGCATAACAATTATAGGTCCCGAGACCTATCATTTGAGGTATCAAGAACCGCAATCGGAGCACAATTGCAGATTTTGGATTTTTACAGCTCTGAATCGGCTGAGCTATAGTAAGGTGATTTTCTTCGAATCGAATTTTCTACGAAATGTGTGGTATACCTATTACAGGTTCCGAGACTTATCATTTGAGGTATCAAGAACCGCAATCTGAGCACAATTGCAGATTTTGGATGTTTACAGCTCTGAATCGGCTGAGTTATAGTAAGGTGATTTCTTCGAATCGATTTTTCTGTGAAATGTATGGAAATAATCAACCAATTTAAACGCGGTTTGGCATAACAATTACAGGTCCCGAGACCTATCATTTGAGGTATCAAGAACCGCAATCGGAGCACAATTGCAGATTTTGGATTTTTACAGCTCTGAATCGGCTGAGCTATAGTAAGGTGATTTCTTCGAATCGATTTTTCTGTGAAATGTATGAAAATAATCAACCAATTTAAAGACGGTTTGGGATAACAATTACAGGTCCCGAGACCTATCATTTGAGGTATCAAGAACCGCAATCGGAGCACAATTGCAGATTTTGGATTTATACAGCTCTGAATCGGCTGAGCTATAGTAAGGTGATTTTCTTCGAATCGAATTTTCTACGAAATGTGTGGTATACCTATTACAGGTTCCGAGACTTATCATTTGAGGTATCAAGAACCGCAATCTGAGCACAATTGCAGATTTTGGATGTTTACAGCTCTGAATCGGCTGAGTTATAGTAAGGTGATTTCTTCGAATCGATTTTTCTGTGAAATGTATGGAAATAATCAACCAATTTAAACGCGGTTTGGCATAACAATTACAGGTCCCGAGACCTATCATTTGAGGTATCAAGAACCGCAATCGGAGCACAATTGCAGATTTTGGATTTTTACAGCTCTGAATCGGCTGAGCTATAGTAAGGTGATTTCTTCGAATCGATTTTTCTGTGAAATGTATGGAAATAATCAACCAATTTAAACGCGGTTTGGGATAACAATTACAGGTCCCGAGACCTATCATTTGAGGTATCAAGAACCGCAATCGGAGCACAATTGCAGATTTTGGATTTTTACAGCTCTGAATCGGCTGAGCTATAGTAAGGTGATTTTCTTCGAATCGAATTTTCTACGAAATGTGTGGTATACCTATTACAGGTTCCGAGACTTATCATTTGAGGTATCAAGAACCGCAATCTGAGCACAATTGCAGATTTTGGATGTTTACAGCTCTGAATCGGCTGAGTTATAGTAAGGTGATTTCTTCGAATCGATTTTTCTGTGAAATGTATGGAAATAATCAACCAATTTAAACGCGGTTTGGCATAACAATTACAGGTCCCGAGACCTATCATTTGAGGTATCAAGAACCGCAATCGGAGCACAATTGCAGATTTTGGATTTTTACAGCTCTGAATCGGCTGAGCTATAGTAAGGTGATTTTCTTCGAATCGAATTTTCTACGAAATGTGTGGTATACCTATTACAGGTTCCGAGACTTATCATTTGAGGTATCAAGAACCGCAATCTGAGCACAATTGCAGATTTTGGATGTTTACAGCACTGAATCGGCTGAGTTATAGTAAGGTGATTTCTTCGAATCGATTTTTCTGTGAAATGTATGGAAATAATCAACCAATTTAAACGCGGTTTGGCATAACAATTACAGGTCCCGAGACCTATCATTTGAGGTATCAAGAACCGCAATCGGAGCACAATTGCAGATTTTGGATTTTTACAGCTCTGAATCGGCTGAGCTATAGTAAGGTGATTTCTTCGAATCGATTTTTCTGTGAAATGTATGGAAATAATCAACCAATTTAAACGCGGTTTGGGATAACAATTACAGGTCCCGAGACCTATCATTTGAGGTATCAAGAACCGCAATCGGAGCACAATTGCAGATTTTGGATTTTTACAGCTCTGAATCGGCTGAGCTATAGTAAGGTGATTTTCTTCGAATCGAATTTTCTACGAAATGTGTGGTATACCTATTACAGGTTCCGAGACTTATCATTTGAGGTATCAAGAACCGCAATCTGAGCACAATTGCAGATTTTGGATGTTTACAGCTCTGAATCGGCTAAGTTATAGTAAGGTGATTTCTTCGAATCGATTTTTCTGTGAAATGTATGGAAATAATCAACCAATTTAAACGCGGTTTGGCATAACAATTACAGGTCCCGAGACCTATCATTTGAGGTATCAAGAACCGCAATCGGAGCACAATTGCAGATTTTGGATTTTTACAGCTCTGAATCGGCTGAGCTATAGTAAGGTGATTTTCTTCGAATCGAATTTTCTACGAAATGTGTGGTATACCTATTACAGGTTCCGAGACTTATCATTTGAGGTATCAAGAACCGCAATCTGAGCACAATTGCAGATTTTGGATGTTTACAGCTCTGAATCGGCTGAGTTATAGTAAGGTGATTTCTTCGAATCGATTTTTCTGTGAAATGTATGGAAATAATCAACCAATTTAAACGCGGTTTGGCATAACAATTACAGGTCCCGAGACCTATCATTTGAGGTATCAAGAACCGCAATCGGAGCACAATTGCAGATTTTGGATTTTTACAGCTCTGAATCGGCTGAGCTATAGTAAGGTGATTTCTTCGAATCGATTTTTCTGTGAAATGTATGGAAATAATCAACCAATTTAAACGCGGTTTGGTATAACAATTACAGGTCCCGAGACCTATCATTTGAGGTATCAAGAACCGCAATCGGAGCACAATTGCAGATTTTGGATTTTTACAGCTCTGAATCGGCTGAGCTATAGTAAGGTGATTTTCTTCGAATCGAATTTTCTACGAAATGTGTGGTATACCTATTACAGGTTCCGAGACTTATCATTTGAGGTATCAAGAACCGCAATCTGAGCACAATTGCAGATTTTGGATGTTTACAGCTCTGAATCGGCTGAGTTATAGTAAGGTGATTTCTTCGAATCGATTTTTCTGTGAAATGTATGGAAATAATCAACCAATTTAAACGCAGTTTGGCATAACAATTACAGGTCCCGAGACCTATCATTTGAGGTATCAAGAACCGCAATCGGAGCACAATTGCAGATTTTGGATTTTTACAGCTCTGAATCGGCTGAGCTATAGTAAGGTGATTTTCTTCGAATCGAATTTTCTACGAAATGTGTGGTATACCTATTACAGGTTCCGAGACTTATCATTTGAGGTATCAAGAACCGCAATCTGAGCACAATTGCAGATTTTGGATGTTTACAGCTCTGAATCGGCTGAGTTATAGTAAGGTGATTTCTTCGAATCGATTTTTCTGTGAAATGTATGGAAATAATCAACCAATTTAAACGCGGTTTGGCATAACAATTACAGGTCCCGAGACCTATCATTTGAGGTATCAAGAACCGCAATCGGAGCACAATTGCAGATTTTGGATTTTTACAGCTCTGAATCGGCTGAGCTATAGTAAGGTGATTTTCTTCGAATCGAATTTTCTACGAAATGTGTGGTATACCTATTACAGGTTCCGAGACTTATCATTTGAGGTATCAAGAACCGCAATCTGAGCACAATTGCAGATTTTGGATGTTTACAGCTCTGAATCGGCTGAGTTATAGTAAGGTGATTTCTTCGAATCGATTTTTCTGTGAAATGTATGGAAATAATCAACCAATTTAAACGCGGTTTGGCATAACAATTACAGGTCCCGAGACCTATCATTTGAGGTATCAAGAACCGCAATCGGAGCACAATTGCAGATTTTGGATTTTTACAGCTCTGAATCGGCTGAGCTATAGTAAGGTGATTTCTTCGAATCGATTTTTCTGTGAAATGTATGGAAATAATCAACCAATTTAAACGCGGTTTGGGATAACAATTACAGGTCCCGAGACCTATCATTTGAGGTATCAAGAACCGCAATCGGAGCACAATTGCAGATTTTGGATTTTTACAGCTCTGAATCGGCTGAGCTATAGTAAGGTGATTTTCTTCGAATCGAATTTTCTACGAAATGTGTGGTATACCTATTACAGGTTCCGAGACTTATCATTTGAGGTATCAAGAACCGCAATCTGAGCACAATTGCAGATTTTGGATGTTTACAGCTCTGAATCGGCTAAGTTATAGTAAGGTGATTTCTTCGAATCGATTTTTCTGTGAAATGTATGGAAATAATCAACCAATTTAAACGCGGTTTGGCATAACAATTACAGGTCCCGAGACCTATCATTTGAGGTATCAAGAACCGCAATCGGAGCACAATTGCAGATTTTGGATTTTTACAGCTCTGAATCGGCTGAGCTATAGTAAGGTGATTTTCTTCGAATCGAATTTTCTACGAAATGTGTGGTATACCTATTACAGGTTCCGAGACTTATCATTTGAGGTATCAAGAACCGCAATCTGAGCACAATTGCAGATTTTGGATGTTTACAGCTCTGAATCGGCTGAGTTATAGTAAGGTGATTTCTTCGAATCGATTTTTCTGTGAAATGTATGGAAATAATCAACCAATTTAAACGCGGTTTGGCATAACAATTACAGGTCCCGAGACCTATCATTTGAGGTATCAAGAACCGCAATCGGAGCACAATTGCAGATTTTGGATTTTTACAGCTCTGAATCGGCTGAGCTATAGTAAGGTGATTTCTTCGAATCGATTTTTCTGTGAAATGTATGGAAATAATCAACCAATTTAAACGCGGTTTGGGATAACAATTACAGGTCCCGAGACCTATCATTTGAGGTATCAAGAACCGCAATCGGAGCACAATTGCAGATTTTGGATTTTTACAGCTCTGAATCGGCTGAGCTATAGTAAGGTGATTTTCTTCGAATCGAATTTTCTACGAAATGTGTGGTATACCTATTACAGGTTCCGAGACTTATCATTTGAGGTATCAAGAACCGCAATCTGAGCACAATTGCAGATTTTGGATGTTTACAGCTCTGAATCGGCTGAGTTATAGTAAGGTGATTTCTTCGAATCGATTTTTCTGTGAAATGTATGGAAATAATCAACCAATTTAAACGCAGTTTGGCATAACAATTACAGGTCCCGAGACCTATCATTTGAGGTATCAAGAACCGCAATCGGAGCACAATTGCAGATTTTGGATTTTTACAGCTCTGAATCGGCTGAGCTATAGTAAGGTGATTTTCTTCGAATCGAATTTTCTACGAAATGTGTGGTATACCTATTACAGGTTCCGAGACTTATCATTTGAGGTATCAAGAACCGCAATCTGAGCACAATTGCAGATTTTGGATGTTTACAGCTCTGAATCGGCTGAGTTATAGTAAGGTGATTTCTTCGAATCGATTTTTCTGTGAAATGTATGGAAATAATCAACCAATTTAAACGCGGTTTGGCATAACAATTACAGGTCCCGAGACCTATCATTTGAGGTATCAAGAACCGCAATCGGAGCACAATTGCAGATTTTGGATTTTTACAGCTCTGAATCGGCTGAGCTATAGTAAGGTGATTTTCTTCGAATCGAATTTTCTACGAAATGTGTGGTATACCTATTACAGGTTCCGAGACTTATCATTTGAGGTATCAAGAACCGCAATCTGAGCACAATTGCAGATTTTGGATGTTTACAGCTCTGAATCGGCTGAGTTATAGTAAGGTGATTTCTTCGAAT